>JAEIGR010000033.1:600000-1200000 GCA_018904305.1 Scaptomyza montana | reverse complement strand
TCTAGAATGAATCTATTGTTTGATTTGTTTGTTATGGCCTTGAACTTAAATTGGGTGCAATTAAGTACGTTTGTATGTCTGTCTGTCTATCGTATCAATTTCGTTTGATAATAAATAAAACAAGCACAAACAAGCAAACAAACATTCTAAAAAAATATTTGGAAATTAACTGCGCACAAGAAAGCTCACGTCTCTGTCCCAAGTCAAAGGTCTTGGCAAACAATTTAAGGAATTTACAAAAATTCCATGCCTGTTGTATTACGTATCACATGTTTAAATCTGGCCAGGTCATACGTGATGCTACTGTGCCAACACACAACAAACACACACATTTGGAAAGTGTCTTTGTGCATCTTCTCTAATATGGCCATATTAAGCAATTAACAATGTGCAGTGAGAATGCCTACAGATCTATGGTGAGCCTCCATTGCTGTTTATTTAACATAGCTAATAAACTCTCTTCTCTCTCGCTTGCAATCAATCCACCCACACACGCAGTATTTATTGTAATGCGGTCAACAGCAGAGCCTGGTCGCAGTCGCTGTTAATGTTAACTTAACAGAGCTTTTGCGGTCAGCGAGATCTCTCACTCTCTCTCTCTCTGTCTCTCTCTCTTTCTCTCTCTATTTCTCACTTTTATTAAAAGCCCACCTACACACGCATCGTTTATTGCAAGCGCTTAACAGTAACAGAAGCAATTGTAAAAGACGTCTCAACAGCAGCAGCGACGGTTTGATGGTGCCCAATAACTTTTATTGAATTCAGTCATTGGCTGCCCGCGATCGCGCGAACAACGTGAAGAAAATAGAAGCGTTAACAAAATTTGAATATTGTTTCGATTGTGTTTTGCAAAATTACTTATTGGCTACAGTGTTACATTTCGAGAAGAAAAATGTTAGTATTTATAAAAATAGTTTGTTCAAGAAGTGAATTAAAGTAATACAAAACCGATTGTAATGTTTAATAATATTTTTCTGAAACTTTCTTAATACTAATACTTACATTTTTATTGTGGAAAAAATTAATAACAAAATTTTTATTTTAGCTCGTAAAATCTGCGAAATTGTTTCTTAATGGAAATTGTTTAAAGTGTTAAAATACTTCACCAAGAAATCTTACTGAATAATGTAGGACATATTATTTTATCTCCGTGAAAAATGTATATTGTGTTTATTTAGCTTGAGCTTTAGTAAATATTATATACATATATGTATATAAAAAACGAAAACAAGATACTATTGTGATGGCAATAACAAATAATAATACGCACTACGTAAAAATACTTTTTCCGTTAGGTATTTTGTTTAAAAATTTCTTGCTCTCATAACAATGGAGGTATTCACTACGGTTTGTCTAATTGAAATTTGCTTTTTAATGAGCGAATCAATCTTTCAAAATTGACACATAATTATAAACGGGTTCAGCTGCAAAAAATATGCTAAGAATTTTTGACAAATGTTTGAACACATCACTATAATCAAATAAGATTTTAAAATACATTTTGTAGCAATCAAAAGAAATCTAATCACTTTAAATTCATCAAAATTCACAAAACTGGCTAAATCTATTTGCAATTTGCATTTAAATAAATAACAAACCTTCTTTATTTATTTATTTTGTTTCTTGTATTTTGATAATCGCCTGAAAGTTAAACAAGTTTAATGCTCTGTCATAACTCTTAGTGTCCCCATGTCCGGAACCCAGAAAATAAAGAGGCGCTTTGTGCCTCTTTTTTTTTTTTTATTGCTGTCTTGGCGTAAATTTGGATTCGGTGCTTAAGCAAAGCCAAAATACCAAAACGCTCGTGTTTAAAATGAGCTTTAATAGCTGACGTCATCAGAATTTATTAAAAACTTTACTGTTATGTGATTGCTGGCGTTTCGAACGGTGTTTACGCTGTTGCCAATTGTGGTTTGGTGGTTTTGCCAAACCTTTAGGGAGTATCAATTCCCAAGGGTTTTTAATGTTGTTTTGACAAAAAGAAAAAAAATTAATTTTGTTTAATGTATGAAATATAATAATATAATTAAAGTCTATTCTAGTTTATAAATTTTCCCAAGGAATCTTCCTTTCTCTGTTTCAATTATTTGTGTGAATTTTGGTGAGCGTGAAATTCAAAAGGAATTAATTTTATTCTTACAAGCTAACAAAATATGCGATCACCCAATTGATTGCTACAATTATCTACGTCCCTAGCTTTAGGTCCAGTTCTAAACTGGCCAAAAAAAGAGTTATGCCAAAAATGCTGAAATTAGGAAGCTAACGAAACCCGTTTAAATAATTTATTAGCGGTTTTAAACTCAATTTTGCCATGCATAATTGAAATTCATCGGGACTTAATTAGACTTATGTGTTCATATTTATCGCAGCATGGAGCGTATGCAAAATACGCAAATTTCGGAAGCATTCTACCAAAATAAAATAAAAAATAAATTTGTATAAGCTGTGATAAGATCGGTGACTTTGAATTTGTTGACAAATTGCAAACTCCTTATCTAATCGCAGCATCAAATTTCACAAACAATGAGCTCATAGATTGCAAAGAAAATAAGTTAAGATTATTAAAATATTTTGTTTATGATTTTGTTATTGCTATTGTATAAAGTTTTTCTTTATATTTAAAGCTAAACGCGACTGACTGCATTTTTTAAGTCTGAACAATGGCTGTCACAGGCACCCAAATGGCGCTCTCACTACTCCTGATTCTTATTGGCCTGGCCAATGCCTACGATCACACACTGAAACTGGACTTTCCGGGTCCATATTGTGCGCGACAGAACACATGCTGCAAGGATCGCCGAGATGGTTGCTCACAACCTATATCAAGTGAGTACTCAACACTCAATACAAATAAAATATCTCTGAAAATTTATAAACAATCCAACAAGGGGACAAGAAAAAACTTCGTTATAGAGTCAATTCGTAATATATGATGGTTTTTTGATTGAACAAAATGGCAGGGTTCTGGATATAAACTTGTTATATAGAAAACTTCGGTATACGGATGTTCGTTACATGGAATTTCTATTCTGGCGTTGTTTTATAGTATCAAAAACCTTTTTAAAACTGTTATACTTGAAATCGTTACAGCAACACTTTGCTACTGTGATGAGTTCTGCGATCGCGATGATAACGGCGACTGCTGTCCGGATTATCGCTCATTTTGCTTCAATGAGCCAGATCCGGTGCTAAGCTGCCTGCACAACGGCGTCTACTTCCACAAGTACAACACGACGTGGGACAACTGCAACGAGTGCCGCTGCCTGGATGGCGGTCGCGTGCAGTGCGACACAGATCTGTGCTTGACCGACGATGAGCTCGTCCATAGCGTCAACTCGATTCATCAGCTGGGCTGGTCGGCACGCAAGTACGATGAGTGGTGGACTCGCAAATACAGTGAGGGATTGCGTCTGCGCCTGGGCACCAAGGAGCCCACTTATCGTGTCAAGGCAATGACACGTCTGACCAATCCGTCCAATGATCTGCCAACGAAATTCAATGCTGTAGAGAAGTGGTCGAGCTTCATTTCCGATGTGCCCGATCAGGGCTGGTGTGGTGCCTCCTGGGTACTGTCCACCACCTCCGTGGCATCTGATCGTTTTGCCATCCAGAGCCAGGGCAAGGAGGTGGTGCAGCTCTCGGCACAGAACATACTCTCCTGTACACGTCGCCAGCAGGGCTGCGAGGGCGGTCATCTGGATGCCGCCTGGCGCTATCTTCACAAAAAAGGTGTTGTCGATGAGAAATGCTATCCGTACACACAGCACAAAGATACCTGCAAGATAACGCGCCACAATAGCCGCTCGCTCAAGGCCAATGGCTGTCAGCCGGCATATGGCGTCAATCGGGACAATCTCTACACTGTGGGCCCCGCTTACAGTTTGAGTCGCGAGGCAGATATTATGGCGGAAATCTATCATTCGGGACCTGTCCAGGCAACCATGACCATCTACAGAGACTTCTTTTCGTATTCGGGTGGCGTTTATCGTCATACGGCTGCCAATCGTGGTGCACCCACTGGCTTCCACTCGGTGAAGCTTGTCGGCTGGGGTGAGGAGCACGATGGCGTCAAGTATTGGGTAAGTTCTTAGTTACATTCTCTCGATTTATTCGAATTATAACTCAATTTTTTCATTACAGATTGCAGCCAATTCGTGGGGTCCTTGGTGGGGTGAGCATGGCTATTTCCGCATTCTTCGCGGTTCCAATGAGTGCGGCATTGAGGAATATGTGCTGGCCTCCTGGCCCTATGTATACAACTACTACAACACGAAATCCGTTTAAGTTTGGTGCCGAGTAGAAATATCTCGTAATCTCGAGCTATATGCGCAGTGACAGAACAATTTATCTCATGTTTCAAAATTTTCCATTTGCTGCGACACTGAAAGTGAATTAGGCGCTTTTATAATTTGTAAATTTATGCTAGAACTTAGTTACTAAAAACTAATTAGCTTTAAGTCGCGCTGAGCTTAAGCTCCAAGTCCATGTCCAGCATCCAACGAATTAACTTTTGAATTTATTTAGCTATCCTTCATATCTCTCGAACGACTAACAATTCGTAACACGAAACTGCCACATTTCAAAGTCCTGCCTTCCAATATTCACACACACATAATACTGCCATTCGAATTCATCAAGTTATATTTTCAAGTTACGCGAATGTATTCATAGGTATTTTCGAGTATTTACGGTCAACTCTTGTATTCTATAAGAAAAAAAGCTAAGTTGATTGATTTATAAACCGATTGAACTTGATTCGGTTTTCAAATGCGTATGTATACTTTAAATAAAGGAATTGTGCTATGTTTCCATATCCCCGTATCCAGTCTTATAATATTTTCAATTAACAATTTAATCTTGACTTTACTATTTGTTCACAATCAAAAATTCGGTCAAATTAACTGATTAATATGTTACTTTCTTTTGTTTAATAATATTTCACATTTTTATTTGATTTTTTTTTTTGCAAGGGGTTAAATAATAGAGCAAATACAATACAATTCTTTTTGGGGGCAGGGGGGGGGTAATTATTTGTAATTATTAACTACATACACGATAATAAAGGAGAATACAAATCATTAAGAATGTTGACTCTTTGCACTTAGAATAACATATGTATAATCGAAAATCAAAGTCATAAGCACTTCTTTTTTTTTGGTAGGCCTTGCACTACCTTAAAACAACAATTTATCATGGAATTCCGTTTCGCTTTAAGAAAAACACAGTTAAAACAGATGTTTTTTAAACGTTTTTCGAGGGTTTCTGCATTGTTTATACAGCCGACTGATAAGTAACGTTATAAAAACAGAAGTGTGGAGAGGGGCGTTTCTTGCAGTGTATAAGTGGGTTGCACATTTGGAGACCAGGGCGCATTTCTAATTGAGTGTTAGGCCAGCAAAGGAGACTTCCTGGGCGGTGTCGTTGGACTCAATACGGCTGCGCAAATGCGCTAGCGTATTTTTATAATGGCTCTCGATCTGCTTGGTCTCCTCGCTAGGCTCCAGATTGGGCAGCTCCTCGTTTACCTTGGCAATGAGCTAAAAACAAAAATTGACAGCATTTTTAGTATAGGTGCAAATTGCTTGCTAGTAAAATTCAACCAGTTTTACCTGATTAAGCATCGCCACTGTGATGAGTGAGTTGCCACGCTCAAAGTAGAATAGATAATGATTCAGTAGCTCCACGTACAGCTGCACTTGCACGCCCGTATCCAGACATTGTGAGGCAATGCGTGCGCCCTTTTTAAGGCAATCCAGCGTTCGTTTTTCATCGCGCATCTCCTCGCCATTTTGTCTGCAATAATCATTTCGATACATAACTCTATTGCCTTCATTACCATTTGCAAAATAACTTACTTGCCGCTCCAGAAGAGCGCCGCACAGGCAACAACACCACGACACTGATCCGGCTTCTTGAGCAGCTTAGACGCAGCAAGAGCACAGTTGGTACGCAGCGGTTCAGCGTTCTCCTCGCCGAAACAGGACATCTGCTCGAATGTGGACATGATAAGCGTAATCGCGGCCAGTTGCGCCTTCGAATCTGATATTTCATCCTCATAGAGGGAAAATGCCTGTGTCATAAACTCATATGCCACAGTCTCGTGATTTGTATAACGTATTTCACCAATGACAAGAGCTCCCTGTAGATACAAACGCAATGCCAAGTCGGGCAAATCTGCTTTGGCCAAGGCACTGATTGTGCTGTGACAGTACTGCACAATCTTCTGACACTTTTTGTCCCAGTTCTCGTCCTGTTCGGCAATTGCTTTATACTTAAATGCCAGCTGATAGGCAGCAAACACAAGCGGAGGCAGCACATGCTTAAGCCGCTGACCACTGCCGCTGCCCAAATGTTTGCGCGCGGCTTGTAGCATTTTGTATTGCATGTCCGGCTCATCCGATTTTAAAAGGTGTATAAAACTGTAAAATTGAGGGCGTATTAAAACTAGATATCAATTTAATGCAAGTATTTGTCTTACCGCGCTACGACGCCTTGCTCTTCGGCAAACTCCTCAGCATCAGCGTTGTTATTGCCTGCTGTCATGTTTGCTTCATCGTCCTTGATAAGCGGTGTTACAATTGTCAATAGGCTATCTGCTTGATCGGCTGTAGGCACCAGTGTCTCATTCTCCAGTATATTCATAACCAAGTATAAGGCCAACGATTTGCGTGAAGTGTAATCGAATTTTTCCAGCAGTGGACAAAAGTTCAGCAATTGTATTATGGTTAGTGCATTATTGTAGAAATCAATGCAGATTCGCAGCAATCGTGACAGTTCCTGATTCACACTTAACAGATGGGAAATGCTGAAATGTATAAAAATATGCTTATTAGGCGGTTTAATCATAAATGATTTAATTCATCACTCACTTGTTCATGTTCATGCGGTCGAGTATTTGTGCTGTTGTGCCAAGCACTTTGTCTACATAGTCAACGCGATCGGGGTACACCTTTTGTGCCAAGCTGAGCAAGGCCACTTGCAGCGATATTGTATCCTCCAAGGGCATATCCGTTCGTGTCTGCACAATGTTTGCAACCTGTACGCTAAACACTTCAAACAGTTCCACTTCGGCAGGTATGATTGCGTCAATAGCATTGCCGCTTGTCTAAACGAAAATGTTGGTTATTGTGTATCCGTTAAACAGTTGACAAGAATTGATGCGCTTACCTTTCCACTGCGTTGATTATAGGCCGCCAGTCGTTCGATAAGCGATATTATAATATTCTTAACATTTACGCCTGTTTCCAGCTGGGCGCAGGACTTTAGGAACGGATCGAGCGTTTGCAAATGAAACTCATCAGGGAACACTTGTATGATGCACTCCATCAGATATTCTTGCGCAATGGCATCGCGACAGCTAACCACCTGCTCTAGTATGCCCGGCAATATCAGACGCTTGTACGTCTCCAGTGTGGCGGATTCCAACTGCGACAGACGCACCAAATTGGTGCCCACTAATATTTTCAACTCTTCTCGTTCTTTTTCTCTGCGCGTCTTCTCACTGGAGTGTCCCTGATGTTGCATGCGCACCCACAACTTATTCATCTCGGCAAAATTCACGAGCACAAAGTCGATGGCATCGTAAACATTGCCCTCGTGTTCATTTTCCGCCACCAGGACATCGGGCAGAATGTTGCGGGTGCACTGCAGTAGATAGTTGCGCAGAAAGAGGCCACGCAGCGGATGCTGCACACCCCGGCACATCTCGACCAGATCCTTGAGTATGCTGCGTTTAAGTGTCGAGTCGTTTTTTATGTACACAATTCCCACTGTGATGAGCAGATAGAGACGTGGCACAATTGTGTGCGAATACTGAACCAATTCATATAGATCTGTCTCCTTGTTGCTCTTCTCGCTAAGATACAATTCCAGGTGGCACAGCTCATTCGTAACCGACATGTCTACAAAAAAGGAAATTATTTAATGCGCATTCATTCATATTTTGAGATTAAGACTATTTATTTACACAGCTCATAGTAGCTCTTGGGGGAGAGCACCGATGTGCGCAGCTCGCTAAGCATTGTGCTGGCACACTTTAGTGCATCCAACATTCGCTCCTTGTCCAGAAAGTGATTCATTTGGAATGCCTGTTTGCGCGCTGCTCCCGCAGCCTCCGCAAGCAGTTTTTCCTGGTCATCCAAACCATTCGGCATCGTCTGAAATGAGACGTAGCAAACAGTGTCGGGCAAAGTTGGAGAACCTTTCTCAGTACGTGAATACATGGAAATGAATTGCAAGTATGTATATCACGAGAGAGAATGTAATAACACAAAAACAAAAAAACAATACAGAAATAACACATAAAACAAATGGAATGAGATAAGAGTCGAAAGCTTTTCAGATGTTTTGCTTGGATCAGGCCAAGCATTGGAAATTGGACAAACAAACGATGATAACACAAGAACGAGCTGAAACAGTAAAATCTGCCATTAACCGACTGCGCCTCCGCTCCGTGTGTATAGCGTTGAAAGCGAAAAGAAAGTTAGTACAGCGATCGCTCGTAATCAAGAACACTTGTTTAGATGCAATGACAGAAAAAACATTCACCAAATAACTTTTACTTTCTTATTAGCGATTGATCACTGTAGTAAGTGCAAATAGTGGTATGTAGATATAATGGGTGGGTGTAACTGGTGGTGGTGTTGGTGTGGAGTGTTGATTAACGTTGGCAGTGCGTGGCGTATTTACCGCAATTTGGGCACCAGTGGGCACTTGGCCGCCGTACGAGGAAGAGCTCCAGGGATACATGCTGGATGATGTGGGTGGTGCTGTGCTTGTAAATTTGTTGGTGGCTGTTTGTGGTAATATGTGGTTATGTGGGTTCCTCGTTATGCTTGCAGACCGTAGTTGCAAGTTGTTCTTGATATGCCGCTAGCAAACAAAAGTGGGGCGGTCGAGGGCGCTGTCAGCGTTTTCTTTTCTGTTTTTTGTTTGCTTGTGCCTGGGTATGGCACTGGCACTTTGGGTGAAATCGCAGCTTCCGGCTTCTGGTGATTATGGTACGGTTTTGGGCTCACTTACCATTATAAGATTTTTAAGTGGGTCGAGCAAGGATGCGAAGTTCTCCTAAATTAAAGCAAATTTTTTCAATAGCTTTGTACTGAGTGTGACCAGACAGTGAAAACATTAAAAAACATAAATTAAATACCAAAATAAGAAATACCAACGTAAATTAACATACAGCTTGGTCACATTCATTGAACGAAAACAGTTATAACGCGGTTTTCAATGAAATGAAGTTGTCGCGAAATAAGTGCGGAACGTTTCTAACTTGTTCAGTTGGGTGAACATCATTAAAATAAGTGACTTTATTTACTATTATTGCCTAGCTCCTTTTTGCGCAGCTCTTTGCATATTTCATCTTCACTGCCGGCTTCCGCAGGCATGGCATTCTCTTGAATGGCCTTTTTAGCCGCTTCACGTTCCAACTGGGCAACGCCATCACGTACAACTTTCTCAATATCATCCAGCAGCCCCGAACTGCCAAAACGGAATCGATGTGGCGTCAACCAACGAATCCCGAGCGTCTCATTGACAAGTGTCATCCATTCAATCGCATCTCTAACAGTTCTCAAACCGCCCGCGGGCTTCAGTCCTACAAGTTGGGCAGTACGGCGCTTGAACTCCTGTATGGCAAAGATCATAACCAACCCGACGGGCAAAGTGGCATTTACCAATTCCCCTCCAGTTGAGGTCTTAAGAAAATCAGCGCCAGCCATCATGCATACCATGGACGCTTTATATACCTGCAGCAGAGAAGATTAGGAAAGGCCCCAATTATTGTAGCTACTCACATTTTCCATGGTACCCAGTTCACCAACAGCTAAAATGGTCTTCAAAAGTGCATGGTTACCGCAGGCACTGCGCATGAGCACCACCTCATTGTAGAGCGCCTCCCAGTCCCCCAACAAGGCCAGCTGACGATTGATAACAATATCAATCTCTGTGGCGCCAGCCAAAATGGCATGACTAATTTCTTGCAAACGCGTTTGCAAACCATATTGGCCAGTGGGAAACCCAGTGGCAACTGCAGCAATTGCCACTTTATCCAGCTGCTTTAACTGCTCCAGCGATGCATACGCATCCTTAACACGCGCCGGATACACACAAACAGCGGCACAGTGGATATCCACGAGGAGCCTGCGATCGAAGTACTTGTCAAAGAACTGCGGCTCAAAGGGAAAAGAGGCGCGCACACATAGACGACGCACGTTTGCCTGGGTATCATCGCCATAAAGCGTGGTCAAATCTGTCAGCATCAGTGCTCTCAATGCCCAAGCGATTTCATTGACCCCAGTGACGCTACATCGTTGTGAGATGCTATGAGCAATCTCTTCAACCTGGCGCAGTGAAAAATTTGCTACAAGAAATGAAGGATCTAAAAATATAAAATTTGTTTAATGAAATCGAGAATGATTAGAAGACTCTGCTTACCAAACGGCATGGATTTGTTTATTAAAGAGTCTTTACAATCAGACATTTTGTAATTTGAGTCTTCAAGGATCTGAGACATCTGAACTTTATGTAATCGGTAAGTGTAAAACAGATATTTGGTTTGATATTTGCGTCTGACAAAAAGTTTAACATATAATTTTATGTGCCAGAAGTTGAACAGACTTTTTGTAAGCTATCTTCAAAGCCAAAGCCTACATGGGTGTTATTGATAAAACATGGACAAATGTAGTTTAAAAACTAAGGCTCAAAATTTGATGCAAACGTCCATCTATTTTGTTCTCTCCGTTGCTAATCAAGATTACCACATATATAAGTAATGCTGATTGCATTGATTGATTGACACACCTTCAAAACCCACATGCCAATTTTTAATATGAATGACTGATAATGATTACTTAATTGCTGGGTGAACTGATAACAACTAAATTATAAATTCAATTAAATCATTGTCTTTATTTTAATAAGTACAAAAGTCATAATATTGTGACGGCCAGCAGTGGATTAAAATTTAATTGTACTAGTAGTTACACTAAATAATTTAGCATTGAATTTGTGACTGATATGTTTTGTAAAGCATTTCACCGGTGTTTTGCCCATTGTTCCCAATATTCACGTTTCTGCATTTCATAAAGTCGTGATATTGTCCGCTCAAAAGCAAACAGCTCCTCTTCGCCAGTGAAAACGCTCGACTAGAAATAAAGATGCAATATAGAATACTGAATGGAAAACTGCAGCATTGTGTTACTCACCGAAGATTCGTTAAGTTTTAAATCATCCATTAGGGCACGATCTGAATCGGTTATTGCTTCTGATTTATCGGAAACATTGAAAAGATTATCCAGCTTTTCATCCGCTGATATAACGACACGCACACGATTATCGTATAGGGTGTCTATCAGTGTAATAAAACGTCGCATTTGGGATCTCACATTTAGATTCAGCTGAGGCACGTCGTGTATAAGCACCGTGTGAAAGAATTGAGCAATTTGCACATAATCGCTACCTCCCAAAGGCTACACATAAAAGAGATAGTTTCATTCCAATCGATAAAGAAAATTCAGGAAATACTCACACGATCGCAGAGCTCCGTAAAGCTGCTATTTAGAACCTGTCCGCAGGTGCGTGCAAATGTTAAATCGCGACCAAAATGCGTGATTGTGCGGGGACGAATAATGTCATTCTCCTCTGCGCACAGAATCTTAAACATGCGGTTCATCGATCCAGCCGCATCTGTCTCACCTTTTACGAAATAGTTCGTATCGCCAGATTGGGCTATGCGCCGGTAGTCAATCGAGTCCAGTCTTGCTGTCCGGCAGCGTTTCTGCAACAAAGCAATAAACGGCACAAAGTTGACGCGCTGCAACCCGTTTTTATATAGATCCTCAGGATGTCGATTACTGGTAGCCACCACAATAATGCCCTGTCTAAAGAGGTGAGTGAAAAGCCGCTTAAGTATCATGGCGTCCGCTATGTCTGTCACTTGGAATTCATCAAAACAAATTAGCCATGACTCTCGGGCTATTAAATCAGCCACTGGTTTGGTGGGATCGAAAGGTTCCGGCTTCTCCGAATTGAAGGCACGATCAGCAGGTCCCTGGCGCTCCTTAGCATCATGGATCATTGAATGCACGTTTGTCATAAAGGCGGTAAAGTGCACCCTTCGTTTGCTGCTAATCTGTTTAAACAAAACATATGCATTTAATTGTTTTTTTTTCATTGAATATTTTTTTTATGTACACACACCGACGTGCAGCAGTCGTAAAATAGATCCATAAGTGTTGTCTTGCCCACGCCGACACTGCCGTAGATATAAAGTCCTTTGGGACTGTGGCTGCCGGCATTCAAATCATCATCAGCATCTCCACTTGATTTCTTGCCAAAAAGGGAACTAAAGAAACCATCGTTCGATGACGATTTTTCTGTAGGCTGATAGTTTTGGATTCTGTGATAGAGCGCCTCCAGCTGCTGCATTGTCTCCTGCTGTTTATTGTCGGTCATTAGTTGACCAGCATTGACACGTTTTTGGTACTCTTTCATTGGGCTGAGATGGCGACATTGAAAGGCCACTCCCAAACTTGGTAACTGCATGTAAAGCAACAATTTTGTTGTTGTTTGGCAAGACAGTGTACCGCGCACCGCTGAACCCATTTTATAGAACAACATCTTATGGTCTAATTATATCACACTTTTTTTTTTAGACTGAAAGAATATTTCGCGTTAGCTTATCATATTATATAAAACACTGGGCCGTCATCCGCATTGCCGAAACGATGACCGCGAATTTTGTTGACCATGAATTCGTCACAGCTGGCCAAACCACAAATCTAATCAGCTGTTTATTTTGCCATTCACAGTTGCCAGCTGACAGCATATGCTGGCATGACACTATACTTATAAAGGTTGACTTGAGTTTTTTTAGCAATCGTTTAATAAAAGTGTGACCATACAAATTAAGTTTAAAAATCTTTTAACAAAAACAACATCATTCACGACATTATAAATAAAAATTAGTTATGAATGTTTATTTATATATGTTTATTAAAAAATCAAAGAACGATTTATGTTCAAAGTTTACACATTTATTATACATTCATTAAGTACACATAGAGTTTTGTTAAAGTAAATGGAATATATTTGAATCTCTAGCTTATAATCTTTCTGTCTGACTGCGTTTCTACATAGCTTTATACATTAAATTTAAAGTCCAGTTATGATCTGGGCTGACACATTCTCCATTGACCATTCACGGCTCGAATTCATTTTGATTAATAATTATGCTTGATCAAAAAATACATCTATATATTTTTACTAATAAATTCATAGACAAGTTATATAAGTTTTACATTTATATACTTTTTGTTTGCAACTTGCAACTTTAAAGAGAATTGGGCGTTTGCCAAGTATATCTTAAGTATGTATGTAATAAATATTCTTTTAAATTCCATTGTGCTGCAATTGTTTTGATATACAATAAATGTTGGTACACATCCATAATTATATAAAGCAAAAATATTTTCAACATACAAAAATGTCTATGCATTTACCTACGTGTTATTTAATTGTGACATTGATAATATAATTTAAAAAAAATGCTGTGCAGAACCTTTTCTTAATCTGATACAGACGGTCCCGGTTGTCAACATGAATTTCCTTAATTCTTTTTTATACTGATAATTCTGTAAATTGTATGTAAAAACTAATTTAAACCGTTCGAGTCTCCCCTAAGTGGAGAAAACAAATATTCTGTGTTAGCTCTAGTTCAATTTCGAATGGTCCCGACTTATGGAAGAAACCTATAATGTGTGCCCAAGCTGTGCACATGATTTCTGCAACAACAAAAATAAAATCTTGTTTTTTTTTTTTAAGTCAATTACTTAAAAACTACATAATGAATATTAAATTTGAAAGATGCAAATATTATTTTTAAAAAAATATTTTGTTTTGATTTTTAAATGTTCAGTTTAAAAAACACACAAATATTAATACGATTAAAAAATGCAATTGAATTAGCAATGAAAGTACATATACATTTAAATATAATTAATAATAAATTTAGATTCGGCAAACTATTGCCAAACCATTCTAAAAAATCAGTACAATTCATTAATATATATTATTGGGTTATAATTTAATTGTTTTTAAAAAAATTACAAAAAATAATTGCTCTTGATTTGGTTTCAAACTTGTAATCAATTTTTTAAGCCCTGTGAAATAAATTTATTTTTAAAGACTATGTAGTTAAAGTGAGTTGAGTAGAATGAATTCAAAAGAGTCTAAGTTGATAGTGAAAAATTAAACCAAAAAACTGTATAAATTTTTAGTCATTGAAATAGTTTAAAAGTAGATTGCAATTCATAATGAGACAAAAAAAAACAAACAAACATTTTTTTAAAATTAAATTTATTGTATTTGATTTTTATATTTGTTTCGAATAAAGTTTAAAAATATGTACATAAAGTTGAAATAATATTTAAATTAAAATTATATATATACATATGTATGTATGTACAGAGATAATACAGCTATGAGTTATGAGTCTATTTGTAGCTTGTACGTTTGAAAACTTAAGTTAAATAACTTAGCGAGCTTTTTTTATTAATTTATTGTATATAATGTAAATAATCCTCTGGATTTTCTATGCACCAAAATTTTGGGAAACCAAAAGGCAAAATGGGTCAATAAACTAAAATTCCCCCTCTGCAATCGAATTTATTCTCCCCCCCTAATCATTTGCTGCCCATGCTCAGTCGTTGTGTGTGTGTGGTGGGTTTTAAAATAGGCTTTTTAGAGCACATGTAAATTTTCGCAGCTCTTGGACTTGGAATCACGCGTCCAAACACGGCCCAGCAGCCCCTTAACCTTAAGGCTAGTTGAAGTGCGCGATCCTCGATATTTACGTGGACTAAAAAGGAGGTAAACAATAAGTTAATAAGATGTTTTAATGCTTTGAGTGTGGTTATAACGAACCTGCTTTGCGCGCTGCCAGGCGGTGTTCCAGCTGCATCTCCTAGCGGACCCAGCGGCGTATTGGCATTTAAACAACCAGCGCTCAATGGGGAGCAGGCACGACGCTTTGACTTGCGAATGGAACGCTTGCGAAATAGATCCCTAAATTGAGAAAAGAACAACAAAAACATTTGGTAAACGATAACTAAAAACTTGCAATTGTTTCCTTAACCAACCTGGATTTTTCGGGATTCTCGAGCTTGAGGCGTATCTGTGATAACAAACCCACCAGCAGCTCATCCACATTGTGATTTATGCCCACCGATGTCTCAATGAATTTGCAATCATATGCGGTAGCCATGGCTTTGCCCTCTGCAAAAACAAAAATATGCATCTTTATCATAAATAAACTTGCAAAGTACCTTTGCTTAGAATCTCAGTTATGCGACAAGTTAATCGAATTAAATTGCTTCGTTTGGTTTAGCTCTTAGATGGGTAGTAAAAAGTTGGCCACTTAATACCTAAACACATTGCCCATTAAACCCTCAAACTTTCCTCTCCCAGCTTTTTAGCCTTCTCTTTGCAGATTTCGTCACGTTCGCTGCGCCAGCTGTCATATAAATCTGTAGCCAACAATAAGTAGCTAGGATATATGTTTCTCATAGGTCTAGGCAACGCTTTTATGACATACACATAGACCATTTTTGTAAACGATGTGCGAAAAAGTTGGCGTCATTTTTATTAGATTTTTCATAGCATGTTTTCATCACTCTCCCTCTCCCACTGGCAAACTTATTAAAGTATATTTTTATCCAACACCAAGCTGACAAAAAGCTTTAAGGATATTATAATTGCAAAATATTTATGCAGCCCAAACGCCATAAGAAAAGTCGGTTTGGCGCTTAATTAAAAGCAAACAAAAACAGATAAACAATGAAAACTACTTGGCAGACAAATGCCAAAGGCAGGCAACTTCTAATATTTATGAATGTAGGCCAACTGCTTAAGATGGCAACTACCCAAACCATTTAACCTTCTGTAGGTGGAAAGCTCTTTTCATCCTATAATCTTCCACAGTTTAGTCGATATAATTGCCTTTTTATTAAATCATCTACCAATCTTTTCTTTTTTCAGTTAGCATTTCTTTGAGGTATCTTCATATTTATATTTTTGATATTTGTTGCTATAAATATTCTATGAAATTTTGGGGAAACAGAGCATCCCCTAAGTATCCTGCTTTTATATTGACAACAATAGCAATGGGCTTATTTGAGCGTAAGCCGCTAAACTGAATTGTAATCAATTTTGGTCTTAAAAAATTCTTCCGGCTACATGGGCACAAAAACGAGCTCAGCCCCGCCCTAACCGCCCCTTGTGTATCTGTTGCCCCATGCTGTTGTCCGCTGCTGTATGACCTAAATTTGCCTCGCGTTTATTATTTTTGTTTGTTTTGTTTTCGCTTCTTGCTTTTTTAGACACTGCGACTATTAAAAAACAAATGAAAGTTGTGCTAAATATTGAATTTCTTAGATGAAAGCCATGCCTAAAGAGATAATGAGAGAGGCGCTGAAATATGATGACCGTTTAAATAGATATAAAATACAACATAAAAGAGATTAAGAGTATTTGATTTATTAGTTTATTGTTTAAGCGGCCCACCAAGCAAATGCAATAAATACTTTTAAAAACTGACTAACTTTTTCTAGATTTCTTTTTATCAGAAAAGCGCTTAATAAATTTTAACAAATCTTGAAAATTGTGCAGAATATTTGAAGTGGATGTACTTGAAAAAATGCTAAAAGGCATTGAGCGTCGAGTTTAAAGCAGTGAAGTGACCTTTGCAACGCTTTGGATGTAACGAGACCTCGTTGCTTAACGGTTATACTATTTATATACAAGTCTCCTTATGCATGTCTACTGTGTGTGTGTGTGTGTGTGTGTGCGTGTGTGCGTGTGTGTAGGTGTGCCAATCAACTTCCGCTTGATTAAGTTTCATGGAGGTATCAAAATTAAAGCGAATGAAGCTTTCTGTGCTCCACATTTGTTATGTCTTTTGCAGGCAAACAAGCGCATAAAAAAAAATGTATATATGTATATATTATATATATATACATATAGAGGAAAAACCCAATCGAGCGCATTTTGAAGTGTTAATGAAAAATCGTTTAGTCAGCTGCATTGAGCTCCCATTTATTTACCTTCGGATGTAACGAGTCGACTTCTGGCAAGGTCCGCTTTGTTCGACACTAGTATAACGGCTTTCTGTGCAATGTTTTGATTGGTCCACAATGACTGAAGCACCTGCTCGGCAATGCTAAAGCTGCTGCGGTCTGCCGCAGAGTAGATGACGCAATATCCATGTGGATCATAGTTGGTCAAGCATTCATCAGGCTGTGAAAGCAAAGGGATACAAAAAAATACAAAATCTGAAAACTGACATTGAGTGCGGTTCAATGATGCTTGGGTGTGTTGATTGTGTATGTTAATGGCATTTTAAAATGTCACAGATAAAGCATCTCTAAGGTTAAATTGGTGTGTGGTTAGCTGTCTCTGTTAGGATTGACCTTACTTCAAATGACATTTTAAGTTCGAGGTTAAAAGAGGACACGAAATCAAAGTACTTACAGTCATGTCAGTGTATCCATGATCTATGAATATCAATTCAGATTCCTCGCCGCTGAGTAATACTGATACGGCTTTCTCACCAGATTCATCATCTAATTGTATGGAAGAAAAACATTTGATTAAAATTATAAAATTAAGTTTTTTTTTTAAAGAATATATATAAATAAGTATTGTATAAAACTAACTTAAAGCAAGTTCTAACTACAAAAAAAAAGGTGCAAGTAACGTGAATGTCATTCAGATAGTAATGTATATTTACAATTGAGGGTTTGGTTTGTTGCTTGGTGGTGCTGTTTTTTGTAAATTACAATATTAAAAGTAAACATATATTGCAAGGGATATGTGCATTGTTGGTTTTTTATACAGAGATTTCAATTGTTTAACTGAAAGTTCGCTTTGATGGTGAAGTTCTCTAAATGCGCCCAGAGGTATGCAATGAAATATGAACGACTGTGTGCTTGACTGTGCATGTGTGTGTGTGTGAACATGTTTGTGTTTTTATATGCTCTAACCACCTATATTGCATTTTGTTGAAATTTATTGCTTTCATAGCTTATTGAGTGAAAATACATATATGTGAGCTTCCCTGATATTTTACTCTGTTTTCATTCAAGTTATGACATAACATAAATTACAACTGTAATTGACATTTATTTTGCGTTCTTAATATATTTAATGATTAAACATTTGGAATTTAATATACGTATATATTTCATAGTCCTTCAGTTATTTATGTGGCACATTTATCAAATGAATAATTAATTTTATTAAAGCTCTTGAAGTAAGTCAAAGAGCGTTAAATATATTTTCGCGTCCTCGAAAATTTTCACATATCTGTAGAGAGGCGGGGGATAGCTATTAGTCAAACAAAGCCGCAGTGATTGGGCCCTCAATTGATAGAGCAGGTTATAATAATAATAATATTGTGTTTGGGGATATTGTGTGTTTGTATTTGGGGGGCATTGCGTGTGATTATGTGATAGAGAAAGCTACTAAGGACTAAGCCGGAAGCCTCATCAGGCGGCGCGAAGGGTTGGTCGGGTGTAAGTGGACGTGTGACACTTGTGTGTGTGTGTGTGTGTGTGTGTGTGTGTGTGTGTGTGTAAGGATTAGATAAAATTAAGAGCTAAGTATTTGAGTAAGTTAATTTGAGTTCAATTGGAAACGCAATGCAAATGCATCTCAAACGTTAAACAATTAAAAAAGTTAACAAATTAAAATTGTTCTTATGTTAAGAATGGGTAATTGTTTAAATTTTTAATCGTTTCAAACAATTTTTGTTAAAGCATTTTAGTATAGTAGTATAGATAAAATATGAAGTTGGAGTAAATATTATTATAAATAATTATTTTTTATAGATTTTTTTTTATGGATTGTTGTTATTGTTGCTATTACCGTCAGCGACTTTGTCAATATGTATGCGTATATCACAGTTGCCTAGATCTGAATTGCGGATTAATTATAAATATAAATTGAGTTTTGTCATTTTGTTAGTTTGGTTTGGTATAGATTTTATTATATGTGATTGTTGTTATGTTGAATGATGGAGAACAATAGGTTTGTTTTGTTGGTATGTTCAAAAGACGAAAAAGAACAGAAATATATCATTGATTTTTTTTTTTTGGTTTTCGTAATGGCAATGATTTTGTTTAATGTTTGAATATTGAACATAACATATAGGTGCTTGCATTTGAATTTTTTTTTAACATTTATAGGAAAATTGTTTATTTATTTTTTTGATGTCAACCATCCCAATTTATTTTTATAGTTACTTTAAATTCCCGCATTGCAAAAAAGCATTTTTTGCGCATTGAACATCCGCAGCGTTTAATATTTATTTTTCTTTCTGTTTTTGATTTTGTGTGAAATTTCCATTAAGATTTGTAAAATTTTCCAACATAATTTTTTTTCTATCTTTTTAATGATCTTTTATGCCAATTGTGTGTTCAAATCGCAGTGCCCATATATACAAGGCGGGTCGTAAAAAAGTCAACCAACATAAAGCACAAACAGCAAACAAAAATTATATTGATCAATATAAATATGTATGTAAAATGGTCGTAAATTGTTGTAGTCGAGGGCAAAGCACAAAACGAAACAAAAGTTCAATAGATAAACATAAGCAAAATCACAAAAAACAAAAAAAAAAAAAAAAAAAAAGAAAAATATAAAGAAACACATTTATGAAGGCAAATGCCAAGGCAAAAAAAAAAGCAAAAACCAAAACTAGACTGACATACACATACATTTAAGGGTCAAGGGTTGCGGACCAGACTGACACAAACACAAGGGGGACACACATTCAAACACACGAACACATAATCACACACAAATGACAAAGCACTAAAGCCTAAACCTAAACACTAAGACAAAGTTTAAGCAGCATTCAAGGCGGGTTCTTCAAAAGTGGCCAGTCTTGAAACATTTATTTTTTTGTTTGTTGCTTGAATGAGGATTTGTGCTACTCACCAATGCTTGTGTCATATGCATGCAAATACTCCGAGGTCATGAACTGTGATACTAGTGAACTTTTGCCCACTGACTGACCGCCAAGCATCAGAACTCTGCAAAAGATATTAACGTTGGGTTCAGTTGAGTTGAGCGGAAACACTTGACAGTTTGTGGCACATACCTGTATGGGCCATTGCCTGGATTGGAGGTGCTGCTCTCACGACTCGAGGCTAGCGAAGTGCGTGCCGAGGCTGAGCTATGTGCGGACAGTTGGTGTTGTTGCTGCTGTTGTTGTTGCTGTTGTTGTTGCTGCTGCTGCTGCTGTTGTTGTTGCTGTTGCTGTGTAGTCAAGTGCTCTGTGCTTGAATTTGAGCTGGCAACGCTGTTGTTGGAGCGACTGCGTCGACTCTTCAAAGAATCTCCGCGATTCACAACGCCTTTGCCGGTAATGGAAAAGTGACGTAGTCTATAGTATTCCTCCTCAACGCCAGTGTTGGGCATGGAGGCAACACTAAAAGCGTGTTAACAATAAAACAAAAAATAGCATTTATATAGCGTTTGCCATTTGATTCTGCTTTTGCTGCACTTACCGTGACCTTTGCTGGGGCAGACATAGTTGATTTGGGCGTCCAGAGGCGCGACTGCCGGGCATCTTAACCGACTGTGAGCGGCTGTGATGTGGTGAGCCATAGCTGCAATTGCCACAAAAGAAAAGGGAATTTAATGATTTTAATTACTAAAGTTCTTAGCCCAATTAACAGCTTTCGAAAACGCTGCCATTGGCAGTTGCATACAAGAAATTGCCACGAAATGCTGCAGCATACAACCTTTAATTGGGATAACGTACTATACAAACACACACGGTTTTTGTGGCTTGGCCTTGCCACTGCCACAGGAATTTTCTAAGCTACTAATTGCATATGTGTAAAGTCGACAACAATTTGTCTCTCTGCCAAACAAAGCATTTTGCCAAAGAACCGAATTTGAATAAGTTGTACGAAGTTAACAAACATTCTTGAAGCAACAATATTTATTGCCGAATGCGTTTTCACTTCAACACGTAGTTATGTCTTGGCCGAATTGGTTAGATCAATAATGGAATTCAATTTAAGTACTCAATTTTTGCCATATTTATGGGAAAAGTAATTTGATTCAAGAATTTACTGACTTCGTAAACATTTGATTTTTATACTCCAATATGTTTAAAAGCACCCAGACGTATACGTTATATGTGTTTTCAACATATTTAAAACGAATAAAATTCAAATCAGTTGCAGCTCATCAAATGCATTGAGAGGCTATATAGTAAGTATTATTATTACTTTCACATTTTATGAACGCTTTTTTATGGTCTTTTGTGCGTTGGCTTTAATAGCCATATCATGGTTATCAATCGAAGCGAATCGAATGAAAGCTGCAGCATTTTTGCTTTTATGATTGTGGCATTAAATGACGATTCAAGGATTAATGGCCGTTGCATTCGCATAAAGAGACTTACCGCATTTCAAAGTCGCGTAGCTCCTCAATTGTAAGCGTATTGGTTACATCCAACAGCTGGCGCATGTTCTCATCGCGTTTGTGTTGTTGGTGTTGTTGATGTTGCTTTTCTTGTTGTTGTTGTTGCTGCTGCTGCTGCTGTTGAGAGTAAGAATGTCCCTGCACCTGGTTATGATGATGATTGTGATGCAGTTGGGCAGCGGCATGTGGCGGATGTGCCAGCTGCTGTGAGTGACGCTTGCGTGCATTCAGCTCCTTGCCCTGTTCGACACTGATGAAATCTCCTTCATTTTTGATGAGCAGCGTTTCCACAGTGTTGTCCATGCTTAGTGATGGCTGTTTGCGTTTGTATAGAGAATAATATTTGATTTAAGCGGATTGTTACAATTCCATGGACTTCTTAATCTCTTATTCTCTATCTCCATTGGAATTCAATTTGCATTACATAGCATTACGTTGTAAATTGATTTGCATTCGGCAAATTATATTCAGACCTTCGTCCACTTTTGTTTGAGTGGCTCAAGGCTTTAACTTAGCTCAACTTCTGCAGTTATGCACAATAACTTTTTGCCTTGCCCCTTATCTACGCCTTGAAGTGTGGCAGCATTGCGTGCTGCCCGCTTCGCAAAAACTAAGTCAAGCATTTAGCCAATTGGTGTCGAGGCAACTTAAACAACAACTAACAAATCTAGTTGGCAAACAGGGCCAACAGTAGTCCAACAACTGTTTCCAAATTAAATCCTAACAGCAAGCCCTTTGGCTCAACTCTTATACTATTTAAACAAGTTTTGACAGCTCATTCAAATATTGAATTTATATTCTAATAAAAAGAGCATACTGTTAACAAGTATTCAAAAACATTGCTAATTTACAGCACAAGTTTGTTTTTTCATGATATAAATTTGTCTAACTTTAGAAATAATAGATAGTCTTGTTCAAAGCACTCGTAAAATGATGCGAATAAACAAACGATGCGCATAAATTGCAACAAATTTAAAATTGTTCAACAATTTTACCCAAACATTCAAAAGTTTTGCAATAAATTACTGCCAGGCTGTGTCCTCCGCACCTGTAATGCGGAACGAAGACATTCTTGCACTTTAGACGCGTTAAATACTTATGTATATGTTGTGTAAATGTTGAAATTAATTTCTCGTATACTTTATTGGCATTCATGACAAAAAAAAAAAAAAAACTCCTAGGGCTTGCCTAATTAATAATACAATAGCATGCGTGAGTTTGCAACACGTCGCGTGGCATGTAGAAAAACTTGGCAAATGCCTCAAGTGGACGAATGTGTAACTTTATTTTTGGACAAACGCACATGGGAAGCAATCGACTCGCTTGAACGCAAAAGACCTTGATAAAGATATCAATTATTGCGCTGACAACGCGGTGACGTTGAGTATTGTTTGCGGGTGGCAAATGCCCTATAGATGGTCTGAGGCAAGGGGTATGTTTATTCAATATTGTATAAAATTTAAAAATGCATAATTCAACATTTTGCTATTCGTTTTTTTTTTTTGCAACTAAAAAGTAAATGCTGAGTATTTAACTAGTCAAGCAAACTCCATGGCAATTGAATATTTGTTTCCTTTTTTTTTCTTGGCATGGAGTGTGTTTCTCATCAATTTTGAATTGGCCATTAGCCGAACAATTTGTCGGGTGTGAGAAATATGTAAAGCTCTTTTTAAATAGACAAATTAGATTAAAATCGGTAACCACAAAAAAATTAAGCCTATAATGACTCGTAAAATCAAAGCCGCAGATGGTTTTGTGTTTGCTTCTGTATGTAAGCCAACAGGGCGTATGAATAAACAAAATCTCGTTGTTTATTCAGAAACTGAGCTGCATTTTAGCTTATTTGCTTGTGTTAATGCAATTTTTGCCAGCTATGCAACATTAATTTTCTAATTCAATGCAAAGGCCATAATAAAATGTAGAGATTTGTTAAGGGGCTTTGCGTTCTATCAACGAGCTATGCAGGCGCCGACAAACTATGCCAAATATGTGCATAAATTTAATGCTCGAGTTGGCTTCGTCTGCCAGCACTCACTTCACACCTCAATGTGCCTCCATCTTTCTCAGGCTTCCCACCTCAAGACACTTGCTTTGTTGTACATTTATTTTTTGCATGCATTAACATGTCGACGTTTAAAAATACATTTGGTTTGCTTTGAAAGTGTTTAAAAATAATCTCGCACTTTCCGGCACAGTCCAAAGGCAAGCCAATCATTTGTTTACTTAATTTGTTGTTGTTTATTTCAACGTTGCTTTTTTAACTATAAGTGTTCAATAGCCTGTCAAATTCGGTGTTAGAGAATGGGGAATCGAGGAAAATGCCTAATGTCTAAATCTGTTAGCTGCCTGTTTGCTATTCAAATACTGTTCAAAACTTTTGCTACAATCTTTAAACGAAATCGATTTATTAATGCTTGTTTTGTATGCCATTCAAGGAAAAATAAATGGCACAATTGTTTTGTTAGTTATTGTTTCGTTTTCATTGATTCTATTATTAAAAGTAGACTAAGCGAAAAGTTTTTAGTATTAGTTTGAAGTTTTCAGCTATAAGTTGGGTTTATTTTTCACTGCCTTTTAAGAGGATAGCAATTTTCCCTTAATTATATTATTTTCACATTCAGCTAGCTATAATTTCATATCAATTTGAGTCTCCTATGTATATGAGATAAATATTTCAATGCAACAACAGGGTTTTTATTGAGCTATTTTATGGTTTTTTGCTTGGTAATTAACTTAATTGCCATGGGGATTGACCAAATTGATCTTAGCTTTGGTGCTATTGAAACCTATTGTTGTAATAGCACATTCTTTATAACGCCGCCATACCTCTTGTGGCATTCGAGTTGTTTACATTTGGTTATTAACAAACGATGCCGTTGTTGGGAAATTTCTCATCGTGTTTGGTTGTAATTTGGCTGGCCATGCGCCAGATGCCTGTCCAAAAAGGCTGCAAAGTCTGTGCAAAAACGTGCTTTACAAAGGTGTGTGCGTGTGTGTGTGTGTGTGTGAGTTTTGGCCAGAACCCAATTTAACTCTGCCCAGTTTCCCTCTATTCGCTCTAACAACTCACATCTCAACCCATCTCCAGTCGCAGCAGCTAAACTATTGGCGCTGTTTTCCTGAGCATTTCCGTGTTCTGCGGCTATTTTCAGCTGTTGAACAATGGAGTACATGGTGTATGTATGTATGTATAGTAGATGCATATGAGTATCTTATTGCTTGTAACTTGCATGTGCGTATGCGCGCGTGTTTATTTATGGCCGTGGTTTATTTATGGAACTGCAAAAAACTGCAGCAAAACTCAGTTGTAGCAGCTGTAAAAGGGGTCAATGGATTCCAAGCCAAGTCACAGCAAAAAAAAAAATACAGGAATGCATCAGAGGGGGGCAGTTGGCCAGGGTAGACCAGCCCATGTATCAGTTAATTAATGACACTTACAAGACACTTCGAAAACTCGACTAACACACTGCCCTCAAATATGAAAACATCAGCCAACAAAGGTGCTCCGAATGCAAAGAGAAACCGATCGAAGTCAAGTAAAAAAGTCTTATTAAAGTAATGAACTTCAAGATACCTCGTACACATATCTTAAATATTCAATTGAAATATTATAAGCAAAAACTCTGAGGTCTTCTAAGGTCTACCTTCAATGCTCTATCCTGCAATGTCAACTAAACATCAATAAACCTTTTCAAACATATTTTACTGTGTATTTAAAACATGCAAACATATAATTAAAGATAAATTATTGGCATATCGTTAAACTACTGAACTCAACGCCAGCTACCAGCTGCCATCTGGGCCAACAACTAAGAGAAGGAATCTGCCAAAATTAAGTATACGCCAACAACATTAAGTATACACAAAGCGTCTAACAAGCCAACTAAACTGAGAATAGCGGCCTGTGAACTTTTGCTTTCGTCTTTTATTTGTTTTTGGCAAATGTCTGTGGCTATAATTAGGGGTAATTTGCGAGCGACCTTGACAAAAAAACCAAAAGAGAAGCGAAAAAAAAATTGTGGTCTGCCGAGTCAATAACCGCTTTTTAAATGGCAGCATAATAGTATGTTAACATTTGCCAATATAAATGGCTATCAATTATATAATTTGAACCCGTTGCCTTAGGCAGTTTGAACCTCAAATTGTTTGACTGACCTTCGTTGGCATTTGCTTTGATATCGTAGCCAGAAATTCAAGTAGAAATTTCGGACCATGTGAATAATTGAGCACCAGCTCCAGGTAATCTCCTTGGGGTCAGTATCAAGTGAACAAAAACAGAAAACGTATCCCATCGAATATGCAATTAAGTTTGAGAAAAGCTGAGTTTTCTTTTAATGTCTCTCTCTTTCTAAATATCTTGTACGGCCAGCCATTAGACGACTCTCCTTTTAAATAGAAGGACACTCTAGCTGGGTGCGCGAGGAGGATGGTGAGGAGGTTGTTGAGTTCTCGAAATGCTTTGGTGCTGGCGACTTTGGCGTTAGCCTTAAACGTTGCCTGTTTGCGACATCAAGGCCTAAAAACAAATGCATTTGCACGTTAACACTTTGTGAAACCGCCCCTTCTGCCCATCCACACGCTCCTTTCCATTTGTGCTTCAATGTAAAATCAATAGACACGAAACAACAACAACTGCAGCTAAGCAAAAATGTTATTTGCATGCCTGTTTTTGATATATCCAACGTGTGCTCTGTTCTGTCTATGAGAAGGAAGGTGAAAACCAGCTACAGGAAACTTGGCGTAAAGCATTTATTGTTTACATAGCCTTATGTGGTTGTATGTGCGTGTGCCTGTGCGTGTGTATGTGTTTAGGGAGGGGCATCAGATAGTGACCACCAAGGCTGCATTGGAATCATTTGCAGGTGTGGTTGTTTACTTGGTTTCTGTGGCCTTTGTTTTGGCCAAAATTACAAGGATTTATGCAATGAAGTGCAGTTAAAGTAAACATATTAATGAAGCCAATTGGAACATGATCAATTTCATCATATTGGAAAATCTTTGAGAAAATCAAATGCACTTCGAAAACAAACGCACAATGTTCAATTGCCCTTAATTCACACCCACACAAGATTCTACGAAATTATTATGCCGTTGTTATGGAAGATTTTCTTGTGAATACGCTGCACATTAAGGAAATTGTATTTTATGTAGTCAACAATATAGAAAGGGGATATTATAAATGACTAAGGTAAAGAGATTTTTAGTAAAAACATAGATATATCCGGCTGCTGCTCATGTCATATATATTGTTTTGTTTGTTTGTTATAATTCAAAGTAATTTTCCGCTTTTTTTCTTTTCATCAACTCATTTATGTTTTGATATGTATATTTTTTATAAATACCGAGAAAAGACTCTCATAACATACATGTTTTTCTCCTGTGGTTATTAAAGATTGATAATCTGTGCGCCTTACAACGAAATCGTTAAATGTTAATAAATCACATAACAAGCTTTGAGTTAGGTGAGGTAGACAATTCGGACAACGTGAACATCGTTTTGCCCTTAGTCTCCTCAACCTGGATTATATATGCTTCATGTTTTTATTTTAAATGTAAATGAATATGTGTGTGTGTGTTTGTCTATAAAGAGATGGAGAACCTGTGCCTTGGCATGATTTCATTTTCATTTGTTGTCGTTTCTCTGGTAGTTTATTTTGACAGCTGTCGACGCACCGGCATGAGATGTAAAAATATATTAACATATAGTACAACTGTCAGTAAAAACAATTCAATTAAATGTGATATATGATATTTACAATCACATTACAATGTCTGTTCAGACTTAAGAGGTTTTTATAGTAACTTATAATAGCATAGCAAAATTTCTTGGAATTAATTTTAGCTAATGATCTCAATGATTAAATGTATTTCAAAGAAACTTAAGTAAATGAAATTCAAGATTATTTAGCCATATTATTTAATACTGTTAATGGTTTTGTTGTAAAATATATATACTTTTGATACGCATAAGCAACTAATGCAACGAGAATCATATGCATGAAATTAAGCTCATTAGAATTATTATTTTGTGAAGACCTTACGTTAATTTAAGGAAGTGTTTACGTAAATTTCAAAATTAAACTTAAGGCCAACAAATACAAAGAATTTTTGAAAATGACTATTAAATATTAAAAATAGAAAAAAGGTCACGCATATTATATTATTTTATAAAAATCTGGGAATATTTTTTTAATCAAACTATCTACTGTTTATTTACTTATCTAGTGGGCACTTTTATATTGTCAAACTGACGTCATATAACAAAACTCAATAACAATATATATGTATAGAGTCGTCATAAACTGGGCAAATACTCATTGCCAAACAATGACCTACGTATTATTGTGCCTATCTTATCTGATGGCCAATGCCAATTGATGCCAGTTCCAATATCGATTAACTAATAGTGAAAAACATTTTGTTAACACCTACCTCCTTGTAACGCTTGGATAGGCTGCGGCAAATGCGCTTGTAAAAGGGCGCCATTTTTTAAATGTTGTTTTTATCTTTAAGACAATTGAAATTACACACACAATTGCCGAGTTTGTATATAGCTGATAAGTCTTTAAGATTTTGGTTCTTGATATGTAATTGGGAAAACACAGTTTATAAAGTTTACATGTCTTTTGGCATTTGAAGAATTGTTTGCGGCGAACACAAAAAATAACACGATAAATTTAATATGTTTTTGTCGTTAATTTAAACTTGCGGCTTTCCAGTTAAGAACTTTTGTGTTTTTTGCGCAGCGGCTAATAACGTAAATATATTTTTATTGATTGTTGCTGATGATGATGATGCTGTGCGCCAAGTGTTTCAGCTAGTATAAATTGTGTTGCTCTCGGGCGGATCGTAAACATTTGAATGAGTCGATCTGCGAACGGGGCGAGTCTTTTTATGAGCTGCCACAAGGCAGCAACAACAAAGCAGAGAAAGTGAAATATATAAAGATAGATAAGTTGGGAGAGTGCTGCGCGCGCAGCTAGTAGAAGCGGAAACGAGGCGTACAAAGAGAGAGAGAGAGAGAACACCAGACACAAACGTATTGATATCTAGTACATATGTATGTATGTATGTGAATACACTTACTTGCTGGACAACGATTGTGGCACGCGGCTGCTTACATACTGCAGCTGCCTCCAAGGGATTTGCTGTCACATTAATGGAGCCCACACACACCGATAATGCATCTTCCAATGCCTGCGCTTGTGCCTTTGACTTGGACTTGCTTTTAAACGAACGTTTGCGTGTGCCATCTGTGGGACTGAGGGATGCGGAATGCAAAGATTCACTGCCCGGACTATGCATATGCAGCACATGCAAATTGAGCGTCGAGTTCGAGCCATGTTTGGGTGGTATCTGCTCAAATTTGTTGGCAATATCTTCGAATTTGTTCAACTCGGCGTATGAGTGGTCGCTGGGCGACGATGATGATTTGGCCTGCGGATAAAATGCATCCGATTGTGGCACATATTGCTGATTCTCGCGTATTGTCGTATGTATAACGGAATCGGGTCGAATACGCTTTGAATTCTTGCGGGATGGTGGATGATCCCGATCATGATTCAGCTGCTGTTGCTGTTGCTGCTGCTCCTTTAGTGTCAGACGCGAATATTGCTGAAAGATGTCAGCACTCATTTTACGCTCATAGACCGAACAATTCTCTGCCTCATCCGAGTCGCTGCTGGTGCTGGCCGTTGCCGAACTAGGTGCAAAGCACTCCCGCTGTATTCGCTCATAATCGAGAGCCTCCCGATCAAAAGGAAACATGGTGCCAGCAGTGGCTGCTTCACGCAAACAACGCTCGCTGCTTCCACTGGACGAGCTGGAGGAATATTTGCGCTGTTGCTGAGCTGTGGAAGAGGGTGACAGCTGTTGAGACTGACGCTGTTTCTGATTCTGGCAGCTACCAAAGAAATTGCCATCCTTCATTGTGGGTGGCGCTGAGTTGATCTTGGCTATGGCGCCCGTTGAGGCAGAGGGCGTGGTGCGTTTACGTTCACGCTTGGGACTCGTGCGGCTGCTGGAGGAGGGGGAAATGTTGGGTGAGATGCGGTTACGTGTGGCATTGCTGCCATTTGCATTCATCGCATCGTTTCCACGTTCCCTGGCGCGCAATTTCTTGTTGTTGCGATTAGCAACTGCATTGCGTTGCTCCTCATCCTCCTCACCACCCGCATAGAGAGGAGAGCTACTTGCCCGGCGTCCCTGCTGTCCCTGCTGTCCTTGATGTCTCTGCTCCACATGCTGTGCATCCTCCTTGAAGGTGAAGTGATTGCGCTGCTTCTCGCTGCTGCGTGCCGACTTGGGTGATTGCGGCGGATCGAATGTGAAGTGCTCACGTCCACGTGTCGGAGGTGGCGCCGTGCTGGGCTGACGTGTTGACGAACGCAGCAGCAACGGTGTTGTAGATGTTGGTTCTCCTGCCAATGTCGATAGACACGATTCCTGGCTCTGCTATGCAAATGAGATAACGAGAAGCAAACAATATAAAAAACAACAAAAACAACATGCAATTGCTTTAGACTTACCTCGATGCTGTCTTGTAGATTCATGTCGTGGCGCGTTGGATAGCGTGAACAGCTCGTTAGTTCCAATTCAGTGCCGCCCGCCTCATACTCCGAATCGATTTGTACGGCTGTGAGCAATGGCTCCTCCAGCGAACTGAAAAGCGGTTCACTGGGACCTGAATTGTCACCTAAGTTCGATACACAAGACAGACAGACAGACAGACAGAGAAGTTAGCGAAGTGTAAGCCAGTTCAATTAGTTGATTAATTAAAATGGCAATCAATCAATCAATCAATGCACAGTACTCCAAACAACCACCTACCTAAATCGAGAGAGTCGTATGTCTCCGATGTATCTGTGTGCGTCACATTTGTGATGAGTGTGCTTGCCGAATCTGTGGATGTGTTGATGTTCGTATCCGGTATCGAGGCAGACGAGGTGCCCATAACAACCAGCTAGATATGTTAAATGAAAAGCCAATAAATAAAGGCTTTAGTTTTTACCCACAGAATTGGATATGCTTCTGACTATTCGTGAATTAGGATGCAATCAATCCCCACATAATTGTTTTCCTACTCACCTTGGGCACTCCCATTGGATGCATTGGTGTTGCACCACTAACAGAGTTGTGATAGGCGCTAGAAACAGCATTCATAGGTAAACTGTTGAGTGGTGAGCTAGCTGATGTGGAAGCATTAATCTTGTTCTTAATACTGCGTCCACTCTTGAAGTACAGCCGACGCAGTGCCGTTGCCGTTGAGGATCCGGAAATGCTGAATCCATCGTTATCCGAGCCGCTGGAATTGCTGCCACACGAAAGGATGCCCATTCCGTTTAATTGAGCTGCCGCATGCACCGCTGTTGGCGTCGATGGCTTCGACGTGGATCTGGACGTAGTAGTATTAGACTTGGACGTAGTTGTTGTTGTTGTTGGTTTTTGTGTATGAGAATTTATGGCCTTGGACAAAGGTGCAGGAGTTGCAGTTGCATTTGCAGTTGTTGTGTTGGAGTTAGCAGGACGCGTTGTCGACACAGATCTAGTATTATTGGTGCGAGGCGAGGCATTTGAACTGGGCGTGGGTTGCGTGGATTGCTTGACGCAGCTAGTTGTGGTTGTCTTCTCGCTCGAGTGTTGACCGAGTGCTAGGGCCATCATCGCCGCTGATCGAGTGCTTATATAGCAGGTGGGCAGCGGTTTGCATTTGCCGTTGTTGTTATTGCTGCTATGGTGGTGTTGACTAGTTGTGCTATTGCCCTGTGCTGCATGTGTAAGGGATATTGTCATGGCTACATGGTGAATAAAATGTGTAGAAAATTGTTAATAATAGCTTAAAGCTGTTCAATGTGAGAAGACGGATTTAAGTGTTTGTTGCACACCCAAGCCTTAAGCTAAACTTAAAGTTTGAATATAAAATCGTTAACTAATTGAAGCTTATTTTGATTAAGTGGCGAGTGCACATTGTCAGGACATTTAGCCAGGTTGGGTAAACCAGGCTTACAAAATCAACAACCAAAAATCAATAAACTGTAGCGTGACAGGTTACTTAAACACCCATACACTCTCGCCAACATACTCACATGACTCATAAGCTATAAAGAACACGAGGGATGCTATTAAACTATCTCTCTTCCTTTCTATATATGTACCTAAGGTACTTTACCGTTACGCGAACGGAAATCCCGCCCCGCTAAATTCATTTTTACCTGTGCAGTTTGGCACGTAAACAGAACCGTGATTCTAGCGAAAACAAAACAAACAAATAAAATTGAGAGAGAGAGAGAGAGAATGAGAGAGAAAGCAAATTGAAATTGATAATAATATAATCAAATTCTACAAATAATTGATGGGCATAGTGTTGTTGTTGTTTGCAGCTTGTTAGTTTCATTGGGCAACACAATTCGCAAAATTGCTGCGAATAATAACAGACGTAACTAGAACATAAATAGTACCACGAACTCAGCGCCTTACCGGAAAAAAAGGAGTCAAAAGACTTTGACCCAAAAAAGAATGCACAAACAACAACAGTACATAGCAACGTGTCGAATATTCTCATAAGTCGCGCCCCCCGTTGCGAAAATGAATTACGAGTATCAACTGTGGTTGTTGGTGTGGCACGATTCCAGCTTTATTTACACAAATGTCACTGAAAGTGTGTCAACTTTGTATTGTGGAATGGGAAAATGCCAAAAACATGTGCCAGCGAGACGAGTGTTCTGGGAATTGAACATAAACATATACACTGTATACACTACTTTAATAACTTGTATGTATAATGAAAACTTTAGGTACAGTAAATAATGAAGCTATTTTACCTTGACCACGACTCCGGGATATTGGAGAGTTGCCCGTTGGGTTTTTTGTTACTCCAGCACCTGCTGCTGCTCCTGCTCTTGCTCCTGCCGCTGAAGGTGCAGCTGTTATAGGTGTTGTTGTTGTAGGCGTGGCATTTGGCGTTGGGCTACTCTCGCAAAAAATGGGTGAGCCGGGTACATAACGCTCAGGCTGCAAATATAAATAGATATAAAGATGCAATAGTTAATCATTTTTATTGACAAACAACAAAAATCAAAGACAGAACTGATGGTAAGATATGGCAATGAGTTTCAGCTCTGACTGGTTCTTTGTCAGCCCGAATTGATAAGATATGATAAGAAGAGACAAATACAATTGATACGCCATTAGTATAAGAGGCAAACTGCACTAGGACAACAAACCTTTTGCTATTCACAAGTCAGTTTCAGTCGTATTTTGGAGCCAAAGACGATACCATTGCCAACTGTCAATCGAAATCAACAAGTTTCGCAATACTTATAACCATAAACTTGAGATGCTAAAGACCTCACTGCTTTTGGCATTTTATGTCACAGTACTAAGGACAGCCGCTCAAACAAATGGTTTGTACATATAAATACAATATATACGTGTGTATATATCAGATATGAATGATAATTTAAGAATATTCAATTTCCACTTAACAATATAAGCTTGTTTTTTATTTCGAAACTTGTCTGCTAACAATTTATGACAGCCAACATAAAAAAAAAAACAAATCAGGTAGCATAGGAAACATTTTCCTAATTTCTTGGCAAGCTCATGGGCTAATTAGAACATGAGGCCTCCACGCGTTTCCAAGAACTTTGCTCTGCGTACGTATTTCAAATATATGTACTTGATGTGCATATAGAATAAACACAAATTATAAGCCTTTGAGTATATGTATGTACACACATATATGCAGTTCGGTCTTACATGTCATATAGTATATAATAATAACCAATCTCTTGCTCAGCTGTCGACGCCACTCTCCTGTGACCGCATTTAATTTATTGATTGCTACACAAAAGTTAATACAAATCATTTCTCAAAAAAATCACCGCATAACGCTATATATTTAGATCACGTGTAACAGTGGAACGTGGTCTAAGTATTTTTCTGAGCCTATTTCTTGATAGAAAGTACAAAACTTGCAGAACATTTTACAATTATGTATGTTAATTTTCATTATCAAAAATATTTTATGATACATATTTTTGCCTAGAGTATAGGTATCAACACCACTGTGCTTTGTGGTAATTTTGATGTGTTTCGGGTTTCATACTCATTCGCACGAATTAATGACGAGTGTTTAATGACTAATTCGCAAATACAGCGAATTGAAGCGTGCCAGTGCCAATAGATTGGACATTTTATGCAGAATCGCAGTTTATATGTGTTTAAAGAATTATCTGAAATTATGACCGCTCATTTTTATGACGAAATTGTGATTCTGTAAAAAGCCAATTAAAAGAACACAGCACATTATTTTGATTGCAGCGATAGAATACAGAGGGTTGGTGAAAAAGCAGGCGTTGATGAAGGGAGGCAATTGGATCAGTTTTGACAGCTGGTTCTTGTAAATGAACAGAGTCATTTGGAGATCTGAGATCAGTAAAAGATTCTCTTGTCGACTACTTAACTATGAGGCCCTATAAAATCTGCAAAGTGTTTTCTTTTTGGATCTTTTATTAAACTTGTGCAGAAATGAAGCAAGTACTTTTTGTATTTATAAATTTTAGTTAAATATTGGACTGCAAATCCTATAGTTTTGTTCGAAAAGGGCATTAAAATTTCATTAAACTACAGACATGTAAAGTATTTTTGTTCCCATTCTCATTTCTGACGATAGATATATATATATATATATGTACATACGTTTTTTTTTTTTTTTGACGCACCAAGTCTCGTGTCATGAAATCAGTTTTTTAACAAAATTTTCTTGCCAACATTTGGCTGTGCCTGTTGCTATTCTTGTTACAACGTTGTTGTTGCTGTTGTTGTTGTCTATTGACGTCATTGTTATTACACAAAAAATAAACGCATATAGAAAACAGATAGATACATGTCGAGGACGCTGTCGTGCCACTTGGCAAATAGACGCAAAGTCTGTTGCCAAAATTCTCACTTTAATGCAATTAATTTGAATAAAAACAACAAAACCAAGCGATTTCTGTGTTTTGTTGCTGTGTTGCTTTAGCTATAAATAAAATCTAAGAAAAGCACAATATCATCATCATGATGATGATGACCACGATCATTACGTTGTCATCATTTTGGTTTTATCATGTACATAATGAATTGTATCAACGGCGACCGAAAGCGAAAGGCAACGTCATGACCTCGTTCAATATTTTTTGAGATGCGTACGTGTATTTTGGGATGTAGTTTTATGTGTATGTACATTAAGTAGCATGTAGTTTTATTTATGGATTTTTCTTTTTATATATTTTGGACTTGCAGCTCTCGAATGCTACGTGTGCAGCTACTTGTTTGGCCAGAGTGATGCCACCTGCCTGACAAACGCAAGTGCTGTGCGCGCACTCAATTGCACCAAAAAGTATTGCCTCACAGTGCGGCAAGAAGCAATTGTGAGTATATAGTATAATGCAACAAAGTAGCAAACCTATTATTATCCTGTCGAAAACTAGATTCAGCTTAACTACTTAACGAGCCGCAGCTGGCTGATTGCCTTGCAACAAAGTGGCAACTGCCACTACGTTTGCTGGGGCAACATTGTAGCTAAAAACATTCGTATTTGCCCAACAAATTAGCTTGACTCACGTATACAGCTCAGAGCTGTAAAAACCAACTCTTGAATACACCCACACACACACGCACGCACACACACTCTCATAGAGAAAGTAATTGAATATATTATGGGCAATGGACACATGTGGCGTATGAGTTATGTGTATGTGGCTAAAAGTCATATCTTTTTTAGCGCTTCATTTTAAATTCAATATTCTGTGAACTTTTTTTGTCACTCTCCTTCAGTTTGACATGACCTTCAAGTTGAAGGATAAAACGAGAGTACAGTACAACTTCGCTCCAGAAAATCGAATAAATCTGTGTTCAAAGCAAGGATTTTATTTTATTTGATTTATTTTTTGAAAAACTGAGAAATTGTGGTCTGTACTTTGTAACAATGTTAAGAATCTGGGTGTTGCAACTATCGAGGAGTGGCGTATAACAAGAGTTACGTTGAGCGAAGCCTTACTGTCTAAGCAGAAAATATGCGAAAGTAGTTGAGTAAAGAGAGAAGGGTGCAAAAATAAGCAAAAGTTTTAAGAAGTTAACTACTTGACAGAACAGTAGTGCATTTAAATGCCTTAAAAGATTAAAAAGATCAAAAGTTGTAATACGTTTCAAGAGCTTTAATAAACTAAGCTCAATTTTAATCATACTTGTAATTAGCAGAGCAATAAACAAAAGTTTTCTTTAGAGAATTTCAAATTTCCATACAAACACTTTACCATCTCTTCTGAATATTTGGAATGACAAATTTATGCAGTAATTTCCATGGAAGTGTGAAGAGAAAGAGAAAGAGCGACACAGCTTGAAGCTGCTGCACGAATTGGTATACAAATGGTTAAGTCAAGCACCCGACATTCAAACAACTGACGCTGATGAAGTGCTTTGGATGTTATAGCTGGCACAAAAATCACGTACAACTCTGAATGACTGACATAGGCCTATGTACATACAGACATATATCGATTGTGTTTACGCTTTAATGCAAAATAGAAAAATACATTTTGAGATTTTTATTGTTGACGTTGGAGCTTTTGTGATTTAATTTTAAAAGCCACAGCCACAGCAAATCAAACAAGAGTCTTCTCCGAAATGGTTGAGGATGTTGGGAGTGCACAAAAAAGCACATTACCATAATTTAATGAAAAGCCAAAAAGGCGTATAAAAGCCACAAAAGCCGCTTGAATCTGAATAGCCCACACACGCATATGTTAACCCTTAACATGCCCTTCACTTCTGCAGCTACTTGCAAGGCTTCAACTTTGTCTTCTATCTGCTATCGTCACACTTTAAGATTTTTTTTGATTTTTTTGTATAAACATTTGCAAGCGCTTCATTAGCTGGAAAGCCATGAACTCATTGTTATTGAATTTACCGGATCAAAGAAGCCCTGAGCCGAAGCAAAATCAACTTAAAGTTGCTTAAACGCCAGTCTGTAGAGAAAGCAGCAACAGCATCTGCTGTCTTTCAGACTAAATGTCCCATTGATGCTCTGCCAAATGGCAATTAAAACTTTTTTTGCACTCGGCCTGGTCTACTGAATGAAGGCAAGACAACTAAGCCCGTCGCCTGTGACATAAACAGAACTCATCGTGTTCGCAAATAACAGCTCTGTAATTTTATACATTTACTAAAATATAACTTAATTAATATTAATTTAATGCGATTTCAAAGAGTTGTGCTATTAAAGCAAGCAAAGAGAAATTTTAAATGCTATGAAAAAGAAGCTAAATTATTTTTTGTTAAGGGCATTCAATCAGAAATCTAAGCAAATGCAAATACGCATCGAAACAAACTTTTTCGAAAGTAACAAGCTAAAAATTTGTTGAGATAACTTTTTTCTTATATTGCTGTATCCTTTTCTGTTCACATGTCGCCGCCAGCACAATGGAAACAAAGTCATTTCCTTTTTACGTGACTGCCAGGATAAGCCGATTGTGAGTATTGACAATTGAGAATTGAGTGTGGGTGTAAAGCAAGGAAAAGAGAGAGTGTGTGAGAACAACTGCTTTACAGATTGTGACCGCAGCGAAAATTAACATGATACACATTTTTGGCAGATACTGAACGCAATTAAGACAGATAACTCGTTTCGCACCTACTATCGCTCGTGCCAACAAAATCTGTGCAACGGACACAACGGACGCGTCTACAACTCAAGTGGTAGCCTTGTTAGTGGCAGCGCTGGATCTGGAGCTGGAATTAGTGGCAATCACAATGCCATAATGCCAGGCAAAAATGGTTGCCTAAAAGCTACAGCAGACATAATTTGGCCGTTGTTCTTGTTGTTGTTTTTGTTTGTGCAACCTGCTGTTGATGCTGCTGCTGCTTGGTTACTGTAATTAGCATAAAATGGATGTGATACTAAAATGTCTAAAAGAACAAGGGAGATAACAATCCTAATGTCTGCTGTGAGACAAAAATAAAATGACGCCAGCAGGCTATTTGAACGCATTTAGCAACGTGTCTGGATAATTGTGATAGTGTAATGGTAGATGAGACGCGTGGGGAGCAAGCTATGCAAAGCATTCGACTGCTTTTGAGTTCATTGGGGTTCAACCTTGTAAAACTAAACTTCCGTAAACGCACATGTTGACCGCAGTACTAGCAGTTTTTTATTTGCCAGCTTATTATAATGAAATTAAAAACGCGTTAAAGCAAACATAAATTCCAACATTTTTCTGTTGTCTTTTGACTTGACAACTTTATGCAAACATTCTAACAAGCCAAATCAAAATAACAAAGAAAAGATACCAATTACAAATAAATGCGATGAAAAAGACAAAACAGTGTAAAAAAAACAAAATATTAGTTGTTTCCTTTAGTTTGCCTGTTCCCTCCCCCATATTTACCTCATGATGATTTGGACATCAACTTGAGAATCTGTTTTTTAAGTTATTTGGTCTTGGCAGGAAAACTTTATCAGACTTCAGCTGGCAAAGAGTTCTAGACTGAAGACCACTTAGCTAAGCAAATAACTTGTTTCACATTTTGAGAAAGTTGAGGGATTGTTTCTTTTATTTTTCCTAATCTTTATTTTGATCTCTTTCTCATTTGCTGTCACTCTTTACAAATATTTTCTTTTGTCGTGCCCTAAAAAAGGGGCATTAAGAAACTCACATTTTAAAGCAATCGCCGCTCCGAATTGGCCATATATATAAGTTAAATAACTCTTGCACTCTTGCACGGCAACGGCGGTAATCGGATGCCTCTGTTATGCAGTTTCCTGCATGTTGCTATGCCTTCAAGTCGCCAAATTTGTATGCTTTGATTTTAGGAATTTTCATTATGTCAATTGAGGCACGTCTGCTCAGTGTTTTAAACCAACATAATCCTTGTCATATAACTGAACAATAATAAACAATCATCTCAATCAACAAGTGTATTGTTCAAAATATAAGTAATTTATACACATTTCCATGATTTACAACACTAGTCAATGAATTGCGAGACGTTCTTCAATAGAACTTGAACCATATCCTTCCTTATGTACCTTTTAATTTAGTGAGCTTGTAAAACGAAGCTTTGTGAGTTTCTTGTTGTTTTTGCCGCTTACGTTGATAATTTGATTTATTGATAGTTATGTTACATTGTTATATTCAATTTCTTCGTACTCCGTTGTCGTCTTCCTTCCCAAGATATTTCCAACATTGTAAGAAAGAAGAGAACTTATTATAATGCAAGAAATAAAAGTTAATATAATACAGCAACAACAAAGAATTTTGGTTCTTCTTGAACAGTTTTTGGCAATTTGGCACATATTTAAAATATGAAAATCTAATAATTTTAAAGACTATTCAAATGTCAACTTTTATTATGATGACTGAAAATATCAGTGCCTTGTTTACGCCTTTTAATTTAACAGCAAAATTTAAAAAGCTTATTCAAATGCCTACTGTTTTATCAGACTGTCATTCGGGGCATAGGAACCCAACTTAAATTCGATAAGATGCTCGCAAAAACTTGAATTTTTAGCTCAACAGCTTAGGCACCCACAGCAACGAGAGATCTCATGTTCAGCTCCCGTCACGTTAATTTATTTTATTGTTGGTTAATTATAAACAACATCCTCAGGTTCTGTTGGTTTTGCTGCTTCTTCCCTTTTTTTGTTTCCAAACCAATCAAGCTTTACAGCTAGAATGGATATTACACAAAGTAATACAATGGCAAGCACAATGACAAGACAGCATATTGTTCTTTTTGAACATTGCATATTGCAAAATATACAAAACAAATATTGCCTTAAATTTTTGCTAAAAATTTTAAATAATTGTATCAAACGCCAACTACAAACATTAATAGTTCAAATGCCTACTGGTTTTTTACACTGTGCAAAATTTTACAGGTTATGCCAACAAAACTGAGGTTCGATCATTTATTTTTTTAATGGTTTCCAAAACTTGGCTTTCTTCTGGCCAATTGAGTACAAAATCTTTAAAGATGTATTATTTACTTACACAGAATGAAAAAAGCCGTACTAAATTAAAATACGAGTAGGCTTTAATCAAGTATTTGCAAAAATGAATATTTTTTATGTAAAATTCATTCTTGACTTAAGAATGGAGCTCCAAAAAATACAAAAATTTAGTACAAACATCTTTTAAACTAGAAAAAGAGAACTTGAATAAAGTGATATTAAGATTGTGTTAAAAACTAACTTGAACTAAAATCTTCAGCAAATCCGCTTTTAGTGAAAAATCAAGAAATAATAACTTAAAGTTAGCTATTTGACACGCCGCCTCTCTACTTTATTCATGTACATTTAATGGAGAATTCGTCACCACTTAAAATGTTAAATTTTGTAAATCCAATTGCAAGCTTGGCAAAGTGCGTGTATGTAAGTGAATGTAAGTTGGCTTAACGCATTAAAGTTTCCATTAGCAACAACAACAATATTGTAGCACGCTTGTCAGTTGCCGTTGTCGCTGACATTTGATGTTGCTTTTGCTTTTGGTTCTTGGCTTGTTTATGCTGTGTATGCTTCTTCCCTTGACATGCTTTTGGCGCTTTGGAAAAACACGAAAAATGTTTGCATGGCAAACAAATCGCTGTCACCCCATCACTTCTTTCCATTTCTCCACGCCCCGCACCCGCACCCACACGTCATTCGCCCAAAACGGTGACAACAACAGCAAATCTCGCGACATGCCCCATTCCTGTTTATACTCTGATGCCATAGCTTAAAACTGTTACGCCCACTAGCGGGCTCGAAAATCATTAACAAGTCGCGACATCGATATCACCCAAACCTATCGAACCGTCACCATATTTGGTAATTACTTGTTACCCGCTCATTGCAAACAAACAATATACCACAGGTTTCAATACTAAAACCAGAGTATTTTGCAGTCGGTTTCGCCCGATTGGTGCGTTTTCACTTGCTTTAAATTTGGTTTAGGTCAGACAGCAATTGCCGTTTGTGATTGAAAATGGCCAGCAAGAAGCAACAAGCGACCGGCGACGAGCAACATTTTCGAATTTTCATTAATTTTTTAATTTAACTTTCTTGGAAAATAAATACAAACTAAATATTTATATGCAAAATCATATCATATTTACACTTACACAAATTAACAAAGAAACCTAATTAATCATTTTTGTATTGCATGTATGACAAGTAATAAACCTATAAGTATTTATTTCTTATTAAATTCCCAGACAACCTGCACATTAACAGCCCATAGCTGAACAGTAATTATTGCTCTTATTTTTTTGTGCCCTCCTTTAAGTACACCTCATCTCAATATAAGCACATCTCAAAAGTGTACACAACCCAAAGAATCGACATTAATTTATTTTAATTGGCAGATTATTGGGAGCATAAACAACATAAAGGTGCAAGTGCTTGTGAAAAGTCGATTAATTATCATTAAGGAAGAAATTTTCGCTTAACAAATATTTGCTTGATCCCAATCAAAGAAAGTGTTCTGCCTGAGTTAGTTTTATGTAAATATGCACATTTTATACACAATATTAAAATTACTAAAATCACGTGAAATTGTCATATATGTAAAAACCACTGCATGTTATTTAATTGACAAGATCTTAGTTGTTTTCTCAATTTCGTTGAGTTCATCTCTTAAATTGTTTGCTGGGTATAATCTAAATGTAACAAACTTAAAACACTCAATTGGTTAAAGGTATTATTGACAAGTGGAAGTGAAACCGGTAAATTATTATTTGCTTATTTCACATCAATAGTTGTGGTTTTGGTATAAACTTGAATTATGGCCACTTTTGACGCTTTGCCAAACATAGGTTAGCAGCAAGTTGAAGCTGTACGAGAATTCCAAGAACGCATTACAAATGGAACCTTAGCTGCAGAATTACAGTTTCCCCACCAGGTTGGACTCTGCTTCGAGGATACAAGCACCAGAGAAACATATTTCTGCGGCGCCTTCATCCTGGTCTTCTTTGTTGACTACTGTCAAGAGTTCTATGGCAACTAATTGGTGTCACTTCAGTCACCTTTATCTATGGCTGCAAGTGTGTAGATCCAACTGGTTTTGTACGTGTTACCAGGTACTTGGACAAGATCAGGAATAAAACTGAAATATACTATAAATTTGCTGGTATAAAGAAAACCCGAAGTCATCTGTATAAAGTACAGCGTCATTCAAATCATCACATCTGAACAGTTAAGAATAATATACCCCTTGCACCTTCCATAACCATAAGTATATTACATTAATATATACCAACCAAAAGTGGGACAGAGATTGTTTTACTTAATATTGCCTCTTATATTTTTGTGCGTAGCTCAGCTCTCTTTCCCTCTCTCTTCCCTTACGAAAGGTGCACGCTTTTGTGACAAGTCAGAAGCGACTTTTGCTGTCTTAACTTGAAAGGTGATTGTTATTTTTATTTTTGTGTGCATTTGCCACATTATAAGTTCACTTCGCTTGTCTTTCATTACGCTGGCTACACAGATATAAATGGCTGCGACTGACAGTTTTGCATGCCACAATATTACAAACCAACGTAAATAAGAGGGAGAGGGAGGTGCATTCATTGAATACGTCGACATTATTTCCATTATATCCCATTTAGTTGTCATTGCAAGCACTAAACCCAGCTATTGACGACCTCAATATGTGGTCCTTGTGGTTGGGGTATTTTTCATGAGAATCAAGTAGCAGACATAGACAATAATAGTTGGCTCTGTTTAATGCCCAATTGGCATTACAATGGGTGCTCCCACAATAAAATTGGCTGCTTGCACAGTGCATTGAACTTCTGCCTGTTCAAAGCTCAATGGACATTCCTCAACGTCTCAGTCGACAGAAGTCGTCAGCCCCTCGCCTTCCCTCTCTCACTCTCACTGTCTCTCCCACATTCGATGTGTGTCCCTTGTGGTTGCTTCAAGCACAATGCGTCCACTCTACCGGAAACTAAGCTTGTGAGCTACTTTGTTTGGGAATTTAGTGGCATATTCTCAGCTGCTTAAGCTTCTACTATTTCTTTTATAGCAAGTCATACTCATTATTATTGCACACACCTTATCTTCTCTGGTTGCGCATTAATGTTTCTCATGTCTACCCCTCATCTGTTCCAACAGTTCTAAAAATAGGCTCAATTTATTGTTGCCCATTTGCCAAAAGTACAAAAAAGAAGGAAAAAACCAAGAAACAACGCCAAAAATAAAAAGAGGAAAAGTCAAATAAAGAGGAAAGACAATTCGCAAATTGCACAATCGCAAATGCATATGTTATAAATTTAAAGAAAAATAAAATATAACAAGAAGTAAGAACGAAACAATTATAATAATACAAAAAAAGAACAAATTAAAAATTGAGCATGTCAGCGACAAGAACAAAAGATTAAGGCCCAGTGACCGAAGGCGGAACATTGCGGCTGAAAGTCGCGAGATTTATGCCTTTCACACAGCAAGAAACAGAGAACAGACATTTCCCCATACACCCCCGCACCATCAAACCCATCAGAAAGAACTGGAGCGGTGGGTGTGAGCGTTGGACACAGGAGGCACGACTAATATGAAAGCTCTATAGATAAATTTAAGTTAAGGTAATGAATACTTAGTTCGACCCTTGAAACTACAATTCTTAGAAGAAGCTTTCAATATTTGTTTACTTTAAGAACACTGCTGTGAAGTCTGAAGGTTTCGTTAAAATTAATTGCTTAATCTATTTTTAAGCACATTTATTGCTTTTGGCCTTTGTAAGATAAATCGACATCTTACAAATTGTTGTGTCAAAAACTGTCTAAAATTCTACCATATTGTAAAATAAATACTATATGTATTTGTACTCCACTTTATTTTCTGTAAGTGTATATTATATTGATGAATGTGTTTGGCCTATATTTATGGAACTACAAAAAATAATAATTAAAGTAGAAACGGATGCGTCACATCAAATGTTTGCCGCCTAAATAAAGCGTAAAATTTTCGCTTGGCAAACAGTGGCAGTGCGCCAGCACCCATCAAATCTTACGAAAGACCTTTACACCGCCCCCTTCTTAAGAATTAAGCATATCTTTAGCAGTCACAGGGGAGCCGTTAGGGGCACACAACTAAACTAACGTAATGGGCGAGCCACTGTGGAAATTTGGCAAGGCGCTGAGAGTTGATGACGTCAAACATAGTATGAAAGAACAGCTAAACATTGACACGCCGAATATAAGATACGCTAGCCGAAGAAAGACCCAAGTAGAACACTGCAAATTGTTTTTATTAAATAGGTAATACAAATTGTACAAATGAGTTAAATATTTTTTAAAAATTGACTGTACTTTTGGTAATAGAGTATAAAAATATGAACAAATGTTTCACACTCTTGCGTTATATTAGTAATCTGGTCACGAATCAACCCCAACCCTAGCCACAACGCCATTACCATCAACGTTTCGGGCACCAGACGCTAAAGTAGACACCGTCCGTTGGTCTACGTCTACGTTGGACGGCGTTCGTCGAGCACTTCCAGGAAATCCCAATGATTCATTTGACAAACCGACAAGCCTCAATGTTTTGGGGGATTTGTTCGGCACGCCCATTTCGATGTGCTGTATAAACAAAAGTCACTCAAGTTTCATGAGCTTTACGGGATTAATGATGTTCCAAAACAAACAAAAATTGAAAGATTGACAATGTAGACGACTGAAAATGTCTGGAATGCCGCAAATGTCGATGAAAATTAAGATGTGGTTTTTTTTTTTGGAGACACATGTCATCAGGTGCAAAATTAAATGAGAACAGAATCGTTTCAAAACAGAAATTGTGATTAATGGTATAACGAATACTTAATTCTTGTTTTAATGTTATTTAATGAGCATACAAACTTATATTGCGGATATGAATTTGAGTTTAATGCATTAATTGCCAACAAAGATCCCTCCAATGAATGGCTTTATACCCTACTTGTGTATTTGTATATCGCCACACAATTATTTTATTTTTTTCACATATACAGAAACCATTCATACTTATACATATGTATGTGTGTATATACTTAATGCTGATGATGTTGACAATCAATTAATTTTACATATGCCCACAACAAAAGCAAGTGTCACTCTGTGTAAATTGCTTTTAAATGGAAATCGCATACAAATAAATATAAAAAGCAATACCGGTATGTATGTATTTATTTAAAAAAAAGAGCTGAAAAGTAGCCCAAGCCATTTCAATCTCAATTATGCCATAAGTTCTCCATTCAACTAAATGGCGCCACTCTTTCTCCATCTTAATCTCTCTGACGTCAGCATTGGACCGACGCATGTCTTTTCCATGTCCTATGAATGATAATTTCATGGAATCCCATTTACTTATACATATGCTTAGCATCTTCAGTCTCTCAGTTGCTCAACTGCTCAGTTGCTCGTTGAAGCAATGCTGCACAGTGCACAGTTCATTGACATGACTATAAACTTGTTGTCGCCACAAAAATAGTTTTACAGTTTTTCTATTTATTCCGTTGAATTGGAACAATTTTAGCTTAAAAAAAATATTCATTTGGCTTATTAAAAGATAATTTGTTGTATTTAGAATGTCAGGACTTGGAATGATAATAGTAGTGTGACATAAAAGTTGAATTCATTTAGTTGATGATTAAAGTATTTATGTTATATGCATGTTTACATTTGCAGTACATAGCCTTTATATTATGGGAAACACAAAATGCACTCTCAGAAATGCATAGATTTTGCACGTGGCACTGCAGTTTGTAATGTACTATATTGGCATACTCTGTTGAAGTCTAGTTAATTAAAAACAGCGCACAGTTGTTTCCAAACAACAATGCCGAACGAGCAAACAATGTGACCTGGCCTCCTGCTGCATCCACCATCCACTTTGGTATTCTTAATTAAAACTAAAAATGACGAACCAAAAACCTATCTCCAATGCATTGAAAAAGGCTAACAACAAATTTATATTTATACAAAAAATTGTGTACATTAAATATGCATATGTTTTGTGTGTGTGTAACACAACAAAAAGAAGGTTATCCAATTTGCTGCAGCTGAAATGAAAAACATTGCTTTTTTACAAATGAATTTCCGTATTTCACTGACGATACAACGCCACATCTCAGCGTTTCCCTCTCTCGCTCTTAGAAATCAAAAACATATTCATAATGCATGCAAAGCATGCTGCAAACATTATTTTTGGATACTCAAACTGAGTCAATGCAACGCGTGGGCGTTGTGGCAACAAGTTAAATATGCAAATGCAACAGCATATTGATGAGCAGCGGCACAACTAAAAATAAATGTTTGCATAAAAACATAGTTTCTATACTAGTTGACAAACTAAAATGAAAATGAAAAATGCTTTCGACAAAAATAAATGAATTTTGATTGGTCAGTTTATGGCGTAGGCCAATGGCCAAACATTGCAAAAAGTCAATGCGCTCATTAGCCAAGACAAAAAATAAATTGTCAACGGCAATAGAAATGTGTCTGCTCCGCAGTAAGATAAACAATTGCACTAGGCCAATTGTCACACCGTTTGCACTGTACTATGAACATAATATAAGTTCATGGGCGTACTAACCTCATAGTTAAGCAAAACAACTTGAAGGATTTATGGTAATGAAGTGTCTGTCTTTGGCTAATTGACGTCTGTACATTGCCACTTGTCACGGAAGTCGTCGTCAACCAACTATTAATATTGCCAATTGAAGCAATTTGTCGATTTTGGCAAACGAACTAAAGATGAGACCATGCCATTGGCAAGGACATATTGTGACCGAGTCAAATCAACTCGAAATACATATTGATTGTATTTTTGCAACAGTGTTGAAGGTTACTGCTCTAGAACAATATAGCGTTATAATAATATACATTGTGAAAATGAAACCCTGCCGTCAAATTAATTACGTTTGCAGCTCCGCTTTGTTTCGCTTAAGGCTTTTACCTAATGGTGGCTAACATCGTTTGTCAATGCGGAATTCAGTAAAATGATTTTACTTTCTGTTATTTATTTCTTAGTATCGCCTGAAAGTATGCAATGTACTTATTCTGTATTATTACTCAAGCTCTTTGGATGAAAGTGCGCTTTTTAGCACTTCAGTCAACAAACATTGCAGGAAGCAGAGTACTTGGAAGCAGAAAGTAAACTTAACTCTTCTTTGAATATAGTTGTGTAGAGAGAGCACTTGTTAGTTTTTCTGGTTAGCTGCAGAGTAAATATAATTTGTATTCACAGAAATACACCGAATGAAATGGCTTCTGTAAACAACATGGGGTGCAGTGCCAAGCGATAAGACCCAGTAGCTACTGAAACCTATTCTTTCTTTAAAAAAAAAGCACTTGGGTATTTTGAATGCGTTGGTTTTGTTGACGCGTGCCCTGATGAATGAGAAAGTCACCAACATCTTGAGCTTGCCCAATGACGTACGACATCGTTCTGTGAACACCAACACCAATTTATAGCCGGTAAGTTCTATGGCTTCGAAATTTTTGTTCATTTTGTAATATTACACTATTTTTTGTATGCAACAACCTGTCTATGGATCCATGCTTAATTGTTTTATATCTTGTGTATCTAAATTGCCTTTTTACGTTCAACTCTCTCCACTGACTCTCTTTGAATCAGGTTGCACAGGTCATGATTAACAAATCATCATACAGCTGCCCCCAGTTTGAAACCGAGCTATTTGACATTTATGGGTTCTGCATTATTCAGGCTGCTAATGGTCAGCTAATGCTAACTTGTCAGCACAACACGAACATACTCATTCGCAACAGTCCGACCAATTCACTGTACTGGCTCTTTGGGGCTTAACTCAAATTTTTTTCTGCGGTAAGTTTTTAGTTTAATTTCAGTTTGCATTTGCCGTTCTAATGTTGTTTAGACTATCTGTTGCAGTCGTAATGAAAAGCGAATTCACTCCAATATTAATTTTTCACAGCGCAAAATAGATGATGCTTGGCTTGATTCGACAATTCCACGCAGTTTTTTTTTTTATGAAGTAAAGCAAACCAAACATTCCCAAAAATGGTTTGTTAAGACTTCTTTGCTTCAAATTTGTAAAAAGGAATGAAACAGCATCAACAAAAAATCATAACGGATATTCTTATCATTATAGATGTATACGTGATGCGTATGCGTATTACTCTTGATAAGTTTTGATGTACTTTGTTTTCTGACGTTATAGAAGCGCACGTTTTTACTACCCCCATTGGCTAGTACCTAAAAGTGCTGGGCAATTTACAAATTGAACAGTTATAGCATTAAAGTAGAATGTAAGTAAGATATCAATTACAATTTTGAGCGTTGGATAAGCTTAAAGTTGCTGTAATCCACACATATATATCAACAAAATTATGCTTTGTTTTTGTTCTAAGCTGCGAAATAAGATTGAGATGAGATAAAAGTATGGTCAAAACTTCATAGAATAAATAAATTTATACATTAAAAAAAAAAAATAAATAATTGAAACTCGACCTTAAAGCTTCCTTTTGGGCACCTTTTATAAATTTATTTGATATTCATACTAGTTCATAAATTCATTACAAGCCATTGACGGCATCAAAATGTTGCGATAACTTTTAAAAGAGTCGCAATTATCTGTTGTGCTGTCGATAAATGAAAGCATTTGGAGTAATGATAGTTGCCACCTGGAAACAAGTAGAAACGAAGAACAACCATGTGTGAAAAATATATCGAATGTTGATAAATACCAGATTTGGCACATTTGAATTCAATTGACATAAATTGACATATGCATGTGCGTTTTCCAACACTCTTTTTGGCAAGGCTGCACTTTAAAATCAGTAGGCGACGGCCAGCTAAGTGACAAGGAAACTAGCCGATAGGGCAGCAACTCATTCTTTCACAAATTGTCGCAGTGAGCAGAGCTCTTGGAAGTAGAAAATAAAAAAAAGTAAAAATTAAATTCCGCTCTCCGAGTCGTTGTGTCGAGCAATCGTTGGTTTTTTTCGCGTTCATCTCCGTTACTTAAGCAGCGTAACTGTAATGTTTAGTCACAAGAATACACAGCAAAAACCAGAAATGGTTCCAGTTACCAAGTTAAACACCAAGGAGGTGCAGTGCCAACTTGATACTAGCGAGGACACCAAGGAGCAGCCCAAGCTCATTCTAACCCCGAAGAGCAGTTGCGTTGGTATTTTCAATGCGGAGGACTTGTTGTCTCGCGCTCAGCGCAACGACAAGATCAACAACATCTTGCGTTCGCCTAACAAGATTCCAAAAGGCGTACGCCAGCGATCCGTGTACACCAACAGCGTTCAATCGCCGGTAAGTTTAGTGAAAAAAAATGTGTTGTTGCATTTTTTCTCTGCATGACAGTTCACTTTTCATCTGTCAGTTTGAGTGTGTGCGTGTGTGTGTTTGTCTTTTAATTCGTGAAGCTTCTATTCAATTTTGTTGCGACAAAGATGAGGGCTATGATCATGAAATATTTAAACGCGATTCTGCCTACATTTTTGATAATGCGTATAATTAACAAATTTCGCAACAGTCGTCGTTGCGTCTGCCTGGGCCGACTGCATCTTTGTCAGCTCGTATGAGCAGCATGTCTCTGAACAGTACCAATGCCAGTGTAGGTACCAACACTGCTGTAATGGCCAAGGAACGCTCCAGCCAGACCAATGTCTCTGGTGCTTTAGCCTCCTATAGGCCCGTTAGCATGGGAATGCATCACTCGCAGCCACTGCTGACAACTGCTAGCGACTTGGAGCCCATGCCGCATGCCACCAAAGCGCTGACTGCACGCTACCCGAGCGGATATGGGTATGACAACAACGCTTCTTTCTGTCCGGTAGGTTAAATCTAAGGTCTTTCATGCTTGATGCTAACACAAATTCCCAATAATTAGGCTCAACAGCAGCATGCTCAGCCACAAATGCATTACACACAGCAGTTCCCGACCCCGATGCCACCACCACCACATGCTTTGGGTCGCGTCAATTCTCGCTCTTTTGAATTTGACGCCAATTCGCAGCAGCAGCTACCGAGTTGTCCCGGATCTGGGCCCATTGCCATGTCTAATGGCACCATTCAACTGCGCCTGCGCGAGGGGATTCGGTGCGTGAATTTATTGTAGGCATTTGAAAATTTCCAGATCTAATATTTCTTGTTCCTGCTTAGTATTGACATGACCCTGGACAAGGCAGTGCGTGTGCTGAATCAGCGTAGCATGGTAGCGGTTGCCTTATCGCGCAATGGCACTAACTCTGCTCTGATCCACCCTAATGGTCGTGTTTTGCAGAGCGGTTCAAAGGTGGAAATTGTCGCCTATGATGGCATGAAGTCAAACAACTTTGTGTAAGTACTAACTCAATAAATCGAATGTTATTATTTTTGATGTTATGTTATTATTTCCTTTAACATCCCAAACATAAAGAAGTTGTCCTGAAATTTAGTTTAAATTATAAATGATGAACACATGTAATGGGGGAAAAGGTGTGAGGATTTTGTATGTTAATATACATATATATATTCTTGATCAGTAACAATAGCCAAGGGCAGATCAAGTTAACTTCAATTTATCGATTACTCTCCCAGTTTCTGATATACACTTGTTATCGATAACAACTAAAGGTTGAATACGAATAATTTTGAACTGATTTTGGAAACTATTATTAAAAAAATTAAAATGTGTAGATCGGTGAAGAAACACTGGAGATATCGCTAATTACAATTAAGTCAAACCTGTTGTAGAGAAAATTCTCATCAAACAATCAAAATATTTATCAATAGTTTAATACTTGAATCATCACATTTGTTTATCTTACTCTTATTGCAGGCGCTATGCTAAAATGTGGTACAAGGGCGTTAGTTTCACTAGCGAGTCGTGCGCTTTAATTTATCTGGTGGACTCGGCTGGAACACGCACCACAACCGACAATTTTACTGACCTGACCAAGGACTATACCCTGGCAGTGTTTTATGAGTAAGAAGCTTGCTTTATAGCTTTCAAGTCATAATACATAAGTTCACTTTCAACAGCGATTCGCGTCACGGACCCTCTTTTGTGGCTGAAGCACAGGAGATGATTGCCAAATCATCTTATAGCTGCTCCGAGGACGGCACCGAGTTGTATGAAATCAATGGTTTTCGCATTATTCAGGCCGCTGATGGACTTGTGAAAGTTACTCGTCAGCACAACAAGGGCCTTATTCGCACTAGCCCAGGCAATGGTTCAGTTACTCTAACCACTCTGGGCATTCATTGCACTGGCTCTTTGGGCAAGTCTTCTCATCTTTTTTTGCGGTAAGTTATCAATTTGATAGCAATAGTCAAGTCATTTGAATTACTTTTAACCTTTGTAGTCGCAATGAGAAACGTATGCATTTCGATGGGTCCAGTTTCATAGTGCGCAATGCCGGACACTCGGCTGGATTTAACGAGAATAACCTGCTGATTGTCTACTAACTTCATTCGTTCAAAAAAAAGCATCATCCTAACATACAATTAACACAAACTCACACTCAAACACACACACACACACAAGTTATAGGGACCGTTGCGCTGCCAAGGTATGGGGAGGAATATAGTAACTATAAAAAAAAACCACAGAGAAACATCATGAAACTTAAAAAAAAATCACAAACATCAGGCGCGAGCAACGTCTAAGACTTCCTGAATACCATGGACGTACACGTAATACGTATCTATGATATCTTTTGTTACTCGACGTAGGCGCAACGCAAGTATAAAAGGAATTCGTTTTAAGTTATCTTTTCCAGATCGAACTTTTTGATATCAGTAAGAATTTAGTAAATAACTTTGGGGGCACGTTATCCCTTGCCACCCACACCACCTCTACCTACTGCTTACTGCTCGAAAACCCTGGTCAATTTGCTGATGAACACGAATGTCAGATTTTTTGATTTTAAGGCTTTTTTGGCATAACCAAATGTTTTTAACCACATTCGTAACAAAATTTTAGGAATACTTGGAAAAATTTAACAGAAAAAAAAACGAGTATGCGTACAATTAATGCCTTAGACGGCAGTGTTAGGTCCTAAGATGTGGATCTGTTAGAAAGAGTGATAATTTTAGTTATCAGTTATAGTTAAGATTAGTTTTTAGTTGTTGCAATCCAAACATGTTCATCCACACAAGCACAGAAAGTGAAATTGAAATCGGTACATTCTGAATATGAAAATTCAAAGTGTACAATCTACTCACTTATCACAAAACGTAACGATATCTGAAAAAATGCGTTATGTCAGTAAACCAGACTATAGCACAATAATTGGCAGACGTCCAATCGGTTTACATGCAAACACTTTACGAATGTATTTCGATAATATTCAATACCGTAGGCTTCAAAGAGTCTCAAAAAAAAAAAAAAAAAAAAAAAAAAAAAAAACGCCTTATGACAATCTCCTACATCCAAATCACAAGCATGTATATCGAAATTAATGTATGCAGGAAAATCGAATAAAAAAAATAAAGATGTTTTTTAAACAAACATGTGCATAAAAAATGTGAAAAAGTGAAAAATTGATCGGCATAAAAACGAAAACTTCAGGCTGCTCACGGCCAATGAATTTTAAAGATGAAAGCCATAACTCGTAAAGGTGCCCAGCTAGTTAACCTTAGTTCTTATAACCTTTACAGCAGCCATATGGATAGTAAAGATAAAGGGCGGCTCGTAAATTTCCAACCAAATTGCTTTATGGCGCACACACACGGTAGTTAATAAATGTATACAAAAATACGCCCTAAGGAACAAAAGCAGCTCCCAGCGTACATCACGAACGTTTTACCTGCCATAAACTAGGCAATAAGACAAATGTGTTGCACACTTTGGTACTATATAAAACTGTAGGCATATACAAATGCTTTGTTCTCATCCAAAACAACACTAAAGGCTTGTTAAAGTACTGGGAATTCCTTAAAAATTTGTGGTTGTTACCTGTAGACATATCCAAAAGCATAAGGAGATCGGATCGGCTGTCATATAGACTATTGCTTCCAAAATGCTTGGGGTTGTGGCTGAGATGCTTGAGATGTTGGTCTGCTGCTGTTGATAAAGATTATTGGATAACGCTTAGCCAGCAATGTTCGATTCTGTCATAAGAAGAAAGTTGAGCCATTGAGGAGACAAGAAGATAGATTGATAGACAGATAGAATATAGATACATTAAGCGCAAAATATTGTTAAAGCGATAGCAAAGGTGAAAGGTGCACTTAATAGCAGATAGTGGAGAATACAGCAGCGACAACATCTAAACATCTAAATGCCAAACATTTATTTATGTGTGACTTAATTTGGGATATTCTAATAGGTGTTATAATAATACATATATGTGTTTGTATGTGTACGTGGCTCAGTGCATTAAATTTAAGAGAGGATAGCGAGGCAAACTGCACATAAATACACATATTTACTGTGTAGGGCCAACCAAATTGCTTGCCTTGTCCCGTTAAGGGCTATAGATGTGGCATATTAAATGCTCTCGCTTGCTTGCCTCGTGTCGTACATAAGGTGCACAAAAAGAAGAAGAAGAAGGAGATAGAATACGCTTGTGCTCAACTTCAAACGCTTTTCACACTTAATTGGGCATAAAATTAAATCAGAATTGATTAAAAATACTTGAATGACAACGAAAAAAAAAAATACATCAGCACCAGTAACGTCCGCTCGAATTCAACATAACAACAACTTTGACAGTCTCCATTCAACGTTCTTGAAAAGTGTATATATTGATATATATATATAGAATGCTTTTGGTTTTGGGCTTCCCAGATGACGCATCGCTAGCGACCCCATTTGTTGCTAACTTACTTTGGCTAAGTTAAGTCAACTGGTAAATAAATGAATGGCAATCCTTTATGGAGCCTATAAAATCCCCTTCGTCATTGCCTTGGCAAAGTTTTAAAAATTCAATTTCCGTTTAAGAGGGCGCTGTGCACAAGCAAATTACGCGGCTTACCATTTAATGTGCCGTCAATTATCTCAGACCGTCCGTGAATATTATGCCACACAAACAGAAACTGAAGGCGAAGGACATTCATTCCGTTCCATTATAGTTTATGGCCATAAATCTTATAGCATGTCAATTTGCATTTCAAAACACCAATCTTACTTAGGAGAGCTCAATTCTATTGCCTTGGAGGCTGAACAAATGTAATTGGGATTTCGCAGAAATTTCCTTTGTGTGTCCTACCTGTGTTTGCAACTACTTAAAGGCTGCCAAAAAGTGAACAACACACTGATTTGTACGTTGTGTCCACAATTTGTGTTGCACCCGTCAATCAAATGAATCAAAGCGGCAGCCAATTTTCGGAAATGACTGTAGCTACTTTCTAGGTATAGAAAGGTTGTGCCAGACTCACGAACAACAACGGGTTCAAAGTAAGCTGTCAACGCTTTATAAGTATTTAGCCTTCGAGAAGAAGGCAATTTAAGTTTGTGCCATTCTATTCTGCGTGGCAGTGCATTATTATAGAGGCTAAAGTCATGATCCTCTTAGATATTTGATACAGTCTGATACAGGCATTCCCAACCTCAACAAATGTATGTGAATGGTAAGTGAGCAACGAAGCAATCGAGTTGAAAGTAAGCCTCAAGCAGATTTCACATATGATGTAACTTAAGATGTGAGTGCTGCTACAAGACAACACATTTATTTCTACTGCTTATTTACAGCACGCTGCCAAAGTTGATTGAAGCTATGAAATATGCACAATAAATATGCTTGACAAGTGAATGGGGATGGGAATAGATTTATGAGGTAATAGATTGACAGCATTTCTGCAGAAGAGAAAGTAAATTGTCGCTTCATATAATTTTATTAAAAACTATGCTGTTTGAAATTGTTAATTTCAGATAAATGCAATTAATTAATTTTTACTTGATAGGTTGCCCTGTGCGCTAAGTAACAACATTCAGTGGAACGACATTCCAATTGCTGGCCCTGGCAACCCTGTCGTCGTCAACTAAGCCAATTTCAGACGAAACGTGACAAGAACAACAATAGATGTTGACTAAAAAGTTTTATTTTTAAACATTTTAATTCGGAATTTTAATCAGAATGTTATTAAATGGATAAGAGTCTTACGTAGAACATGCCTTTGAGTATCTAAATGGCTGCCTTGGATACTTTAACCAAAGAAAACACTTTAAAACTGTCATTTAAGGCGATTTCCCTTGGGTATTTTGAGATAATATTCCAAAGAAATACTCGCTTACTTTAATACTTAAAGTGTCATGTTAGAAAAGCTTATGCAGAATTCAATTAAATTATCATTAACCTTAAACCATTAACAAGTTATTTAAAGGGTTTGTAATAAATTGTCTACGATCCTGGTTAATGTGCTTACCGCTTAACACATCATTTATTGCTTTGTGTAATTGGAAGCATTTTAAGTGTCATTAGTTAATTGAACTAATGAAAACACTTGCAATCTCGACTACGTTCATTTAGAAGCAACAAGAAAAGGTTTTGGGCTTAATTTGTTTTAATTAAAGACGCAGATCTTTTAAGTCTAACATTTTGTGTGTGTGTGTGTGTGTGGCTGAGGCAACTGTTATAGTTATAAATTAAGTTCAACTTTCAACCTTAACTCAAACTTTCTTATTCTCAAATGGATTCATTTAGAATGTTGCATACTTTCGTGAGTCAGCCAGTTGAATGGGACTCGAGACAAGGACATTTTTTCTTTTTTTTTAGGTTTGGTTATTTTTTAGTTTTGTAAATTTCTCTTTGTTCCATATTTCATGTAGTTTTTATTAAGGCATACGTGGTAACCCAGGTAAGCTCTTTATGTCCTTAGTTTCTATTCTGTACAAAACTCAAAGAACCATGCCCACAACTGTGATCGTAATACTTTGAGCCCTATTTTACGAGCACGACAACCAGCCGGCACATGGAAAATTTAAAGGATATTAATGTATATTTCTCATTTCCCTGTCGCTTTGCTAAGACATATACAAAAAATAAAAATACAATGGATGAGTTTTCTAGTTGCCATTTATGTATGTTGGCAACTTTGCATCTGCACATGACACATTCCCAATACTTATTTCAGTTATTTCCCATTAACCCGTCGCACTTTCACTTGACTACACTTGACATCACCTACGCCCCATTGTTTGTCGCATGCAAAACATTGCGGCAAGTGAGATGACAGGTAACACGGCGCCATAGTAAAGTCGCAGAATCCAAACGCTGCCCTGCCTCCGCTTTGAAGTGGTATGTCCTTAAACAATGCATGAGTTTTGGTTTGGGTTAGCTTCGCAAGCAACTCTGATTATATTTCATTAAAATTCATTACCATGTTATGTCTGGCGTTTAATATTCACCTGTTACAGCCCTGCTGAAGTTTCTGTTGCTCTCTTCAGCTGGCACTTATCGTAATTATTTGGCTCGGCGATATAATTAAGTCTAACAGTAAAATGCTGAAAAGCAATTAAATTGCTTTTATTTTTCATTCCGTGCCATATAAATTTAAATTGTCTGCTTAAATATAATTATGTTCGACATTTAAATCAGTGCAAAAAGTTTTAACAGCATAAAATACTTCATTTACAGTCGAACTTCCATACAACGAATCTTAAGGGAGCATAAAAAACTTCGTTAAAGACATAATTCGTAACATAGAATTTTTTGTAAGCTTTTGTTCTTTTTAATTGATTTTGTGGCCGAGCTTCGAACCGCATGCATGGGCGCACACAGCTTGTGTTTGGTTTTTGCATTAATCTGCTTGTGCGTCTAGCTAAAAAAGCCAACGAACGAATTAAAACGGAAGTGCTTAAAAGTCACTTTAGCTCCTCTGTAAGCGCTTACTTAAAAACAAACCAACAAGATCAGAGAATAAGCAAACAACAGTAAATGAAAATAATTCGTAACGGGAAACAAATAAATACTCGCTATATGGAATTTCGTTATATGGAGAGCCAAACGCACTGAAAATTTAATCAAATTGCAGCGTTATAAAAATTCGTTGTACAAAAGTTTGTTTTATGGAATTTCGACTATATCTAGTAAGAGATTTTATATGCAGCTTTGATGTATTACACTTTTTAATGATATTTATTGTCATTTGGAGCATAAAGGATTCAGGAATTTTATTTGCTTCTTAATCTTAATGTGTTAATTAGCAGTGCTCTCAGTGTTTAATCAACAGTCATATTTTTTGTTTAGCCACAATTGCGTTTACTTGTGAGCTTGTGAGACATTCTATTGCGTTGCAGAATGTTTGTTGTTGTGGTTGGATAGGATGTGAAGCCGATTTTTTGATTTTAAAGCTTTAAGCGGGCGAAATATTTTTTTAAATGTCACAAGGCCTACAAAAGTATAGTTTTGATATAGTACTCACATGATGTGTGAGTCCATTGATATGGTTGCCGTCAGCGGTTGATTCTCGACTAAAGCCAACACCATCACCACCACCTCCTCTTTCACCAACTGCTTTTGCTGCGCCTGGCTTTGTGTTCGAGTACGAATGCTGCGTGCCTGTGAGCGGACTAGTTGGCGGCAACTGTTGGACACTGTTTGTAGTAGTATTATATCTGCGGCTGGATTTGGAATTTGAGTTGGAGCTGGTGGGCAATGGTGAGGCGGGCGGTGTGGGTTGCTGCTGTGGAATTGAGGGGCCCGTTCTGTTGCGTAAACGGGCCAAAGCACTCCGTAAACCCTCCGTATTGTCTTTGTCGGGCCCCTTTCGAAATGAAATACATCCGCACTTTTAGCCGCTCTTTTTTTGCAAACGCAGCGGAGCTCAATGCAAAACGCGGTAAGTCGTGCTCTCTCTCTATCTCTCTTTATCTGTTTATCAATACTTTAGTGGTTCTTTTTTAAGATAGAATATCTAATAATAAGCTAAGACTGCGACGAGACAAAACATAAACTTTTTCATTCTAAAAAATTTTAACATCCTGTTACGCCTTCTAAGTGGCTTAGTTTGTGTATAAGTTTGACGAGGGCTATCCTTAAAGCATTCTATTTAATTCGAATTTAATAAAAACTAAATCAATTTCCATTCCATCGGATCAAACTGTAATTAAAATGTAAAATTATTTGATTAGTATAGTATAGTATAGTATAAACTTTAAATGACATTATAATATATAAACGACAAAGAGTTGAGCATAATAAAGTGCTAGACACCAATAAACCTCAAAAGATAGTTTCATGGTTACTTGTTCACCGCAACTCGATTTAAACAATTGCTTAGAGACTCGACTACAAAACAATTCAAAAAGTTCCAATTAAATTTGAGGTTGCCTTAAAAGTTTTTGGTGAAAAAAGTTTGTTTTCTGCCAGTACGAATTGGAATCCTTCTAAATAAATAAGGGGGTTAATGGTATTGCAGATGAAAGGGTGGACAACAAAACATTATTTCCAGCCAGCAATTAAAAGCACGCCTAGCCAACGTCCTTTGTGCTTGAGCTCTCGCGCGCCTTGCTACCCTTTTGGCAGCTGTCGTTGCTATTTTTGTTTTGGGTCTCAAGGATTTGTGCAATGTGACATACTGCCTTTTGTAAAGCCAGGACGAAACGTGACATGGCCAACACGACGAAAGACAAATGCTCTAACATGGAAAATAAATGATACATTAAAACATATGTGAAACTCCAAAACTCCAAAACTAACTAATCAAATTTGGTATGCCTTAGAAGTCAGATGGGAATTAACCTCGTCTGTATCCCAAACTCGGGAACTAAGGGTATGTTATATGCAAAGTGACAGCTTTTGCCTTCTTTTCAGCCGCAGGCAAATGCAAACAAGCTTGACAAATGTCTCATATATGCATACAATATAGGCACACCTGCCACACACTCACATTTATACACCCATACGCACACAAACACACACACGCACAAACACAAACACTTTGCTTTGCGTTTTTTTTTTACGACACCTTTTGTTTGCCAGTGGCAAAGTAAGCAATATAAAAACAGTTGCACGTTCTGTCTATGTGCCCCAAATGGGATGCTCTTATTACCGGTTCTTTCAACTAAACGCCTGAGAACAAACACACACATAGTCTGTGATTCTAGCTACAAGAACAACAAACGTAGCGAATTTAAAATATATACATTTTCAATAAACTAATTTTAGCTTTTGATCATGATTTATTGCTGTTTGGGACAGTCGGTTTGTTTACCATTTCGACTTGTAGACAAAAGAGGAGAACGATAACGGGCTTATAAAAAACAAATTTGTCTGACCCGATAGAAATGCAAAGTTAAAACCAATGTGGTTGTTATTTTCTGCAAATTCATCATTACTTTTGTGTATAGGTGCGTGTGTTTATTTATTTCAAAAGCAACTTGCTGGCATTGTTGTCGCCAACGCAATTATTTTCTCATATTACGTATACGTCGTGCGTGCCCTATTCACTGTTTACAGATTTATTCGCACACACACTTACGCACATTAAACGACTATTACTGTTGTTTTTGTTCATCTATTCTCATTGTGGCTTCTTAGTAAGTGAGTTTTGATTATTACAGGCCAAGAAGCCAAATCGTTGGCTAGAATTTCCGTGAAACTTAAGTGGTTGGTCAGGCCAACAATATTACATTTTTCTAAGGCAAAATAAAGACCATGAATTGACTAACGCGTTGTTTATTTATGTATTAACTTCCGGCAAAGACCCGCCCAAGTGAAATTATGGCAAATTTCCAACGCCTTACTGCCACTGACTCCTCCAAAGACAATTTTGCTGGCCAGAGGCTGCCTGCGTTTCCTCCTTGTCTTGTTTTGATTGTGCGTAATTTTTTTTAAAATATTATTTTTAGGACGCACTTCGCATGCAGGCCAGCCTTGAAAATGTTCAAGCAATCTTGTAATAAAAGAAAAATTTACCATTTTTCCCAATTTAATGCAGTTCACGTTTTTATCATGCTAATAGACAACATTTATGTTAAATTTATGAGAAGTAACAAACCACAATTTGTGTTGCCTCACAAAAATGTTCTTGAAGATAACATAAAGGTCAAGTTTAAAAAATTATTATGAATTTCTGTACACTTTTTGCTACGAATGTTTCCAATTAAGGTATCTTAATTCGGTTTAGTATAACCGAATATTTATTTATCACTCATGTTCGCATTTAATCATGCATACAAAATATAATCAGTCATACGCAACGTTGCCGTCAAAGCCAAACCAACATACAGTCAAATACCCGATATGAGTTATAATAACAATAATCATAATGAGTTTGCGCCACGTTGGATTATTTTGTATTCATTTCACAGATTCAGCTTGACTTTGATTATAATTATTATTATGATTTATAGCACAATGCAGGTGTGATTGATGTTTGCCTCATCACAGCAATACAATTGTGTAAACGTAAACAGAAGCAAACAGGCACTTCCTACAAGGGATGTGCGTATTTAGTCCTGATTGCAAAATTTTGCGTTTATCCATCAAACTATGTAGGCGTCAAAAAAGGGTGTGCCTGCTAGTCGTAAATCAAAAATATAGCTGCGACAGCAAAAAAAAACTTTACTTAACAAAAAGTTAAAACCATTTGAATAAAAAATTTTGCAATTTAATGTGGGTTTGGCCAGTGGTAAAAAATCGACAAAGTGACCGCAAATTGCCGGTCAAATTTAATTACAGAAATTATTAAGTACCCTTGCAGATCAGGGTCCAACTGTTTGTTATTTCACATTAAAAATTAGCAAAATTATGTTAGCTGGTTGCTTTGTATCTTAAAATTTTACACAATCCTGCTCCAATTAAAAATATTTAATGCAATTTGAATATGCTTAATCGACTTAACTAAGCCATAATTAGTTTGCGAAAATGTAACTTTGTAATTAAAATAACAATAACCTCAAAAAGTCGGTACTTTTGTTTAAAACAAAATTTCAAATACGCTTGCTGAAAGGTTTTTTGATCAGTTTACCCATTACTCTGCTGAATAAAAAGCTTTTGTTCAATGAAGGGCATAGTTCCGTTCGAACCGTTTAGGCATCTAAATAATTGAGCGCTTTTGTGACACACTTTTAATGAAATCAAATGAAATGAAGTTGGTTGGGTTGGTTGGGCGCACCCAACGAGAGAGCTGCATACATTCTAGCTAAAAGCCCATTAAATTGATGGGGGAGTGGCAGTTGCTCTTCCAACCCTGCGTGCTGTAGTCGTATTGAGGAAGCAAAACGCTCTGGCGCATTTCGTGCGAAATTGAGTTTGCACAATAATTCAATTTGGCAAGCACATAAATTTTAGATATGGCGTTAAAAGGATTTCAATACAATTTCAGATAAACTCCCTACTCCCTCTGCCCTCTCTACTTTCTATCCTCTTGAAACACACACACACAAACACATGTTTACACACAAACAGCTAGCTGTATTATAAGTGCTTACCCGGATGGGAGCATAGAGTTTTGCCAAACAGTTCAATTGATGTCAGGCATCAAATTTCCAAGCGGCCCTCTCGCTAATGAGAGCAAGTACACACACACAGAGACACACACAAACGCAATCATGGTTTACCTCATGGGCTTTGCAAGGCTCTGTAAGGCTACCTTTTAATAGGCACTTAATTAAGAGAATATATATAGACTTACTAACTAGCTGTAGCCAATCTCTAACTAAGTTATACCAATAAGTTAATGTGGACCTTTGACTCTAATGTATTGTTAGCTACCGACAGACACAATGTGTTCTTAGTGAGCAGTTGGAATTCGTTGTCTGTGTGATTGTTGTATTTCCGGTTCAATGAGTAGGTCATATCGATGTCTGAAATTCGTAAAGTCATTCAGACTGCAATTGACAGCTGAAGCCGATGCAAAATAACTTTTGTTTGTTGATGAAAGGTGGGCAGGATTTCAGGTGGAATGAGCATACGCACAATCCAATTGAGGCACGTTGCATAAATATCTTTTATTGTGAATGACTTGCTTTAGCTTTTCTTGTTTGGTCTTCCATTCAACCATTTACCTAGTGCCAGTTCTAGGCTACATTGGCAAGAACAGTAGCTAAACAACGCCATTGTGGCAAGTATGAGGCAGGTGCAAAATACCGACGAAGCACTATCAAAAGCTGTCAATCAAAGGTTGTTGTTGGCCTTTTATGACCTTTCAGATATAAAGCATTTGCTACCTTGCGGGCTATGCTACAAAAGGATAAAAGGATAGAGAGCAAATAGGTCACAGCCGCACTACGACTCAATTCCATGTCCATTGGAGGTCAGTTTGTGAGATGAACTGCACCATAAGGCAACATTGATGCGTAGATTATGTATGCCCCGGCACTTGTTGTTGCTTTTTCTTTTTATAAACGTACAAACGAGGACACTTTATTAAGTTTAACGCAAGCCCCGCGGGTGCTGCTCTATTTAATAGTAATCCCGTTAACATAAACTGCAGCTTTAAATTTCAAAACAAAAAGCTTGAATTTGCAGTGAAATCGTTATTCTCTCTCTCTCTCTCTCTCTCTCTCTCTCTCTCTTCTCACTCTCTCTCTCTCTCTCTCTCTCTTGGCACAATATATTTAATATTTATAGCCACTGTGAGGGTCAATACCAAAATTGTTCTAGTCAAAGTCATTGCCCTGCTGAGGCGTCTGCTGGCAGCAATGAAGAATGCAATTTACTAGCATCACAAAAACCTCAACCTGTCAGCTCTCCTTGTTCTATATGTCTGGTTCGCCGTTTGTTTTGCTGCAAGCGAAACAAAGACTCTTGACTCTGTGCTTCGCTAAGTGGCAATGCAATATTTATACTTTTATCATGTTAGATTTTTATTATGAATAAGAACATTATTCTATATAAACACTATCTCAATTACAATGTTAATAACTGTTGCTCAAACAAAATGATCTTTGCTGTTGTAAGGAAAATCAGGTAAACTTTAACAAATTTCTATTCTGAGACTCTGTTTGTAACTCACCGTAAGTTAGTTTTCAACCAAATTCAATCAAAATGAAGAACTGTTCAAATTGCATGTCTTAAGTAAAAATGAAGAGAACGACAGGTATATTCTCCCATCAGGGTCGAAGTTTTTAAATAAATATTCTGAGTACTCAATCCGCATTCATTTCTGAGTACTCTTGCCCAGTAATACAATCAATGGATATTGGGAACACTTTGAATTGCAAATTTAACTTAACCGAAAAGGAAAGAAAGAATCGCATCAAGCTCCCCAGCTAATAACATTTTAATGAAAATCCTGGCTATGAAACATTAAAATGCATTCGTATGCAGTTTTCATTTTCCCCGTTTTTTCCTTTTACTTTTATACCTGGCAAGCACTCAGCTGTTGGCTGGTTATTAATTGATCGACCCAACAGGATGTAAACACACTGGACAATGGCAAAGGAAAATGGACAGCAAAGTAAAAAACGAAAAATAATATGATACAAATAAATGCAGTGCAACTTTTGCATCATACACATTTTGGAGCTCGTCTGGAAAAATTGGCATTTAATTTAAAGAGTCACAATTTGCAAGAAGATAAAAGAGCTTCTTGATAATATCAAAAGCACAATTAAAAGTGTTTCAAGAAAGGAGAAATTCACAGCAATTGCAGTTCATGGTTTATTTTAGAATTCCCTGCTGGTATCGTTGTGTTTGCGTGCAATCAGGCTTATTCTGTTGCCTAGATTACGCTCCAAATTCATAGCAATTACGCTGGCAATTGATGCATAGCTAACGCACCTGATTGATGCCGTCCTTATTGTTGGTTGTGTTGTGTTGGGTTGGGCTTTAGGCTGTGGAAATATCAGCTAGCATTGAGGAGTGAGTTAAACTGGCTTCTAGCAGCTGCTTACAAATCAATGGCAAATCAGCAAATGCTTCACATGAATTCATTTGAAATAATATATAGCCCCTAACTAACACACCTGACACCTCTTAAGCCATTTCTGCGCTATTCTGTGCCACACAGAGTGTATGATTGCTGTCACCATTTGAGCACATAACAACGGCTGACATGTAAATTCGACAACTGCGTTTGATTTTGAGTACGCATGTCTTGCCTGACACTGGCGCATTGGATACCCTTATGCTTGCATACCAAATGTAAAATTTTCATTAATATTCCATTGAAACTGTAGGCTGTGCGACAATCGAAACCTTATGTCATGACTCGTTCTGAATTCGTAAAATATTAGACATCTATACTAACATTTAAATTGTTTAAAGTTCTGCTTGCACTTAATATATGCTGAAAAAAAAAACACCCAAACAAACGACATGGAATTAAATGGAGAGATTTTTTCTTGTTTGACTTGTCAAAATGTTGTGGTTGTTTGTTTTGTGTCCAGCTCTTAATGAAAATTTGTTGTTATGTTCCTTTGTTGTGTCCCTTTTTTGGGAAATCATTTTCAAGTGTTCGTGTTGTATTGTTTTGTGTTTGGCTTTCACCTTTTTATTTATTTATATTTTTTTTTTGGGTCATTCTTTTGTGTCACTGTCCAGCACATTTTATAATGACCACCAAACTTTGAAGTGGGGCATAGGGTTTTATTTGTGTTTGCGTGCTTTGTTATGAACTTTCTCGTCATATACAAACAGAAAATTCTATGCGGCGGCATTCAGATTGGCGCACATATGAGTAAGTATGTCATATATACATTTATAACATATGGTTATAAGCACATCTAATACCATCAAATTGTTATGATAATAATAAGCTTGGCCAACGACCTGCTTAAAACCGGCATCAGTTGGCAAAAACAGCGTGCACTGGCGCCCCAATTCTTACGGAACGCTATAAAATGATATCACCCAATACAGAATGCGCAGTGAGTTAGTATGCGAATGGCCTATAACACCAAATGTGTGCAACGCAATTAAAATAAGGTAAAATACTCTTTCTGACAGACAATCATAAAAGAAAACACATACATATCTAATTAAGTCCTTAGAAAATAAAAAATTTAATTTCATTTTTGTAATCGAATTCTCCTGAAACCAATAACTTTGCCTCATATGACATTTCCTATAATTATCTATTAAAACACAATACATACACGTATATAGCATTTCATGACAAAATCCACAGCACATCATAATGTTAAAAAAAAAAACCTAAAATGAGAACAAAGACCCGACGGAAGAGCATACACTAGCTTATGAACAATAAAAATTAGTAAAACGTAGAAAGAAACAACAAACAATAATTGAACGTGAGGGGTGGAGGTTAACAGAACTTAGTAAAGACATCAACCGGAACTCACATGTTTTATTTAGCGCACAAAACTATGCTACATTCGAATGTTCACTGGAGGGGGTTATTTGATTTGTTATTATAATTCGTTCATTTTGTTTTTTGTGCTGTTTTGACAATGGGTTCACGAAACACATGTTTTTTTTATGACTTAAAACTAATTTGTTTTTGTCGCTTAGAAAATTATATAATAATTTTTATTTAATTTTTGGCTAGGCAGCAACATTTTGTGGCAATAAACACAAACTAGCACAGGAAACACGCACACACACGCTCGTAACAGCCTTACTTCTTTTGCTATGAGGAATTTGGGTTCTTAAAACGTTGCTGAGCTGACCAATAGAGACGAGACGACCAAATGCTACGACCGTTCAACTACGACTAAACTTAACTGAATATCAAATGAAACTGACGAGCCAAAAGGCGCCTCAGCGAGAGTATATTTATGTAAAAGTGCTTGTGTGCAGTCACAGAGAGTTGACGAAGCATTCGAAACACAGCAGTGCTGTGCAAAAACAGCGCGAATTTGAGTGGAAAGCCCAGCAGGACAGAGAAGCACAATCAAAGCAGCTGACACACATTTTTTTTTTGGTTTGTTTTGGTTGTTCCCAGGCGTCCCAAGCCGTATACATATGTATATCGTTGCCAACGCTGCTCCGACCGGCGTTTTTTCTTTCTTTTCTTCTCTTTCTCTCTCCCTCTCTCTTTTTCTCTTTCTGTTTCTCCTCATCCCATGCTCAGTATCTGAAAGAGAGTCAGCGTCTGCGCGTAGAGTTCGGCTTGAAACTGCATAAGTTTAATGATTAAAATAAAAATACAACAAATATTTTTGTTAAAAGTCTCGATTGAGCAATTCGGACTAATCCGCCTGACCGATTATCAAAAATACGTGAATTGGGCATTGGCGTTGACGATATAGTCGTTACAGTTATTCAATAATCATTCAGTTAGGGAATTTCATTGTATTGATTTTATTTTGACCAATATTCCGATGAACGTTTTGTTTACGAATTTGTAGGGCACAAGCTATGAATGAATGAATACGTAAAGTACGTACATACATATGTATGTATACATATATACCACACACAAATCAAAAAATAGAGAGTAAAATATATAGTACAGCCACATACTACTAACCAACTATGAAAGTGTGTGTGTGTGTGTATGTGTCAGTGTCTGTTTGTGTATTCTATCTCATTCTCACTTAGGTTGAATGACACTGGTAATTCGCCTTTCCTCCGCAGTTTATACGTTACAAGCTTGCCGCTCAATTCGAAGCGGTAAACTTTTAGTGTGTGTGTTTGTCTGTTCGTTCGCTATAGGCCTCTGTCAAGTGTGTCTACATGGACAGCATCAGTTCGCATTTGCACGGGAAATAAGAAGGGCGTGACACACTTGCCTAGAATGTAAGCAAATTAGTGATATTTCTATTTGGAGTAAAAATAACAACAAGTGTACGTATACGCAATATTGTTAAACATTTTATCAGCGCTTGGAAGTATGCAATCAATTAAACTTTAAATGCCCGCTGAAAACTATGCATTTTATTGCAACCTTTTGATAAACATCTATTAAGGCTCAGCACGAAATTATGCTATGTTTTGGAGAAGCATAAACTCATAAATTCTAAAAGCATTGCACACTTTTATGTTTTCAACTTGTTTCTAATGTTTTGTGCATATTGAAAGTCAAATCGATAAGTCATTTAATATATAATCAAACTTTTTATTTATTTAGGCAAATGTGCATTTGTCAAGTAAACACAAACAGTATGGAATGTCAAGCTCAAAGTGGATTGCATAAACAATAGACAAAATAATAAATAAATAAAGTAATGACGCCTTCTTAACTATGGACTAAGCCAACGTTTAAATGGACGCATTAACTTTGGCTTTAAAATGAAGACTGAATTAGCCTTGGTCAGTCTCTTGCAGCAGCTGCAGCCACGCAATTTATCAACGTTCAAGCGGACGAGCTACAATGTGCAGTGAGGCAGAGGATAAAGTTGCCAAGGTACAAATTATAAACAATCAAAACTTTAACTTGTAATCCCAATGTTCGTGCAGGACGTGACGCTTATATACATATGGGTCATAGGAATGCAGTTACAAAAACTTTGTTGAACTTTGACAAACTGCTTTGAAATTTTTTACATGCACTTGTATGTTTCAATTTTTTATTGAAAGTGGTTAGTTTCTTAATCTAGTAAAGTTGAAATATTGCAACAAAATGCAAACTAATAAATTACATAGTGTCCGGTAGCTTGTACCACTTTTTATTTGTATCCATACCATTCAATCAAGATCTTTAATAAGCACAACTACAGCTGGAACTACTTTTTTGAATGCATCGCATGATTAAAGTTCCCTATAAAAAGTTGTACTCATAGATCTTCAAACGGTTCACATGCCTTACCTGGGTAGCGTGCATCTCTCTTCTCAATTGTAGGAAACGAAAGGCTTTGCAGATAAGATACGCCACATATCGATATCGACTGGCACTGAAAACTCGCTCGCTTCGTCGGATTAGTCTATGTTCAAACGTTTCGAGCTGACGATCGTCAGTCAGGTGAGAGTCTCTGTACAAGTCGCACGCTTTGTTGTGTTGTGCACAAAACGAATGTTTTGAGAGAGCAGACAAAGAGTGCGAGAGCATAGGTTGCTTATAAAGTATATATGTGTAGGAATATATAAATAGCGAGAGAGACGTTTTCCGCTGTGACCGGTTAAAGGTGTATACAATAACAGAAAAGAAGATCCAATGAGCAAGAATGACAAAAAAGTGCGGCGTCGCGTTATTACGCCGACAACAGACGCTAGCAATAAAGATCCATTGCTGAGACAGCGGCAGACACATTTTGGTGAACAAGAGGTAAAAGAGGTAATCAATAATTGGCCAGTGCTCAAGTGGCTCCTTCACATAGTAGAACAAGTGCCGAATGTGTGCTAAAGTACAAATGTATTTTGAAGGTATTCATTTGATTAGATTAGCTAATTCGGTTGGTGCAGTGTTGAACTATTGAATGTTCTGATAAGAAGGCAATATTCTCAGCAGTGGCAGCTGCAAATTCAAATTCCTAATCTCATACCCAAGAAAAAAACACAGTCATATATCCTTTATACCCTTCATACCTTTTCGGTGGCAACAGCTGCGCTGATAAGATAAAGTTTTGATGGATTTATTTGAAACTACTGATACATTTTACTCGTAGCGTTATGTCAAATGTGCTTTAATTAGAAGTTCATTTACTATCATACGCCTGTATTTTAAACAAACATTGCCATCAAAAAAGTAAAACAATATTTTCTCTTCCCATAACAGCAAGCCAATGGCTGCGAGAAAGCCTTCATTTACCGCGAGAAGATCAGATGGTATTGGGCACCGGCATTTATTGGCTTTTGGCTGCTCATCTACTACTCAATCTCGATACCCGCCGCCAATCATCTGCCACGGCCACTAAGCATTACGGATGAGGCAAAGTATCCGGAACGTTTCATTGCCGAGCGTGCCGAGCTGAATCTACAACGTCTAGTGGCATTGGGACCACGTGTCGTGGGCAGCAAAGAGAATGAGATGGGCGCAGTTCAGGTAATCAGTTCCACCGTACAGAAGGTGCGAGCTGAGCTTAGTGCTCTTCACGACATTGAGCTGGACGTGCAGGTGGCCTCCGGCAGTTACATACACTGGAATGCCATCAATATGTACCAGAGCATTCAGAACATTGTGGTAAAGATCAGTCCGAAGGGCACCAACAGCAGCACCTATGTCCTTGTCAACAGTCACTACGATTCGGTTCCCGCGGGGCCGGGAGCCGGTGACGATGGCTCTATGGTGGCTACCATGATGGAAACTCTGCGCGTTTTGGCCAAATCCAAGTACCAACTCAAGCATCCCGTTGTCTTCCTCTTCAATGGCGCCGAGGAAAATCCATTGCAGGCTTCGCACGCCTTTATCACTCAGCACAAATGGGCAAAGAACTGCAAGTGAGTAAAGAATCACTGTTCCTCACCTAATACAAATCGAACAATCTTTTTCCAATTGGATAGAGCGCTGATCAACTTGGACTCAGCTGGCAGTGGTGGTCGCGAGATTCTTTTCCAGTCTGGCCCCAATCATCCCTGGCTTATGAAGAGCTATCGTCGTGCCATAAAGCATCCCTATGCCTCGACAATCGCTGAGGAGATGTTTCAGCATAACTTTATACCCTCCGATACGGATTTTCGCATATTTCGTGATCATGGCGCTGTGCCTGGCCTGGATATGGCTTATCAGAAAAATGGCTATGTCTATCACACACGCTTCGATCGGGCGGAGATCTTTCCACGCGGCAGTTTCCAAAACACTGGTGACAACCTTTTGGCCCTTATTCGTGAGATAACTAATGCCCCAGAACTGGAGGACACATCGGTAAGCAGCAATGATTGAAAACACTAAATGCAAGAGAATAATCTTTCAGTCTTTGCGTTTGTAGAAACACGCTGAGGGACACACTGTTTACTATGATGTTCTGGGCTGGTTCCTGGTCTTCTATACCGACACAGAGGGCATCATTCTCAATGTAGTTGTCTCCGTTGCGGCAATTATTGTTTGCTCTGTTGCCATAAAGTTTATGTCGCATAATACTGGCATAAAGCTGGAGAAGGTGCTCAATCGAACTCTCCACACATTTGTACTGCTCATCTTAGGCGTTTTTGCTGGCGCCTGTCTCTCCATATTGATTGGCTGGTTCATGGATGTAACGAATATGCCAATGTCATGGTTTACACACAACTGGTTGCTTTTGGGACTCTTCTTTTGTCCATTCTTCTTTGGTGAGGCGATTGTGCCTGCTATGTACTTCCATTATACGGCAACTGTAAGTAACTGTAGTTTGATTAAAAGAATTTTTTATATTTATACTAATACTTTTCTTTCTCTAGGATCGTTTTCCAATTGGACAACGAGTGCAGCTTTTGCTGCATTGTCATTGCTTGTTCTTGGCGCTGCTCACCCTAGTATTGACCATATGCAGCATTCGCTCTGCATTTGTGATCATGCTCACTTGCTTGTTTTACACAGTGGGACTGGTCTTCAATCTGGCCACAAATCTTCATCGTCGCAGTAAGTAGTCCCTGAGACCGTTGTGTATGAAATCTATTGAACCGGTCCTTTCCACCCTTTCTTCCATAAAGACGTTCTTTGGATTATTCCCCATGTTGTGTGCTATGTGCCACCGTTTTTGTTCTTTGCTTACTTCTCGCACAGCTTCCTGGTTGCCTTCATTCCGATGTTTGGCCGCTCTGGCGATTCAGTTAGCCCGGATTTGGTCTTGGCTACTTTCAGTATTTTAATTGGTCTGCTAATTGGTGGAATGGTTGTGCCATTGCTTCCACATGTTCCGCAAATCAAAGACCATTATCTGCACCCTGCTGGGCATTACTGTGGTCTGCATCATTATTGCCGCCACGCCCATGGGCTTCCCCTATCGACCTGAAACGAGTGTGCAACGCTTTGCCGTATTGGTAAGCAATTACCTTTCTATTGGAAGTCAGCATTAAAATGTTGATTTTATTTTTGATAGCATGCTCAGCGCACTTTCCACGATGCTAATAACAATGTACGTAAATCGGAAACAGGATACTTTATCATGCCACAGGACAGACGCACTTATGCTGTGAAAAGTAAGTTTACCATCAGATAGAATTGATAAACCCAAGTCTTATTAATTAACTTATTTCAGATAAGGTCATAAACATGACTATGGCTAAATCGGTGCGTGAGGAATGCATGAAAGAAACATTTTGTGGTTATCCCTTATTCAACATGCGCTGGGTCAAGACTAGGTAAGGTTTATCTTAAAAACACAAGCGAAAATAAATTCATCCCTTATTTCGAATCCACAGAGAACGTGGCCTTTGGATACCCGCATCGGCACCCGTTTTGGAAACACTTCCAGCGATTAGAGTAGTATCCAAAAAACAGCTTACGCCCCATAGAATTCGTTTCGAGATGGAGCTGACAGGTCCCGATCACATGGGCATTTTTATAACGCCACTAAATGGCGCAGTAGTTGTAGGCTGGTCATTCCATCAGACTCCGTTGCGTCTTAAGTTTAAGCCCCCATATTATATTTACTTCTCTTATGGTGTCAACGGTAATCCATTAAAATTCTGGCTGGAACTAGAGGTGAGTTAAAGAACTAAAAAAACTGACTATATATTTCTAATAAAAATTTCGATGTTGTGATAGAAACCAAAAGGAGACTGGACAACGCCCACATTAGAGCTGGGCCTGAACGGTCATTGGACTCACCACAAGGAAATGTTTACACCCGATTTTAAGAAGTTCCTTCATAGTTTCCCCAACTATGTGGATGCAACACCTTGGCCAGCGTCTTTTGAGACGTATATGTACTAAAAACAAATCCATAAAATTTCATTAAATTTGTAAGATAAAGTACGTGTTTGACAGAAATATTTTGATTGCCAGCGTGCATTGTGCGTGATCTTAGTTTGATTGGAGAAGAATTAATGCAGTTTTATTGAAAAATCTTTTGGATACAATAAAGTATACCGTTAATCGAAAGGTTAACTTTTAATTTACATTCTTTTCTTTTTTCCTTGTTTGTATTCATTGTTTGCATGTGTTACCAAGTCTCCAATATTATTAGTGAGGCGATACAATATATCTCTCATTAGTCCCAGGCGTGTCATCAAACTGCAAGAAAGTATATTATTATTTTATAAAAAAAAAACTTTTCATACATATCGATATCCGCCTCGATTTCGGTATATTCATTCCGCAAATTTCTGTCAAAAATGAAACATTTTTAATATTTTAAAGTAATAGGGTGTTACAAACATTCTGACGACTCACAATTCCTCTATCTTTTTTTCATCAAGTGCGTGGTTTGTTCCATAATATTCCTGATACCATTCCGGGTATTCGGGAGCCTTAAAAAGCCCACATGTTAACCGATACAGTTGCTTTCTGACATAGAACGACAAGAAACTGGGCTTGAAAGCGACTGTCGCTGTGGCTGTTCTATAGGATAATACTATAGAGGCAAGAGACATGTTCTGAAAATATATTAAACACAAAATATACTATATATATAGATAGTTAGACTCTAGTTACAAGTAAGTTGCTTACCATTAATACAAAAAATATTAACAATATGTAGGTTAAAAAGAATATTGGTCCCAATATGCTAGATTCATGTTCTAATTTGAAGTAATCGAAGTCAGACACCAACATGCATACCATTGTTAAAAAAGCTGTTTGAAAATCTTTAAAATTCTCATTTACGCCACCAAAAAGTAATAGGCCCAGATTTCCATAGGCAACGAACGCAATTAAAAACATTATTGCAAACGCACCCAAGTCTCCTGAAGCCTTAAAACATATCGATTAATATTCGTGAGTATGAAACATTGGATTTAAACTGTAAATTTACTATTTTCATGGCAGTTCCCAGTGTCCGTAGCACCGGATTAAAGTCCATAAATCTTAGCAATGTCATCCAGGAGAAAAAAAGCAAAAATGCAATTAAATCACAATGCACCGAAGTTGAGAGGCTTACATAGTCCAATGAAACGAAATTGTTTCCTGCATTGTTATAGATCTTGTAAGATTTTCCTGCATAAAAAACCACCATATAGATGGCATAGCCAAGTGACACATAGGTAATCTATATATTCATATAAATCAGTTAATTATGCAGAGTAGGGTAAGTATATTTTAGGAGTACGCTTACAGATATTTTGGGCAAAGCTAAAAATATTGTCAATCTGGTAAAGTAATTCTTAAAACCATACAGATAAATTTTCTTTAACTCAATAAATGTGAAATAAAAATTAATTGAATATACGACAACGGCGCATGTCAAAATAAACCAACTAGAGGAGGGTGGCAATAGATCCGCATAATGACAGTGCGATCTATATACTGAATGGACTAAGCCGGTTGGCAATATTTCAAAAACTATCCTGCAGTGTAAAGAACGTTATTGATATTTTTGTGTTAATAAATATTTAAATATACATACTTAACAACTATTTCAAGATCAAGATTTAAATTGATCATATTAAACTCAAGCACAACCATTCGCGAAGCCTCATCTAACCAATCGATTTGTCTAAGATGTCGCACGATGCCAAAATTCACATCCCTTTTGTATGATAACATCTGCACATAGCCTCCGCTTTTATACGTATTAATCAATCCGCGAATAGGTGTGGCTTCTAGTTCTGTCATCGTACTGTACTTAGTGCTGCAAAAAATGGAAAATATTTTATCTATTGTGATTAAGTCGAGAATTTAACTATATGTATTTCCAAAGCGTTTTCGTATGTTCATATATATTATTATATTTTACCAAACAAGCATTACGACCGCTCTTACCCCTTATATATTGGTTTTGTATACTCGGCATTCACTGAATATTCGGCGTGGCATGTGTTCGTGTATCGTGTAAAGTCTGATTGCACAAAGCAGGAGTCTTTTTTAACGCGGACTTGACGCAATCTCGGTGCTCCAAGCAGTAGACTTTCGTTAAGATACAAGCGCCCAAACAGGTTAGGTGGATAGTCAACCCAAGATGGGTCCCATTGAACGGTCTCATCATAGACAACGCCATGCAGCAAAGGAAGTACTACGTACTCCATATAGTTCCAGAAATCCGGTATGGTCATGACATTTGTCAATGATAAAACCGAATTGTTTGGCATATAATTAGTGACCTCAAATGATTGCCGCAAACTTTTGTAAAATTCATGTTGATGAGGGGTTGTCAATGAATTGCCAGCAACAGTAACACAAATCAAGTGTATCAAATATATGGTAAATTGGATCAATGCATTCCTAGTACCCTCCTCGGTTGTGTATGAAACGGTTCCGTAGTCAGAAACGAACGGATTTGCCTTAAACATATTTATTATTCTTAATTTTGTTTAGTTTAAGCTTACTATGACTTTTAGCACAATGAAACTAAATGGATAACAAAAGTCTTACAGCACCTATAAAAGACAATAAATAGATTAAAAAAGTATTTAAACACAAAACTACTTCGATTTCGATAATCTGATAGTGGGTTGTTCAACATGTGCTTCCAATAATCAAATGCTTCCAATCGAAAACTTTGGGATTCATTCGAATCAATACAACTATTTCATTATCAGACTTTTAAGTTTGTTAATAAATGTTTACGTATCAAAAGCTCAATTCGGCAATAAGATATTCATATGCCGACATAAGCCTTAATATAAACTCGGTCATCAAACCATAAAAAAGCCAAGCTGCCGCTGATAAGCCCCAAGTTAATGGTATACTAGTACTACTAGTAATTTTTCGCTTTACATTTGCTTAGCCATGGCAGTTTTCAATCTCGTGTCTCGTGCTGCGGTCATACTTATTGTGCGAAGCTCAATAGCTTAAGCAAAGGTTACTATACATATATATATGTATATATATGCATATATTAATAACATAATTTTTATAAAAAAAGTGATTAAAATATCTTTTGTGATACTTTTACAGATGCCTTCCGCTAGCTTTGACTTAACGTCTCCGGACAAGGACACGAAAAGAGGCGGCAAGAAATGGCCTTGGTATGGAGCACCCGTATTTTGTATGCTATGGTTCACACTCTTCTATGTGAGCGTTATTCCAAGCTTCTTCTCCTATCCCAATATGATATATGTGCGGGATGAGGTCAATCATGCAAATGAGTTTATTGGTGAACGTGCCAAGATTCAGCTGGCCGAATACTCATCGATTGGCAACAAGATGACGGGATCCGTAAATAATGAGCATACCGTTAATTTTCTACAGCGAGAGGTGCAAAAAATTGTGAATCAGTCACGAAAAGATCTGTATGACATCGTTTCAGAGGTGCAATACTCATCGGGATCCTTTTATTTATGGGATATGGCTACCAGCTATGACAATGTGTCTAATGTTGTTGTGAAGATTACACGTAAGGATAGTCCCAGTGAAAATTATTTGCTGGTCAACTCTCACTTTGATTCTGAGGTGAAAACTCCCGCCGCGGGTGATGATGGTGTCATGGTAGTCATCATGCTGGAAACCCTGCGCGTTATCGCAGTGTCCGACCGACCGCTCGCTCATCCCGTAGTCTTTCTCTTTAACGGTGCCGAGGAAGCAAACTTGTTGGGTTCCCATGGATTCATTACACAGCACAGATGGAGAGGCAATTGCAAGTGCGTAATTTTGAACAGTTTTCTCTTGAATCTTTGACTTCAGAATCTAGTATCTTTCAGGGCACTCATCAATCTGGATTCAACGGGCTCGGGTGGTCGTGAGTTGCTGTTTCAAGTAGGTCCCAATCATCCCTGGCTAATGAATTACTATAAGAAGTATGCACCACATCCATACTCTTTAACGCTTGCCGAGGAGCTGTTCCAGAATAATTTTATACCATCGGATACGGACTTTCGCATATTCCGCGACTTTGGCAATGTTCCCGGCTTGGATATGGCGCATGTTCTCAATGGCTATGTCTACCACACCAAATACGACAATTTTAAGAATTTGGCACCAGGAACCTATCAGACCACCGGTGATAATGTCCTGGCCTTAACCTGGGCGTTGGCCAATGCACCGGAACTGGATGATACCGCTGCTCACAAGGAGGGACGTGCTGTTTTCTTCGACTTTCTCGGCTGGTTCTTAATAGTGTACACCGAATCCGCCAGCATTGCCATCAATATTGCTGTATGCTTATCTGCACTTATCTGTATTACTCTTTCCTTGTACCTCATGAGCAAGAGCAAGGATTTATATATGCCACCTAAGTCAGTTGTACTGCGTTTCGGCGTCATCTTTCTGGTGCAGCTGAGTTCAGTGATCATTGCCTGGGGACTGACTATACTGGTAGCACTGTTTATGCAAGCCGTTGGGCTGGGAGAATCGTGGTACCACAGCATTTGGATGACATTCGGTCTTTATTTTTGCGCCATGTTCTTTGGACTGGGTATGCTGCCCGCCTTCTACATAGAGTGGACCAAGTACACGACGACCATGAAGTTAAATCAAACCATTGCCTGCTTTATGCATGCCCATTGCATCATAATTGTATTCTTATGCCTTCTACTGACCGGTCTGGGCATACGTTCAGCTTACTTCCCAATGATCGGGTTGTTTTTCTACACCATCTCATTGATTCTACAGCTTATCTTTAAAGTGACCATTAAAAGTAAGTAGATTATTCTTAGACTTTTAACTTATTTTACTTTTTTTAATCTTTTTCTACAGAGAGCTACTTTGTGACTGTGCATTTGTTGTGCCAGGTGCTACCATTCTTCTTCTACACCTATTTGAATTATATGCTCTTCGTAACATTTGTGCCCATACAGGGTCGCGATGGACCTGATAGCAAAACCGATCTGTTATTGGCTGTTTCAATTGCTTTGATGACGATGCATTATGCCGGCTTTATTGTTAGTTCGCAAACTATTTCTAAAATCGGTTCAAAATTTAAACGATTTTTTTCAGATACCAATTTTAAATAAGTTCCGCAAGTCAAAGATCTTCATCTCAATGTTTGGTGTACTTATCATCATATTTATTATATTAGCCGCAACACCTGTGGGTTTCCCCTTCAGGAAGGATGTTGCTGCACAGCGTTATTATGTTCTGGTAATATCTATAAGATTTTTTGTGAAATACTTTTAATCTTAACTGCTTTTTTATTAGCACACACAACGCACACTTCACAGTGCAGACGGTAGAACAAAAAAAGAGTCTGGCTTCTATATTCAACCCGTTGAAACCCGTTATTCTGAGCTCTACGCAACAACGCTCAAAAATGTAGAACCCGAGAGCTGGCTCAAGGACAATTGTGCTACAGAGCCTTATTGTGGACTGCCGCTTTATAGCGGTCGTTGGCTAAATTGGAAGTATGTTTTCGCTATAATGGTTTATCAGTTATTAATCTGACACATAAACTTTACTTACAGGGATAGTGCTCGTTGGATTTATAGCAAGGCTCCAGTTATTCCAGTTGCCACCGAGCTCACAGAGCTCTCAAAAAAATCCATAAGCATGAACAAAAAGCGTTATGAGTTTAGATTGAAAGCTGGCGATAGCATTGTTATGTATGTTGACCCAATGGAGAACGTGAAAGTTACGAACTGGTCAGCTGATAAGACTGTTTTAGTGGATGGTCACACTGCTCCATATTTTGTGTACCATGTTTCTTCCATGGTTAAGGAGCCTTTTCCTTTCTGGCTAGAGTTTGAGCACGATCAGGCCAATACGAGTGGACCGTACTTTAAGCTGGCTGTAGGCATTCATTTTCTTTACCATTCGGAATATTATACACCCGAGTTCCGAGAGTTTCTTAGCACTTTTCCGGAGTGGACATATACAACCGATTGGATTGCCTCTTATGAGAGCTGGATCTTTTGAAATTGTTTTCAAAAATATTGTTGATAAACTGAATTCTGTTACTTAGTAAAATATTTAAAGTATATTTAAATACAATCATACATTAACTGCTTGTTTCGACATTATGTCAATAATTTACCAAAAATTAAACGTTAACTTTAATTAAATTCTAATTCATTAATATACATACATGTTTTGTTCGTTGGATGTTCGCTTATGCGAGTATCATGAAAGTATGGATGAATATTAAAACTTAACAACAGTTCAGATACCCAAACCATAAGCAGTGGGTATGAGTGGTGCGAGTTGCGAATATCAAATGTATATAAATATCGAAAAATTCAGATGTTCTTAGAGCTGCCAGCTGTTGTAGGAACCAATCCACGAGTTAACGTGCGCCCAAGTTGGGAACTTTGACAGAAACTCCCGAAAGTCCTCCTCTATGAACATATCATCGTGTACTCTATGGCCCATTATGGCGATTTTGAACGTTGCACCCGACCAATTAGCACTGTCACGCTGTGAGTGAAGAGTTTTGTGTTACTCAAACATTTATGAATTTGATCTTCAAAAAACCTACCTGAAACTCCAAATTAAAGCGTAGGGGTGTCGGATCTAGTGCATACGACCAATATACGAAGTGAGGTGGCGGTAATGACTTTTCTAACGGTTCCTTGGTAAAACTCCAATCCACCAGTTTGGCATCATTCACTGGATCAATGAATATGCTGGTATGATCCGGTCCAGAAACTTCCAAAGTGAACATTATATTCGTCATCGAAGTGCTCTCTTTGTTGATTATTCTCAACGTGGGCAGATAGTCTTTGTTTGGCTCGGGTCCAGGCACCCAATAGCTATTTTCTCTGTAAGAATTTATGTAGTTTTTGTATAAGCATTTTTTGTAATCTAGTAACTTACGCCGCTTTTAGCCAACGTGAACTGTAAATGGGAAAGCCACACATAATTTCTCTCTCGCATTCGCTGCGATCAGCTTTTGTATAGTTTGTGCCATCAAAGAGTATGTTATCCAGTGACTTGGGATGCCGATCTACGGGCATAACATAATACCCTGCATCAGTGTGGTTCACTGTGCTTGCTGCATCGCCGTTGTGGAAGGTGCGTGTTGTATGCTGCAAAGAAAAAGAAGTCAAGAATCCGCAAGTGAAATATCCAAAAGCTGTTTAATATTTAAAGTACTTACCACAGCAAAGAATCGCTGAACTGCTGTCTTTTCCATGTAGGGAAATGCAGCAGGAGTCGCAGCTAAAATAATAAAGATAAGCGTGCATACACCAAAGAGCGAGATGATGGTCTTCGATTTGCGGAATAGGCAGAACAATGGTATCAGGAATGGAGATAGCAGGCAACAAAACAGTGCCGTATAAACTCCAATGAGTATTTCAGGGTTTGAATCACCTTCGCGACCCTGCATCGGCACAAAAATAACGTAAAAGCCATAGCAACAATATGTATAGAACATAAAAGGCAGAAGTTGTAAAAGACAGTGGGGTATAAGCCACATGAAATCTGTAAAAGTAAAGAGTTGTATTTAAAATTCAAATGTTAGTTAAAATAAACAAATAACTCACTTGTTTTGTGCGCACACGTCAACATATTAATAATTACTGAAATCGTGTAAAAACCAATGCAGATAAGCAAAATAAAGGTCGATCGTATGTTATACGATATCATTAAAATTGTAATCACAGTCAATATCAAGCAATGCGAGTGCATTAAGAGCTGAATTCCATATCCAAGCGGTAGACCATGCTGTGTAATAAATGAAAAGCATTATATTGGTGCAAGGATTTTCCAAAAAGATACTCACCTCCTTAGTGCGACTAAAGTATATGGCTGGCAGTATGCCCAGACCAAAGAACATGGGACAAAAGTACAAGCCAAAGACCATCCAAGTTTGTGAGAACCACGACATCGATAAACCCACAGCATCCAGGAAGAGTGCTATACAAATGACTAGACCAAAACTCAAACAGACACCGCAAAGTTGAATTGCAGCCAATATGCCAAATTTAGCAAAGATTCTTCTTCGAAACATGCCCGTATTACTAGCCATGATCCAAATATAGGTGATGATTGTGATCAGTACGATCACACTGACGCATATGTTAATAATGACACCAACATTTTCTGAATAATAGATAAAAAACCAGCCCAGAACATCAAAAAATATCATGTGGCCCTCGGCATATTTCTAAAAGATAGAAGATAATGATCAAGTTATAAAAGTAATTAAAATAGATTCAAGATGCTTTTGGACTTACAGCTGGATCTTCTAGTTCGGGTGCAATAGCCAGTGCTTTAATTAAACCAAGAAGATTATCACCAGTTAGCTGGTAGGTGCGTCTTGGTATCACATTGAAGCGATCAAACTTCGTATGGTATACATATCCATTCAGCGATTGAGCCATGTCAAGACCTTAGCCAAACAGGATAAAAAGTATTAAAATTTGTTTGCCTGAATATTGAAAATATTATTATTTACCTGGTATATTGCCAAAGTCACGGAATATACGATAGTCTGTCTCCGAGGGAATAAAACCATTCTGGAATAGCTCCTCGCCAATGGTTGAGGCAAACGGATGTGTTATGTGTTTTCCATAGTACTGTACAACAAATAATCTTTTAGCTCTTAGAAAATCAACAAAAGTAAAATTTCTACCTTCATTAGCCAGGGATGATCGGGTCCAGATTGAAAGAGTATCTCCCGTCCACCACTGCCAGCTGAATCCAGATTAACCACTGCACTGCAAAATCGAATAGACGAATAGAAGAGTTAGTTTGCAATGTATACTAACAATATTTAATCTCCAACTTACCGCACATTCTCCGCCCAGGGATGCTGTGTAATAAAGGCGTGTGAACCTTGCAGAGGATTCTCCTCAGCGCCATTGAATAGAAAGATTAGAGTATTGGTGAGCGGTGTCTCGTATCTGGTTATGACACGCAGCACCTCCAGCATAATCACACACATCATGCCAGAGTCACCGGCACCAGAGCTGCCCGGCACTGAGTCAAAGTGACTGTTTATTAGCAGTGACGCCTCGGTGGTTGCATTTTTTGGCGAGAGCCTGACAACCACATTTTGCACGCTCTGATAGACGTTCACCATAGACCAGAGCAGATAATTGCCAGAGGCTATTTGCACATCCTTCTCAATGTCATACAGATCGTTGCGGGCGCCATCAATAATCTCACTTATCTCGCTAAGCAGGAACTGCACAGCAACCTGCTCGTTGGCTGCACTTCCAACGACTTTGGGTCCGATCTTTGATAATTTTAGAAGTGTGCTCTCCGCTCGCTCTCCAATAAACTGACCCGGTTGCTGCAATTCATCCTGATGCGTTTTAAGCGGTGGCATACGATGAAAGCTTGGTATCACCACCAAATAGAACAGCAGAAACCAGAATGCTACAAAGAGCGGTGCCCAGTACCAGCCAATTTTGCTGCGATTGTAAATGATTTTCATGTTCTCATATTTAGAGTTCATCTCGTCGCTGTAAACGAACATTGAATAAAAAATATAAATTATGCTTAATGCAATGAGTAAACATGCATAAACAGACTTTGCTACTGACTCATTTATTTAACTGACAAATTCAGCTGGGAATGACATTCATTAGCATCAACTCCAACGAAAATATGGCGACAGCTAACAATTAAATAATTGGGCACTCTCGTTTCCGCATCCGAAAGTGTGCAAACATGCTAATGAAGTGTCTGAGGATCTCAAGTGTGCCCTACTCGAAGCATGAATGATTGAACATTGATATATTATACTAAATATTATGCAAGTCAATCAAGAGCATTTATGTACTAAGGTATGCTTGTTTTAACCAACGAAGTTAAGTTAGTTAACTATCATACCCTAAAATGGTTTTTAATCAAAAGAAGACTTAAAGTAGAATTTCCTTTCTTAATCAGAATTGTGCATTTTGCTTTTTTGGTGAACTCATCTTTTAACAGATTTGGTCATAGTTTATTTCAGTTTGGTCACTTTTGTAGTTTTTAGTATGCAAACATCTGTTGCCCCAAAGCCATTAACAATTTTTAGCTCGTAAACAGAGGAGAAAAAGCATACAAACAATGCAAAAAATAAAAAACCCAACAAAAAAACAAATTAAATTTCATCAAGAGATGGGTAAATATTTGAATTTAAATTAATTCTAGACATAAGCAATGAGCACAGCAACCGTAAATTATATGGGACACATTTTGTAAATTTCAATGCGATGTTTTGTACATATTTATTTATAGCAAACTTTGCCTACTATATTTAAGTTTAATGATCTGGTATATGCCGTTTGCATGAATAATTTGTGTGTATACGAAAATTTTTGAAAACCGAATAGTTCGAGAAATCACTTTATGGTACCCTGTAAAATGTTGCAGAGTGCATTTAAAATTTAAATATGAATTTTTTGTAGTATTTAAGCACACTTCGGCATAATTCCAGCTTAAAAGCTTCAAATAGAGCTTTGTCGAAAAGCTTTCATTTACTTAACATATGCAATAAAAGTAAATGCCTCTCAGCTGTTGTTTGTGGTGTAAAATGACTTCGAAGAAATGTGAACAACAAGGAATATTCTTGAATACTTGCAGTCCGAACAGTCTTTAAGCAGAAAAGTGACGAAAGTGTACCAGCAATGTGTTGTTTTGTAGCTAATGATTAAAGTGTATGTAATATGCAATTGGGGTCCATGCGACAGCGACCCATTTACAGCAATGCGGCTCGTGACCCTCAGGGGCCAACTGCGGTGCGGCGATTAAAAACGACCGTCAGACCGAGACGCGAAAAAAAACAAATTCACAATGCAGACGGACAGAGACGATGGTGGTGGAGATGTGTGTCTGTAAGTGGAGCACCCTATTTACACATGCACTAGTATGAGGAGTGAGTTTTTAGCAAGTGATGCAGGGACGTGCTGTTAATCGATTTTACATGCAAGTGCCTTTAATCAGTTCCAGTCTATAATTTCCACAAACAGTCAGAGATTGCGATTGCAAGTGTGAATGTTTATGAGAGGGGGCCACGCCCACACCGATAAGTTAAAACAAATTGAAAACAATAAATAAACAAAAGTGAGCTTGTTTCTTCAAGTCATTCAAATGAGCTTGTGTGGGAAAGAGCAAAGAATAATCTATTTAAATGGGAGAAAAATCCAAACAGTCGGCGAGGCGACGGCAATCAACTGTGACAACAACAGCCGCAGAAACAACAACATTTGTTTGGGTTTTTGGAGTGTTTTTGAGGCCAAAGAAGAGGAAGAGGCCGTCAAATCCGTAGTGTTTGACAGATACAGATACAGATGCAGCTACAGCTACATGCAACAAGCACAACATGTGCGACATTTGCCGCAACACCAAAAGTCAATAACCTCCCTCACGAAGCTACAACTTGCCACGGCTTCAACTTGCCACACACACCAGCGAGAAGTCAAACAAGAAGAAAAGGCAAAGGAAGTTGCGGTTGCGTTTTTGTTGCCGTTGAAAGAAAGCAAGCATCTGGCAACTTGGCTTTTGTTGAAAGGGCACCACAAGAAGCCACACAAAATGTTAAGAATACGATGAGTTCACTTGTTAAGACACTTAATAACGCGACAGTCCATCGATTGAGCTTCTGCGGCACCTGTAACACTTTATTCTATTCTACTCACAGTTCCGGATTTTTAATGCGCAAGACAAGACGAACAAATTAACACGAATATTTATATTTTTGTGTATTATATAAAGAGGCGATGACAAAATGCTTGAAATCGGTCAAGCAACAACAACACCAGCGGCAACATGTGCCATCAGCTGGCACAAAAACGCGACACACAACGAGGAACAACTACAACTGTCGCCTTCAACGATCGCTGCACGTCTGGCCTGGCACTGAATGACGCAGCAGGAGACGTGCAGGAGAGTGTTAGAGAAAGAGAGAGAGCGAGAGAGAGAGAGACACAAAAAGAGAAGGAGAGCAGAACAGCGGCAAAGAGCAAGAGATCACTGTGGCGCGAACTGATATAAGAGTAAATGAGAACTTGTCGTTGTTGCTCATCAACAACTCACTTGATGTTATTGCTCTTGACTTTGGCACCCATCACGTAGCCGAATAATAATCCTAATTCTGTACAGTCACTGATAAGCCAGAGATCCTGTTTTACTGGACGTGAACGCGTGCCGACTCTTTGCGTACTAAACTGTTTGCCAGCGATTGCTAGTTATTTTATACATAACTCCAGAATTTAAAGACTTGAGGTGCTTGAGCTTCAAGTGTTGCGGGTGAATCGTGATAAGCCACACAATCGAATAAATCGAGTAAACCAGCTCAGGAGTAAAATTCCATAATCGATCAACAATATCTGAATGATTAACACTATCTGCTAATAATTAAAGAGCTTAAGAACTTTTTGGCTTTACATAAGAGTGAGTGGAAAAAACAAACGCTATACAGCATAATCAGTTGCATCTGTTGTGTTGAAGCAGCATATTGCAATGTGTTTTTAACAAATATACACAGAATTTAATCAGTACCCATTTAAAATATCAAAGATATTTAAAGGTTTTTAGGGGGACCCCTAAATGCAATAGTCTTCGTTTTGTATTTTTATAAAAACACCTCTTTGAACTACTCAGACCTCTATCAGCGCATTGCGGGGCCTAGTTCAAAGGTATGGTGCTATGGTAGTTTTATTCAGTGTGGGAAGGGTCGAATTCGAATGGCAAGTGCATAGATAATGCGACAATAAATTGCAGACCGATAAGCCAGTGACTTCACTAATAATTAGCCATATTTATTTGAGCTATTACTGATAAGCGCTTGGCGATTAGTTTTCAACAGCTTTGGATTAGGTTACAAGTTATAATGCTTTCTGATTTCTATGCTTCAACTGAATTGGTATGTGTTGTGCTTTGATTTCAAAAACGGTTGCCACATTCACGCATATAAATCTACACACACACCACAACTCAAAGCAACAATTCAAAACAAACAATTACAAAATGTTCTGTGCATTCAATGCGGAGCAATAAAAAACATTACCAATCTTTTAACCCAAATAATCACATGAACTCACATAAGATTTCTTGTTTGTTTCAATTGTTTACGGGAGTCGCAGATAATCAAGTATTTATATATATCATAAACATAAACACATATATAGAAAATACCAGTCGGCAATTCAGATTGTGGCAATCTAATGTTTGCGACCTTGAAATATGTACGACGCGGTTTGCTGACAATCAATTTCTTGCAATTAGATATTTAGACAGTTTATTTGCATTATAATAGTATGCATGTTGCACTCTCAAAGTTCCAGCTATGTTCTTAAAAATCAGTTGCTCAATGATGTCGTCTTTTCTATTTTTCTAATAATAGACTGTTAAAATAATTTCTAAATCCAGTGTGTTGTTACAACCAAATTGTTAAGTTTTCCATTTGTCGATGTCGATCAGTTAAGCGTATAAATAGTATATAGTTGACATAATTTTTTTTCGGATCGGGCCGAAACATGCGATACAATTTTCCAGAGCTGAATGCATTCAAGCGTTACTCATTCTAAAATGTTTTTAGACGATATCTCGCTGGTTTTTTTAAAAAACACACACACACACTTCTCATTTGAGCACAACGATGTAAATAATGAAAACAATTTGTTAATCAAGTGAAATCAAAGTAAGTCGATGTTCAGCCCAATCCCAACATCCAAACCCAAAGCGAGAATTCGCGAGTACAACAGATATGGCAAAGCAAAACAATGGAATGACACATAAACTGAACTGAACTGAAATCAACAGCAATGAAACGAAAAAAAAAAAAAATAAAATAAATTAAAATTAAAATTAGTCAACTCACAAGAGAAACATGCATTACAAAATCAAAGACAAACAGAGACAACAAACAAGAGGCCTGAGAGACAGGTGACATATTCAGCCAGGCACAACAAAGCTGCCTATCATGGGCTGTCCGTCTCTGTGTTTGTCAATGTAGTATCTGGGTAGGGTCTGGGGTCTTGTATGCCAATTGATGCTACCTAGTCAGTCATTTATTTAGTCAGTTAGTGGGAGAGGCATCGTCATGACGCTTAACAAGGCCCTGGAGCAAAGCTTTTGATATTCATTCACCAACTATTTACTATATGACTTTTGCTTGACGGTTATTATTAGTTAGATAAACGGTTATATTGCGAAAAGTTCTAAGGTCTTGTGCCGCCGTGAAAAGTTTTCTCGCACCATGAAGAATTTTATATTTTTCTTCACCATAAAGATAAAACCTGTTCAAAACATAAACAACCAGCCATTATCGTAGAACATTACAGACTGCTACTATACAGGTGCATAAACACTACCGTACCATACGAACCCTAAGTGCGATATTAACATCCAATTAGACAAAAATCAAGCCGAGTTCGTTGTCGTTGGTGTTAAAGGAACAATAATTGCGCGTGTTTATTGTATCAGCGTTAGATATTGAATTCCTAACGATAACTCTACGGTAACTACCAATGTGCCAATATTTCAAGAAGTCGACACAATTGCAAGTTTCAATTGGGCAGTTACAGTGACGGCTGACAGACGTGGTCGATCTTAACGATCCACCGAAACGTCAAGGAAGTGCTGGTGCTCTGATGTTATTTAATACTAAATACTGAAACACCAGTGAAAATCGAATGCCTAAATCTGACGCTCTGTTGTGTTGGAATACTGAAGGATTAAACTATCAGCGACAGTCGAATAACTTCTTCAATATTACTAAAATGGGTGTACGTATTCAAAAACCGTTTGAAAATATATTTTCAAATATGTATTGTAATTTAGTACATACATCGTTTAAAAATATATTTTCAAATATTATAATTTAGTACATATTTCTATCGACAAAACAAGTGATTTTTGATATTCAAGTGAAAAATTTAAATAGTGCGTGACAAAAAAGCTTAAAATATTATGCTCTTACGTGAATTAGTATTCAATTAAAAAAATCAATGGGAATTATGAGTAACTGCTTTGTGCAAATTCAAAAACTTAAATCAAAGCTATCGTAAAACGATAATATGTAAAGAAAATTATTCTTCATTTAATTTTTTTTCTGAAAACTTTTTTAAAGTGTCGTGATAATTAAGTGTAGCTCCAAAATGGTGCTAGCTCAATTAACTATTTAATTATATAAAAACCGGTTGTGAATTAAGGAAAAGAAGCTCACATTTCAAAAACGCATTGTTACTTTCTGAACTTAACTTTTCAGAATATAAGAATTACTACAAAAAGAAGTCTTGCATAATTTTTAATCGATTTAAAAAAATCTTCTTGCATTTTTGAGTTACTTTAATACTTTTAATTATTTGTTTTTGTGACTCATGACGATTTTTTATTAAATCTGATTACCGAGTTTCACAGTGCCTCGTCTTCTTGATTCTAATCTGAAAAGTTAAGCGATCGATTTCAAATCGGTTAACTCAAGTGCTGGGCACGTTTTGAACGTGCGCAAGATCCTTACTTTCTTATCGCACCAAAATTATGGCCAAAATTGGCATCGGCCAGTCATTATTTCCCCTTTATAAAACGAATTACTTCAGCATTCTGCAAACTATGTATGTAGATAGGCAATATATCAAAGAAGCCGCAAAGATTTGCAAATCTTGTTGCCAATGTTCATTGGAATTAAATACCTTATCAATTTATTGGCGTAATTCATGCAATCAGCCAAGTTTAAAGGCACTTTGCTCACAAGCCTACATGAATCATGGATAGAGCACATGTAGTTTTTTGGGTATCAGTATCAGGCTTTGTTTTAAGTGGTAATCTAGCATTCAAAGTGTTCAGGTTTCGCAAAAGAAACGCTTATCAGCAAAATGATAAAACAATAAAAGTTCAAATACCTCAGGGGGCCGATTACCCTGTCACCCTTTCGCCATAGCTATTCTTAATCGAAATGCCGCCGAAGTGTGTCATATAGTTCCCATAGCTGTCAGTTGGTGCACTTGGATTTACTTGTAATTAGTTCGGTAATTTCTCTAATTAGCCCTGACATTGGGCCAGTTGCATGAAAATTATCGTGCCCACTAAATCTACAATTAGATATTGGCAAGCAGTCGCTTAACGATAAAGTGAGCTACAATTATCGTTAAGAGCAGGAAATTGGGCAATTAATAATTTCATAAAAATCGTTAATAATAAATAAAAATTATTTCAGTTCAATTCCAAGTACCATATCGAGGTTGACTTCGAGGTGCCCAAAAAGCTGCAATGGTACTATGCACCACCGTTTTTTGCCTTCTGGTTTGTCATTTACTTGTGTCTGGTCAACACGCAGATCAATCATATGCCCAAGCCACTGAGCCTAAGTGATGAAGCATCCCATCCAAGAGACTTTATAGCACAACGTGCGGAGGACACTCTAATCGAATTGACTCGCACCGGGCCACGTGTTGTGGGCAGTGTTAACAATGAGGTGACTACAATTCAGTTCTTCCGCGACGAAGTGGCCAAGGTGCAGGCCGTGGCGCACGAACGCTTCGAGATTGAGTTCGATGTGCAGCAAGCAAGCGGCGGCTATATGCACTGGACCATGGTCAATATGTACCAGGGCATACAGAATGTTGTCGTCAGGCTGCGAGAGAAGGACAACACGAATGAGAACTACCTGTTGATTAATAGCCACTATGATTCGGTGCCTGGTAGTCCAGGTGCAGGCGATGATGGTTCTATGGTGGTGACCATGCTGGAGGTAATGCGTGTCATTGCCAAAACGGGGGAGCCCTTGGCTCATCCCATTGTCTTTCTGTTCAACGGCGCCGAGGAGAATCCACTGCAGGCTTCCCACGCTTTCATAACACAGCACAAGTGGGCCAAAAATTGCAAGTGGGTCAGGATAAAGCTCAACTAACTTTTACTTTATTAATAAGGTCTGTTTTTGTTTCTGAATTTTCTAGAGCTCTGATTAATCTGGATTCGGCGGGTAGCGGCGGTCGCGAAATTCTGTTTCAGTCGGGACCCAATCATCCATGGCTAATGAAGTACTATCGCTCAGTGCCTCATCCATTTGCCAATACATTGGGCGAGGAGATGTTTCAAGCTGGTCTTATACCATCCGATACAGATTTTCGCATTTTCCGCGACTATGGTGGTGTTCCTGGCCTGGATATGGCCTATATATTCAATGGTTATGTTTATCACACGAAATTCGATCGTGTTAATGTCTTTCCACGCGCCTCCTTTCAACACACTGGTGATAATGTGCTTGCGCTGGCCCGGGCACTTGCCAATGCGCCTGAACTTGATGATATTGCGGTAAGTACGCTTTAACTTTAAACTTTTGCAACAACTTATCCAATTATTCTTTTAGGCTTACTCAGAGGGTCATAATGTCTTCTATGACTTTCTGGGCTGGTTCATCATTTTCTACACACAAACCACAAGCATTATTATAAACGTTATTGTCGCTGTGGCTGCACTTCTATCAATTGGCATCTCCTTATACTTTATGTCAGCTCGATCCGGCATCAGTTGGACGGGCGTTTCAGTGCGATTTGGCATTATATTTGGCATACAGCTGGTCTCTTTGGCTCTGGCTTTGGGCCTGCCTCTACTTGTAGCACTTTTCATGGACGGTGTGGAGCGTTCTATGAGTTGGTACACACAAATGTGGATTATAATTGGCTTGTATCTGTTTCCAATCATTTTTGGCATGAGCGTTTTGCCTGCATTTTATCTGGAGAAGACCAAAAAGGATCCTCTTAGCCTGGGATTCCGTATACAGCTCTTTATGCATTCACATTGCGTTTGCCTCGTCATTCTGACCATTGTCCTCACATGCCTGGGCATACGGTCCGCCTATTTTATAATGCTTAGCGTACTGTTCGATATTGTGGCGTTAATTGTAAATATGATAACCAAATGGCATCGCAAAGGTAAGTTTTTACGATTACTTATCAGAAGTATTCTAAGCTTTAATTACCTTGCATTTGCAGCTTACTGGTTTGCCATCGCTGTCATTATCTGTCAGATACTCCCCTTCACGTATTTTACCTACATCTGCACGGCGGCACTAAAGACGCTGATTCCAATGCAAGGTCGTTCTGGTTCGTCAACCAATCCGGACATGGGTATAGCCCTTCTGATGTGGGTGTTTTCCCTTGTGTTTGCGGGCTTTATTGTAAGTACATGCTTAAACCCAGGCGATATTGAAAAAATATCACATCTAGCTTCCATTTCTTTCAGTTGCCACTCATAATGTTCTTCCGCAAGACGAGAACAATTGTGTTTTGCTTCTTAGCTGGAACCGTTCTCTTCATCATCATTGCAGTCACACCTGCTGGATTTCCCTATCAACCCAAAGTTTCAACGCAACGCTATGCTTTAATAGTAAGTTGAATTTTCGATTATCGTCCGTGAAGTATACTAAATTATATTTGTTTTTTGTATTTCAGTATGCACATCGTATTCTTCACAACGCTGATGGAACAACACGCACTGATGAGAGCGGCATTTATGTTTATCCACAGGATCGACGTTACAACATAGCTGAAGGTATGTCTATACGAAACTTGCCCATTAGCAACCAAAACATCAATTTCATGCAATTTTTAGACGAAATGAAAGCAATCGGTGAACTAAATAAGGTCAGTGAGTTCTGTGATGAGGAAATGTTCTGTGGCATGCCATTATATAATCACCGTTGGCACAAAGCTCGCGAATATAGCCTTTGGATTCCGGTTAAGGAGAAGCCACCGATACCGTCAGCTTATCCCACTTTAATCCTTCAGGAAATTACTGAGTTGGAAGACGAGACGCAGAGACGCTTTAATTTTTCGTTGACCGGTCCTGATCACATGACAATTTTTGTGAATGTGAAAAACGATGCAAAGCTTCTAGACTGGTCCTTTAATAAGACGCTCATAAGGGATAATGAGCCACCACCACACTTTGTGTACTTCTCCTATGGTCTAGATAGCAGTGCTCTCGAATTTACAATCGATGTTGAGGTTCGTTGGTTAATGCATTACATACTTTAACTCTATGTATTGAAAGTTTGTATAATTACAGAAGACGACTTCTACGTTTGACACATCCACGTTAGAAATAGGCATAGGTGGTCATTGGGTGCATCATGATGTCGCGAGATCCCAAGGCCTTGGTGCACATCTTGACCGGTTTCCTTCTTACGCCTATGTACAGGCCTGGGTAGGAACCTATGAGAGCTGGTACTTCTAAAACTGCCATCGATCCAAACTACAAAATACGCCTAAAATAGATATTGTTATTGATTTAATTTTTGTAGTCTCTAAGTTCTTGTACGTTTGTCGAATCAAATCCCAAATAACTGTATTTGCTATTTATATTGATAGAATCTTCTAAATATATACTCATAAAAATAGTTTAATGTTTTTTTTATTAATTTTTTTTTGTTATTGTATTATAATGATGTTTGGACAACTAAAGTGAATATGCGTGTGTGGGAGTGCTTGTCTATATAAACAAACAAACTAAATACTCGTTATGACCCAATCATGATTTTTTGAAATTAATTCTAGAATTTGCATATGATGCACAAAGTAAGAGTTATAAATATAGAAAAAGTTTGTCAATTAAAGCGTATGGTAAGCATGAAAAATCTACATTTGTAAGTTCTTTTCCAAATTATACCAAATTTGTATTTGTACAAGTTGAAATTAATTAAAGTTTGTCTAAAAACAAGAACATTTTTAAGTTCCTATTTTACTTCTTGAATATACTGTTTATTTTATTATGCACTTATTAAATATATTTTACTATTTAATCTCGACAAAGCGGACTGAATGTATGGGAGACATATCATCATCAGATGCAAATGTTTTTGCTCGTTGTTGCGCCACTTAGCTATCATTACTTGACTTCAAGCGAGACGCAGACGTTTATCAATCGATTAAGCACACATTTGAATCCTATAGTCAGCGTACTGATATCGTGAAATCATTAAAAAGTGAACACGATCTATATTGCTCAAAGTTAAAAACATAAATCTAGAGTTTTACAACATTTTTACTTTGATAAGCTTTATGCTCATACTCGGAGCAACGTTTTGTGTTGAGTGCGTGTCGTGCTATACTTTTCAATATAAAAAGACACGATTTTGATTTCAAGCGGACATTCAGTTTTGTAAAAATAGTCTAAAAATCTGTGTGAATATGGATTTATAATAATAATCTTTCTTTAAGTCAACTACTTGCTAGCCAAAAAAATATAAGTACAAAAACACGGGGTCTTATGCGTTTAAAAGTGAGAGAGTTTTATATATTTATAAATCGAAATGAAATAAATAAATGAAATAAAGTAACCAAAGAATCCTTATTGATATTCTTCAAATGAACTCACCTATATAAAAACAAATTTTTTCCTTCCGAAAATATTTAATAGTTATCGCTTTAACGTAAAAACGCATGCCGATAGTTAAAATCATAAGCCCCAAAATTACGATAAAAAAACCAAAAAATATGTGACTTTATTGTGCTTTTTATCAAGTTAATTTATGGAGCTCACGGTACATTTTATCATAAAAGTGAAACTTTATAAGAAACACTTGTTATGATTGCGCTTGTTGATAACTATTAAAGCCGTCTGCGTTTGCTTTAAATTTGCAGTTGTTTGTTGCCAGACTTAGCTTTCACATCGGCAGATTAACTTTTAAAATGGGTGACAAGGAGAATCTTGTAAGACATTGAATTGTTCATTATCCTAAAATCAAAATTAATTTGAGAATCGCTTTGATTTTATAGATAGCTCATCAATCTGACAAATCGGCTGAAAATATGACCGGAATAAAGGTTAATGCCAAATTACCTTGGTATTATTCGACTGGTTTCCTCTTGTTCTGGGGACTGCTCTTTTTCGCTGTTGTTATACCGTTGTCTAATTGGCTACCCACAGCATTAACTATGGAGGATGCAAACAAAAATGTATTCATTTCTGAACGTGCTTACAAAAATCTGTACACTCTATCTAGTATTGGGAACAAGTTGACCGGCAGTAAAAAGAATGAGATTGAGGCAGTACAGTTTCTTTTAAATGAGCTTAACCAAATCAAAGCGGATTCACTAAAGGATTACTTTGACATCGAGATAGACTTATCACAAGTCTCTGGAACGTATATACGCTCAACAACGTGGAGAATGTACCAAGGAATTCAAAATATTGCAGTAAAAATAGCTCCCAAAAGTTCAAAGAGCGATTCCTACCTCCTTGTAAACAGTCACTTCGATTCCGAGGCGTCTACTTCATCTGCTGGAGACGCAGGTTTTATGATAGTCACGATGTTAGAAGTTTTGCGTGTTATAGCAACAACAAGACAAACCTTTGATCATCCGATTGTCTTTCTTTTTAATGGTGCAGAGGAAAGTGGTCTGCTTGGCTCTCATGGATTTATAACTCAACACAAATGGGCACCAAAATGCAAGTAAGTCATATTATTAATGAATATAAAAAAGTAAGTTCAATCTAATCCATAATAATCGTAGAGCTGTCGTTAACCTTGATGCTGCTGGCAGTGGAGGAAGGGAACTCCTTTTCCAGAGTGGTCCCAACCACCCATGGCTTGTAAATGTACGTAATTTGCAAAACACTTACAATTAAAATCCGTTATAAACATGTTTCGTAAATATTTTAAACAGTACTATAAAAAACACATTAAACATCCTTTCGCAACAACTATGGCTGAGGAAATGTTTCAAGCTGGCTATATACCATCCAATACAGACTTTCGACAGTTTAAATTATTCGGAAATATTCCTGGTACATATGAACTTATGTTTATTGCAATTAAATATAAAATATGTTTATTTTAACTTTTATAGGTCTTGGACATGGCACAATGTAAAAATGGATTTATATACCACACCAAGTACGACACAATTGATGTTATCCCTCGAGAATCATTGCAGAATACGGGTGATAATGTTCTTAGCTTGGTTCGAGGTTTGGCAAATGCAACTGAGTTATACGATACACAAGTAAAATCATTAATTTAAGTCTATGTTCAAACATATACATATATATGTATAAACTTTTTAATTCACAGGCACATCAAACTGGACATGCTGTCTTCTTCGACTTTCTGGGAATTTACTTTGTGAACTATTCAGAAACTACGGGAGTCTTTTTAAACATAGCCTTTGCAGGAGCTGCTTTCATTTTAATATTCGTATCAATGTGGCGGATGTCAGAAGTTTCTCAAATATCTTTGAGCTACGTAGCGCGTTGGTTCATCGTAGCTTTTGTCATCCAAATTATCAGTTTTGTACTCGCACTAGCACTTCCTTTAGTGGTTGCACATGTGTTTGATAATTTGGGACTTTCGCTTTCTTACTATAGTACTCCCTGGCTAGTGATCGGCTTATATGTGTGCCCGTCTCTCATTGGACTAAGTTTGCCCTTAACTATTTACTATGGTTCGCATCGTAACGTAAGTTAATTAATTGAGTTAAGGTACCTTATATCAGATATTTACATTTGAAACTCTGTTTCCGTAGGAAAAAATCGCAGATTCCTACCATATTCAACTGTCATTGCATGCTCAGGCCGTCATTCTGGCTCTTCTTGCCATTGGTCTTACTGTATTTGGGTTGCGCTCTACGTATATTTTTGTCATTCCACTTATTTTTTACATCTTATCATTGGCCTTTAATTTGTTGACTTCTTTACATGATCGTGGCTACGCTTGGTCAGGTTTGCTTAAGTTGAGCCAAATAGTACCTTTTTTGTACAGTAGCTACTTATTTTACCTATTCATTGATGTTCTCACTCCAATGGGTGGTCGTGCGGGCAGCTCCACCAATTGGGACTTGTATATTGCAGCCCTGGCAGCCGCAGGAACAGTTCTTTCGTTTGGTTTTTCGGTACTTATTAAGTTCTCTAATCAATAAATGTACTAACTTGTTTTGTTTGCAGGTGCCGCTGATCAACTCTTTTCGCCGTCCCAGCTTTGTGGTGCTATCTCTGTTTGCGCTTACAGCCATCTCAATGTACTTGGCCAGTGGCACACAACTAGGATTCCCATATAGACCGAAGACAAGTGGGCAACGAGTGTTTTATGTGGTATGAGTGATGTACCATTATTCACCTTATTGTTAAAAAATGTCAATGATTGCAGCAAGCTCGAAATTTGTTCTACGATTACGATGGTACTCTAAGTAAGGATGAGTCTGGCTATTTGTTTAATTTTGAAGACAGACTTAAGGAAAAATATCTTTTGGGCAGAAATGTTAACCTGACTGGCTTGGTTAACATTGAATCGAACTGCGATGCTCACATGATGTGTGGCATGCCGATGCTCGCTGCAAGTCGTATCAACAGCAAATGGTTGCCACGCTCTGAGCCTATTGAGCCGCCAGCACTAACGTCCCTAAAACTGTTACGTAAAATTGCTCTGAATTCAACGACTGTGCGCTTTGAGTTTCAGTTGAAAGGTACTCGTTATATGCATTTGGTCATTCAACCCTATGAAGATGTAGCTTTGACTGATTGGTCCTTCATGAGCGATTCTCGACCTCCAGTATCATCTATACCTTACGTTATTTATTTTAAATACGGAATCGATAACTCGCCTTTGAACTTCTTTTTGGAATTATCGGTAAGATATAATACAAACATTTAATAATATGTTTTATTTTTTTTTTTGTAATTTTTTAGAAAAACAACATCGATTTGCACGTACCGTTGTTCCAACTGGGAGTTTCGTCATACTTTATGCAAAACAAAGGTGATGCACAGAGTGTGAAGTTTGCATCATCCTTTCCTTCTTTTGCAATTCTTTCGCAATATCCTGCATTATATCAGCGATATATTTTTTAAATTCAAAAATTAAAACTAAGCAACTTGTTATAAGATGAGCTTGTGATTTGCAAAATAAAAATAATTAATGAGTACTGAAGTGCAAAAAGAGATAAGAGGTTTAACAACATACATTGCTTGGCCTGAAATTTGAGTAGTTAAGATAGCGGGACACAACTTCCGAAAATAAATATCTGATAGGTCTTTATTAGTGTGACAGATGCATTATGCATTAAAACTAATAACTATTTTTAATATCAATACATTTAGTTATTTTGGAATAATAAATTTTTTTACTTTTATTGATGATACAAAAAATAAACTGACTGCTGTACTTTTCTTTCTTGGTAAAAAGTATTCCAAGCTGCAATATTTTGCTTATTTTAATAAATGTAACATCTCAGTGTGTTATTTCTGAACCTCGTTTAAATTTGCCTGTATTATACGAGAAAATAACTTTATCTAACATTAAATAAAGAAATAAAAAACTAAGACCTAATATAATCATAGAAAGCAATTTTGTTATATTTTGATTTGATTTATTTCTGAATAAGGTGTGGTTTTTAAATGATCACAATTAAATCAGACAGTTTCTGATAAGAAAACCAGTTGACGACTAAATAATTAACATGTAATCATAAACATTCATATCAAGGCATAATAAACTTTAATGCATAGACCAACACGTGCTATACTCGTACAAAAACCTTGCAATACACACGAGCCATTAAACAACTATTTAACGAAAAAATTAGCTGATTGACATGCTATGTTGTGCTGTTATAGGATGGATATATATTTCATCATGGGTGAAGTCATCTTAGTGGCACCATTGATCAAATATATTTATTTTTAATTGTTGATATTTTTCTTTCAGTGATTCAATAAATTATATTAATTATGGGGTTTTAGTTGCTCCTAACACAGACAGAACAATTTATTGATTAATTTAGATATTGAATCATAAAATTTGATCTCCCACACCCTCAATACGGCGTTTGTCTAGACACTATAAGAGCTTCTCTGCATATAGAAGTTTTCAACCATAATTGCTGTGTTGCTCTGGTACCGAGATATATATAGAGTAAGATTGTTTCGTCGTAAAAAAAATACACCATGAGATAAAGATATACATATATCACAAAAGACGTAATAAAAATGAAAGAACGTTAACTTCATTGCTGTACCCAGATATTTACCCTACTAAAATCACAGTGACAATTGCAGTGATTGAACATACGAACCGCGCTCATCTTCTTATCACCATAATAATATTTTATTATTCGATATTAATTGATATAGGCCTATCATAACACACGAAAAATTGTGTTTTATAGGATTCTAAAGCAATCACTATAAAAGTTATTTAAATTGATATTTAAATCTTGTGTTTATGATTCCGTCTTTTGGCAAGTATAAAAAGGGACTACATTTGCTTTGGCTCAATAGTTATCAGTTGTGCTTTGCAGGAACAGGAACAGTATGGACGACAAAGAAAAACTTGTAAGGACAAAAAATTAAAGACAAAACCATGAAATATTTTTCACAATCTCAAAATTCAGGATTTTATTTGCTATAGCTTTGGTATACTCATGGGTTGGTATACTCATGGGTTGAGGAGTTAATAATCACAAATATTATAATGCTATACACAAATGTTATAACTCCTTAGCTTCTTACAACATTTCATAGATCTCTGACAAATTTGTCGAAGCTGCTACAATTGACGTTGAAAAAGAAACTTCTGCCAAGTTACCCTGGTACTACGCAAGTGGATTCCTGCTATTCTGGGGACTCCTTTTTTTTGCTGTTGTAATACCATTCTTCTATCGGTTACCTACGGCACTGACAATGGAAGACGCAAAAAAAAACTTGTTCATTACCGAGCGTGCATACAAAAATCTGTATTATCTCTCTAACATTGGTAACAAATTGACTGGCAGTCGTGAAAATGAGGTTGAGGCTGTGAATTTTATTATGAACGAATTAACTGAGATAAAATCCAATCTACTGGAAGACTATTTCGATATGGAAATTGATGTGTCGCGAGTATCTGGTGCATTCCCATATCAGAATATGCTTAACATGTACCGAGGAGTTCAAAACATTGCTGTGAAATTATCGCCAAAGAGGAGCGACAGTACTTCTTACCTCCTAGTGAACAGTCACTTTGATTCCAAGCCAGCAACTCCGTCCGCAGGTGATGCTGGTTTTATGGTTGCTACAATGTTAGAGGTCTTGAGAGTAATTGCAACTACAAAGCAATCGTTTGAGCATCCTATCGTTTTTCTGTTTAATGGCGCGGAAGAGGGTGCTATGCAGGCTTCTCATGGTTTTGTAACCCAACACAAATGGGCCCCAAACTGCAAGTAAGCTACATCACACTTATGTCAATAATAATATTAGTAACTTGTCTAAACTAAAATCTTAGAGCTGTCGTTAACATTGATGCTGGTGGTAGTGGAGGTCGGGAAATTCTGTTTCAGAGTGGTCCAGGCCATCCGTGGCTTGTAAATGTAAGTGTTTTTAAGTGCTTATGCAGTTGGAATTCGTGTTCAGAATTTATTTATTTAACAGTACTACAAAAAATACATCAAACATCCTTTTGCTACAACCATGGCCGAGGAACTCTTCCAAACAGGCTTAATACCTTCGGACACAGACTTTAGACAGTTTAAATTATTTGGCAACATCCCAGGTAGTTTTCATATAGAGTTCTACCTCTCAAGAAAGTTTACTAATAATTCTCTAATAGGTTTGGATATGGCGCAATGCATTAATGGATTTGTGTACCACACCAAGTATGACGTGATCGACGTGATCCCCCGTGAATCCTTGCAAAATACTGGTGATAATGTTCTTAGTTTAGTGCGAGGTTTGGCAAATGCAACTGAACTACACGATACAGAGGTAAGCATCTTATTTCAAAAACGTATTTTGAAGCATTGTTGTTATTAATTTTTAAAAAATTCTTTTCATCAGGCATATAAGACCGGACGGGTCGTCTTCTTTGACTTCCTAGGAATATACTTTGTCCACTACTCACAGGCAACAGAATTAACATTGAACTATGGCACTTCTGGAGCTGCTCTTGTTATGATTTTCATTTCAATTTGGCGCATGTCAGCTGTTTCTAACGTTTCGATCTGTCATGTGGTGTTCTGGTTTATCCTGGTTCTTATCCTGCAACTTATCTCTATTGTACTCGGTCTGGCACTTCCTGCAGTGGTTGCTTATGTATTCGACAGTTTCGGACTCTCGCTTACTTACTATAGTACTCCCTGGCTACTGATTGGCTTATATGTGTGCCCGTCTCTTATTGGTCTCAGTTTGCCAATGACTATCTACTATAGTTTACAGCGTAATGTATGTCTCAGCTGTAAAATCCTCTTGTGACATATTTATTAATCTGGCAGTTTCTTTTCAGAATAAAATATCAGCATCTTACCACATCCAGCTGTCATTGCATGCTCAGGCCGTCATCCTGGCTCTTCTAGTCATTGGTCTTACAGTATTTGGTGTGCGTTCCACGTATATTTTTGTCATTCCATTAGTTTTCTATGTTATTTCGTTGGCATTTAATTTACTGACTACTTTACATGACCGTGACTATGCCTGGACCGGTCTTGTTAAGGCGAGTCAGATAATTCCATTCCTGTACAGCAGCTATCTTTTTTACCTGTTCACCGTTATGCAAATACCAATCGTTGGTCGTTCAGGCAGTTCTTCCAATCGGGACTTGCTCATTGCAGTCGTGGCAGCATTGGGATCGATTCTCTCATTTGGATTTGTGGTATGTCTGGAAAGAGAGATTTGTTCTCTGAGATAGCTACGTAACACTTTTGATTTTACAGATGCCGCTGATCAATACCTTCCGGAAACCCCGCGTTGTAGTGTTTACTCTCATCGCGATGACTGCTACTGCCATATACTTGGCCAGCAGCACACAAATCGGATTCCCTTATAGGGCAAAGACCAGCGGACAACGAGTTTCATATCTGGTAAGATTTCCAAATGCTTCATTAATTTCTATTTTCATATAATACAACAAATTTAATTGCAGCAAGTGCGAAATAAGTTTTATGAGTACGATGGTACTCTCAGTAGGGATGAATCGGGCTATCTGTTTAATTTTCAAGATCGTCGTGAAGAAAAACCACTTCTGGGCACAAGAGTTAATCTGACTGGCTTGGTTAGCATTAAGTCGAATTGTGAGACATATATGATGTGTGGCATGCCTTTGTTTGACTACCGTTTTGTACAGAACCGTTTGCAAAGCAAATGGCTTCCACGTACAGATAAAGTTGAAGTACCTGAACCTGCAGCTTTAGATTTGCTTAGCAAAATTTTTGTTAACGCAACGACTGTGCGTTTTGAGATGAATGTGACAGGTCCTTCTCACATGAGCTTGTTTATTAAACCCTATGAAGATGTCAAAATCAGCAAATGGTCCTTTTCGCTAACTTATCTTAACAAGCCACCACCTTCACCTCTACCATACCATATCTACGTTACCACAGGCATTGATAGTTCTCCGCTTAACATATTTATAGAAGTTTCGGTAAGTGATAAATTAAATACTTTTATAACAAAATTAATAGGCTTATTTATATATGTAGAAGTCGGATGGTGATTTCGACGTACCGTGCATGCAACTGGGATTGGTCTCAAGTAACATCCAAAGTCCAGGTGATGCTCCAGCTGTGAAGTTTGCATCCTCGTTTCCATCGTATGCAATTTTGTCCCAGTGGCCCGCTTTATACCAACGATTCATTTTTTAATTTTGTGGGAAGATCCTAAAAATGTATAAAGGCAATTAATAAAGTTTATGTTTGCAAGCGTATAGAAGCATTTATTTGTTCCACAATGCATAATGCACAGTGCGAAATCGTTTCAGCCTTCGGTACATAAAATTTGATTTGTTAACCATGCTGAAAACTCTTTGCAGCGCATGATTTCTTACATATGGTGAATCACCGAATATATTCAGAAACACCACATTCAAGATTTTGCACCTGTGTCTTAGAACGAAGTTGTATGTGTCTACGTTAGCATAAAGATGACATTGTTTTAATAAACATTTTATATAATTCTCAGTCTGACAGTCAACCTACAAAAAGAAAGAAATTTAAGCTCAATGTAAATAGTTTTCGCCAATTGAGCACGCAAAACCTTTCCCCAGCTAACCGAGTTCCACGAGGAGGTGGTTAGGCAGTTAAACATAAATACTACGCGAACAGACAACATGTACATTACAACATTATCCGTTTTCTTAGCTACCTAAAGAAGTTCTGTCTTAATTAAAGAGTGCGAACCTACGTAACGAGTAAATAAACGGTCGATTAATATACACATATAGAAGAGGCATACTACGTCTAAGAGTTCCATAAGCAAACATCAATTAAATTAAAGAGAGCATTTTATGCCGAAAATTTCAGATAAGATGATTTCAGAAGCAGTGTTTTCAAATCTATGCAAACAAAGAGATCAGTTGAATTTTGTACGCCTTAGTGAGATGTTTCGCGTCATTCGCAGTAGTTTTTGTTTATGCCAGAATAAGGTTAAGATAATAAATGGTAGCAGTTACAAACGTTAAAAGCTTCTCACTACATGCCTTGACAACTCATTTACAGCATGTTAAAATTTGTCAAACTATCATTTATTCAAAAGGAAGCAATTGGATATAGTGCGAATGGTGTTTCTACCCAAAGTGTTACATATACAATATATAAAAATTAATTCACGTGCACTTGTATAAATTTTTGTACACTAGTTTTATAAACAAACAATTCTATTTTAGTATGATGAGATATCAAAAGCTCATACATTAAATGTTAAAGCTTTAAGCTAATAAGACTTAAGAAAAGAGTAAGTATTTTTCATTGTATTAACTCTGTTCATATATCATACAGGTCTCGGATGAATCCATCGAAGCTTCCGCAAATGTGAACAAAAATAATGACTCTGAAAAACTACCGTGGTACTATGCCAGCGGTTATCTGTTTTTTTGGGGACTTCTCTTTTTCGCCATCGTAATTCCATTTTTCTATCGGCTACCTACGGCCTTAACAACAGAGGATGCACATAAAAATGTATTCATTGCAGAACGTGCGTACAAAAACTTGTACACTTTGTCGAAAATTGGTACCAAATTGACTGGAAGTAGAGCAAATGAGATTGAGGCAGTAAACTTTATCGCAAAAGAACTGATGAAGATTAAGGAAGACCTCTATGAGGACTATTTCGATATAGAAATTGATTTCTCGCATGTCTCTGGCGCATTTGTATATAGTACAATGCTTAATATGTATCAAGGAGTACAAAACATTGCTGTGAAAATAGCTGCCAAAAACAGCACGAGTGAGTCCTATCTGCTCGTTAATAGCCACTTCGATTCCAAGCCATTTACTCCTTCTGCGGGTGACGCCGGTTTTATGATAGTTACTATGTTAGAGGTCTTGAGAGTAATTGCAACTACAAAGCAATCTTTTGAGCATCCAATTGTCTTTTTGTTCAATGGAGCTGAAGAAGGTGCTATGCAAGCCTCTCATGGTTTTGTAACCCAACACAAATGGGCTCCATACTGCAAGTAAGCGAATTAAGATTTAATAATAAAAAACTGCATTTCGAATGTTAGCCTACAATCGCAGAGCTGTCGTTAACCTTGATGCCGGTGGTAGTGGAGGTCGAGAAATTCTGATTCAAAGTGGTCCAGGCCATCCATGGCTTCTAAATGTAAGTGTTTTAAAGTACTGAAACAGTGGAAAATACTCATAACTTATTTATTAAACAGTACTACAAAAAATACATCAAACATCCTTTTGCTACAACCATGGCCGAGGAAATCTTTCAATCGGGCATAATACCATCGGACACAGACTTTAGACAGTTTAACTTATATGGCAACATCCCAGGCACGTTTTATTTAAAGTCTTGACTTTAATTAATTAATATCTTTTAGGTTTAGATATGGTGCAATGTATAAATGGGTTTATTTACCACACCAAGTACGACACTATTGATGTAATTTCCCATGAATCTTTGCAAAGTACTGGTGAAAATGTACTTGGATTAGTGCGCGGGTTGGCAAATGCAACCGAACTTCACGATATCCAGGTAACATATTAATTTCACTTATGATCTTATTATCTTATTGACTTATACTCTTGTAATTCACAGGCTCATAGGGCAGGACATGCTGTCTTTTTTGACTTCCTGGGAATCTATTTCGTTCATTACTCACAGACAACAGGAATATTTTTAAACTTAGGCATTTCCGGAGCTGCTTTTATTTTAATTATTCTGTCAATGTGGCGCATGGCAGCGGCATCGCTTCTTTCATTGCGTTACGTAGCGCACTTGTTTATCCTGATTTTAATCCTCCAGCTTTTATCATTCCTACTTGGAATAGCACTTCCTGCAATGGTTGCTTATGTATTCGACAGTTTCGGACTCTCGCTTGCTTACTATAGTACTCCCTGGCTACTGATCGGCTTATATGTGTGCCCGTCTCTTATTGGCCTCAGTTTGCCCACAACTATATACTATAGTTTACAGCACAATGTACGGTTTTTTTTTAATCTTTAAAAATTAACACATTTACGATAACATTTTTCTTTTCAGGATAAAATATCAATTTCTTACCACATCCAACTAGCTTTACACGCTCAGGCTGTCATTCTGGCTATTTTTGCTATTGGCCTTACATCGTGTGGCGTCCGCTCTTCATATGTTTTTGTCATTCCATTCGCCTTCTACATTGTGTCCTTGTCCTTTAACTTAATGACTACTCTGCACGATCGTGGCAATGCCTGGACAGGATTTGTGAAGGCGTGTCAGGTAGTTCCATTTCTGTACACCAGTTACCTATTCTACCTCTGTATTGTGGTTATGACTCCAATTGGTGGTCGATCTGGCAGTGCGTCTAATCAGGATTTATATATTGCTGTCATAGCAGCAGTAGGGTCTGTTCTCTCATTTGGTTTCTTGGTAAGTCCACTTAGTAGAATTTTAGTTTAAAAACTTATAAAAACGTTTGATCAAAAGGTACCACTTATCAACACTTTCCGAAGGCCTAGCATTGTATTATTTATTCTGTTTACAATCACTGCTGTTGGAATGTACTTAGCAAGTAGCACACAAATGGGATTTCCGTATAGAGCAAAAACCAATGGACTGCGAGTTTCATATCTGGTAAGCTAATAAAAAATAGACATTAAAATCATGGAATATAACTTTTATCATTTAAGCACGTGCGGAATATGTTTTATGAATACGATGGTACACTCAGTAGAGATGAGTCGGGCTATCTGTTTAGTTTTCAAGATCGAAGGGAGGATAAACTTTTCTTGGGCACGAACCTTACTGGCTTGAGCAGCATAAAATCGAAATGTAAAACTCACATGATGTGTGGCATGCCATTATTTGATTACCGCTATGCAAAAAATCGTTTACAAAGCAAATGGCTGCCGCGCTCTGATCCTATTGTACCACCTGTACCAACAACCTTGGTGCAATTAAACAAAACAATACTAGATGCTTCGACTGTTCGCTTCGAGTTCAATTTGACAGGTCCTTCCCACATGAGTTTGTTCATTCAACCCTTTGAAGATGTGAAAATAACCAACTGGTCGTTCCTGCACAGTTATCTTGAGAAGCCACCAGAGTGGCCTCTTTCATACCATATTTACTTTACATACGGAATTGACAACTCGCCATTAAACTTTTTTGTGGAACTTTCGGTAATTGTCGATGTGATTTCAAAATTGAAAGATCACCAAATAATATTAAATTTATTACTTTTTAGAAATGGGATGGCGATTTTAGTTTTCCTTCTTTTCAGCTGGGAGTTTCGGGGCATTACATTGAAGATGATGGTGATGAACAAAGTAGGAATTTCGCATCGTCGTTTCCTTCCTATTCCATTCTGGCCGATTGGCCTGTGTTGTACCAACGATACATTTTTTAATTAGATGTGACCATTATATTAAAAACTAAAATAAAACTGTTAAAATTAAAAAAAAAATTGGAAATAGGTATCAAAACCAATAATTTAAGGATTTTATTGTAGTTTAATAGCTTTTCTGAGTGCTTGATTTGATTTCGATTTTACCTGTTTCATGAGTGTAAAAAAAATAACTAAGTTATGTCAATTGTATCAATCAGTAAGTATTCAAATCGTGGTTAAATATTTATACTCTATAACCATGGTATGTGGATAACATGGAGACGCAACATCGATGATTTTTAAAGTGTCAGTCGATCACGCTTTTATTTGAATTGGTCGTCTGTAATATCGACTTTTTGATAAAAATTTTGGCAACTACTATAAAATGATCTGTACGTTATTTATAATATTAGTTCTAAGTTGAAAATTCTCGATTTCAGTTCAGAAAATAGTTATTTCTCAACGGACCAGCATGGATAACAAGGAATAACTGGTTAAGATCAGAAAACTAATAAGATTAGAATTCATAGTTCTGTTTCACATTCATTTGAAAAAGGAGGCTACTGCAAAATTACCCTATTATTCACCAGTGATTTTTTGCTGTTTCGGCGACATCTCCTTTGCGTCGTAGTAATACCACTTTTTATCGGTTACCTAATGCCATGACAATGGACGACGCAACAAAAAAGAGTATGTATTGCGGAATGTGCTAACAAAAATCTATACACTCTGTCAAATATAAGTAACAAAATGGCTGGCGGTAGAGAAAACGAGATTAAGGCAGTGAACTTCATTACGAACGTGATCAAAATATTGCTGTGAAATTCTCACCAAAGAGCTGGACGAGCGATCATATGTCCTAGTTAACAGCCACTTCGATTCTAAGCCATTAACGCCTTATGCCGGTGATGCATGTTACTATGTCAGAGGTGTTGAGAGTAATTGCAACTACAAAAGCAAACGTATTCGTTATATTTGCGACTCATCTCGGTAGAATCTTGTTTCCAGTTCATCAATTCATTACGATCATTTTGGCGCCTTATGCATATCAACACCAGTTGTTGGCATAGTGCAATAGCATCCCAAATGAGCGACATCTATTGTCTGCTAGCGCTCATTGAAACTGCGGTTCAGTGAGCTTTTACAATTAAAATTTGAAAGCGGTGACTGCTTTTCTTCACATTTTTTTATTTTTGTATGATGTTTGTATGCAGGTACCTCACTTAACAAATACGTACAGTAAATATTACGTGCGCTGCGATTCATATTGTCAATACAGTTTTCATTTTGTTACAATATACAACACAAATTTATTTTGATGCGCGGAAACAACTCCTTCACGCTTTATTTCGGTACGTACTGAACTAAGGTTGCCAGTCCGTTGCGATACGCTGCCAGTTGCATGCACTGTTAAGCTCATATAAAAGTGTTAAGTTAACATGATTACTAACGGCGTCATTAAGAAATGCCGGCTTCTTTGTGCGCGCAAAATTTGAGTACCATATCAGCAAAAAACTGCATTTGCAACGGACTTCGTGAAACTTGAATCTTTTTCTAACGCGACACAGCAAAGTTAAGTAAATAAAATGGTTATTATCCATGGAAACTGCATAAAATGTGTGCTTACGAAAACTGAGACAGAAAAATTCAGACTCGCTAGTACTGAAAAACAGAAGTTAAATATTAGGTTAAGGTTGGTGACGTTTCGAAAGATCTCTTGAATACATCGACGGGAACTAACATCGTTTTGAAATCCGATGTTTTCCATGCTTTTCTTCATACATTATTATTAGGCGAGTTTTCTTAATAAAAAAAATAAATTAAATAAATATCGATCACATAGTCTAATGATATAATAAATCGTTCAGTTTTGGTTTAATAGCTGCACGAATTGTACATTTAACCCAATTGGTTATTTCCCAAATGTTAAATTCGTCATCAACCATTATAAAAGAAAAAAAACAAACAAAAAAACCGGAAATTGTTAGTAATGCAAACAAGCCAATTATGTGATTGCAAATTAAATGGAGAAAAATGTATATACCATAGGTTGGTAGATGGGCTTCCTTATCGAATGGTATCCCATAAACTACACATAATTTAGATACTAAACTTCTCACTTGACCACGAAGAAATCAAATCGTTTTGTACAGCAGGTTTGAATCGCTGTTGTTTTTGATTTCCGCTGATATATCTATCATCCATAAACCTTTATCTTAACGAACTTCAAAGTGCAAATCAGTGTCAATAAAATCCATGCCTCGCCACAACTAAAACATTCGATATACGTTTAGTTGGCCAAAGTTTGTCAACAGAACTGCGCGTCTAAAGAGCTGGAAAAAAGAATACAAATAAAATGTCACTAAAAGAAAAGGACGAGAACGTATGTAGTTATTATAAGTACAAAAGGTGTTAAATATTAATATGCGATATTTACAGAATGTTGACCCAATGGATGAGGGTCTGATCAATGTTGTGAGAAAATCAAAAAATATCCGAGCAAGGATTTCCTGGTACTATGCTCCAGCATTTCTGCTTTTTTGGCTCGCGCTCTTCTTTGCAGTTGTTATACCACTCTTCAATCAGCTGCCAGAAGGTGTTACAATCGCCGAGGAGTCCCAAAAGCCGGGCGAGTTTGTTGCAGAACGTGCACAACTTTTGCTACAGAGATTCGATCAGATTGGTCCCAAGGTCGTAGGCAGCATTGCCAACGAGAAGCTAACGGTTGACTTTCTACTCAACGAGATGGAAAATGTGCGAGTAGCTATGCGATCGGATCTATATGATCTGGAGGTGGATGTGCAGCAGCCATCGGGTGCATATATGCATTGGAATATGGTAAATATGTATCAGGGTGTTCAGAATGTTGTCGTCAAGCTGAGCGCACGCAGTTCCACCAGCGAATCCTATTTGCTGCTGAACAGTCACTTTGACTCAAAACCCAGTAGCCCTGGTACTGGGGATGATGGCACCATGGTCATTGTTATGCTGGAAGTGCTACGTCAAATGGCTATTTCGGAGCAAAGCTTTGAACACCCCATTGTATTTCTATTCAATGGCGCTGAAGAGAATCCTTTGCAAGCTTCACATGGTTTCATTACCCAACACAAATGGGCAAAGAACTGCAAGTAAGTGATGAATTATTTTGTTATTTGTCCTTTTAAATATTTTATCTTTTAACAGAGCGCTCATAAATCTAGAAGTCGCTGGCAGCGGTGGTCGAGATTTGCTATTTCAAGGTGGACCGAATCATCCCTGGCTAATGCGTGTAAGTTTATTATGTTGATACTTGTTTCTTATCTACAGATTTCCTATATTAGTTATAGCGCTTGGCGTCGAGTAAAAGTTAGTTATTTATCAAGCTATTACTATAACAATACTCATTCACATTGATAAAACATTATTGGTACATATATTTATATATTTATTGATTTCAGTATTACGGAAATCATGCCAAACATCCTTTTGCCACAACAATGGCTGAGGAAATCTTTCAGGCTGGTGTACTTCCCTCCGACACAGACTTTCGCATATTTCGTGATTATGGTCAGGTGCCAGGTAGGTTTAGTAGTATATATCTTTATGGGGCAATGTTTAATATAGATATGTACTTTTAGGTTTGGATATGGCTCAAATCAACAATGGATATGTCTATCATACCGTTTTTGATAACTTTGCAGCTGTACCCCGTAATTCACTTCAGAATACTGGTGAAAATATTCTGCCACTAGTGCGGGCTTTTGCTAATGCTAGTGAAATGTATGATACTGAGGTAAACTTGTAATCTCGGTTAAGTTTACTCCCAAACTAACCTATACCCGTCTATCAAATCAAACTACAGGCGCACAGTGGAGGACACACTGTCTTCTTTGACTTTTTGGGATTGTTCTTTGTCGTCTATACGCAAACAACTGGCATTGTGTTGAACTCTTGCATTGCAGCTGTGAGTCTATTGTTGGTTTGCATCTCTCTTTGGCGCATGGCACGCGTATCGGAGTTGTCGCTGAACCAGGTTTTCATTTGGTTTGCCATCCTACTTGTTCTACACATTCTTGGCGCTGTTCTCTGCCTTGGTCTACCTTTGCTTATTGCTGTTGTGTTTGATGCCGGAGATCGTTCGTTGACCTACTTTACAAACACATGGTTAATGTTTGGTCTGTTTATCTGTCCGGCAATTATTGGAATCAGTTTGCCCACAACGCTCTATTACAGTTTAATAGAGAAAGTAAGTACTTATCGAACAATTAACTCACAAATATTTATAGCATACTATGTGTGTTTAATGTGCAGGAAAAAATCAGCCACGCCTATCATCTGCAGATGAATTTGCATGCTCATTGTGTGGTTCTATCTCTTATAGCCATCGTACTTACTGCAATCAGTTTGCGCACACCATATCTCTGCATGATATCAACGATCTTCTATTCAGCAGCTCTACTTATTAATCTATTGAGCACTTTGCACGATCGAAGTAAGTTGATGATCATATAAAATCAATAGTTTCTCACCTTTGTGTAAATTTCAGGCTATTACTGGGTGCTGATAACGCAAATATTTCAACTAATGCCCTTCTTTTACTTCTGTTCGCTGTTCTACATGTTTCTTGTCGTTTTCATACCCATGATGGGTCGCAATGGAAGCGCTCTAAATCCTGATCTTCCCGTTGCTCTCCTGTGCGCATTTGGCACCTTTTTCGCTTTGGGTTTTGTGGTGAGGTTTTAAGGAGCAAAGCTTATTTACACACATGCTTATTCTCTTTTCTTGTTTCTCATAAAGTCACCGCTTATCAACATGTTTCATTGGTCCAAGTTTATGATGCTTGGACTGGGTGTTATAACCTTTATATTTAGCATGATTGCCGTTTCGGATGTGGGTTTTCCCTATCGACCCAGGACCAGTGTTATGCGTGTTAACTTTTTGGTAAGCATAGATAAACTTTAGTTCGATCGAAAAGTTGTTTAAACCTTTTATTTTGAAGCATGTGCGACGCATCTTTTATGAGTATGATGGAAGTGTCAGCCTCAGCGATTCGGGCTATTACTTTGACTTTCAGGACAGGCGCCTGCTGTATCCACTTGAGGATGCTTCAGTTAATCTTACGGGCCTGACTGGCATTGGAGAGCGTTGTGATAAGGAATTGATGTGCGGTGTGCCTTGCTTTAACCATCGCTGGTGCAAGGCACGTTTCACAGCTTATTGGATGCCACGTGAGAAAGAAGTTTCCATACCAGGCAGCTCCTCCTTTGAGCTTTTAGGTAAAACCCACTTTCCACACAACAACACAGTTCGCTATGAGTTTGAATTGAGTGGACCTCCACATATGGGTTTGTTTATACAACCATTGGAAGGTGTTTCTGTTGCGGATTGGTCCTTTATAAGGAATCCACTGGATGAGCCGGAAAACTACACATTGCCTTATCAAATATTTTTCTCTTATGGCAAGGATAAATCGCCCTTAAAATTCCACATAGACTTTGCAGTAAGTTTAAAAGATTTATCACCTGTAGTTTATGCTTTATTTTGAATATTTGCGTTTAGAAACCTGCTGGTGATTTCAATGTGCCCATCTTTGAATTGGGCGTTGCGTGGCATTATGTCAGCTATGACTTTGCACGGGACTCTACTGGTCTAAAGTTTATAGCAGACTTTCCCGATTTTGTGCACGTGATGGAGTGGCCAACACTATATAAACGTTACATATTTTAAATAATCAGAGCTTTTTTACTTAAATAATTTTTTATTGTCATGCACGCAATATCATAAGAATAATATAAATATAAATGACATACAAAAAATCAACAAAGATTTATTCATATTTTCATATTAAATACCTAACGCAAAGAGTATATTGCTTGTCTCGCTATTCTTGGACGCCCCTAAGGTTAGAGACTTCAATCTTTGCAAACATCTTAGTTCTAGTCCGTGTCAGACAAAGTGTTAATATAGGGACGCTACGGGGGCGTGGGAAATCGATAACAAGTGAATACACCTCAAGAGCATGTTCGATATAATAGAGCTTCAAGTAAAAAAAACCCCACTTGAATAGCAGTTAATTCCAGCACTTATCTGCTAGGAGCTTAACGGATGCGAAGTAGTTAAGACAATAAATCCACCTTATTAAGAATGAATCTCGATTAAATTCGGTACTCAATCTAAAATTGAACCGAGTTCCAATGTGCCACAATTTTGATTTCCCCATGTGAAAGTATATTTGTACAAGTTGGTCAGGGTTTTGTGAGGGTCAATAAATAGAGTATCAGTTATTGGGTCATAAATATCTACATTTATCCAATATGAGCGTGTTATCCATCTAATACATACATACATAGAAATTATGACAGCAGTTAAAGTTAAAGATATGAAATCACAGCTGATAAAAATGTTACGTACCCCCAACGTATGTAGGAATTTGCTTTAAAATTCAAACACAGACAAGAAACTTACTTAGTCGTACAAAACAGTTGCACATAGCAGGAACTTCAAAACAAATACAGATCTCTCATAATGAATAAGGACGTAGGCGGCATTGAATATACTTACTATTGATTTCATTTAATAATTCTAGCTTCGGTTTTTCTTAGGAATTTGGCACCGGACAGATTAATCCTGATTCATCGACAATGGATAACACCATAATCTTAGTTAATGGAAAGGATACACTTCACAAGAAACTAGCCTGGTACTATGCACCCAATTTTTTGCTACTTTGGGTAGCACTTTTCTTCGCAGTGGTCTATCCGCTCTTTAACTCGTTGCCCACACCGGTCAACATAGCGGAGGAGATAAGCAAACCAGGTCAGTTTGTGGCTGAACGAGCTCAAGCCATACTGCTGCAACTAGATCAAATGGGTCCCAAAATTGTGGGCGATGTAATGAACGAGGAGACAATGATTATGTTTATGCTCAATGAAATCAGGAAGATACGTACAGTTATGCGTGAGGATCTCTATGAGCTGGAGGTGGACGTCCAGCAGGCATCTGGTGCTTATCTTCACTGGAAGATGATCAATATGTATCAAGCTGTACAGAATGTGATTGTCAAGCTAAGCACAAAGAGTTCAAATAGCACATCCTATCTGTTAATCAATAGTCACTATGACACCAAGCCGGGCAGTGTGGGTACCGGAGATGCCGGCTTTATGGTTGTTGCCATGCTGGAGGTGATGCGTCAATTGGTTAAATCACAGGAAACGTTTGAGCATCCAATTGTTTTTTTATTCAACGGTGCCGAGGAACAGCCGCTTCAAGGATCCCATGCATTTATCACACAGCACAAATGGTCGCCCAATTGCAAGTTAGTAAAGTTTGACAAAGCTTAATGCAATTGGTATGATATACACTTTTTATTAGGGCACTCATTAATCTGGATTCTGCTGGTGCCGGTGGTCGTGAGATCCTCTTTCAAGGCGGTCCCAACCATCCCTGGCTTATGCGAGTAAGTTTGCAGCTTTGTGTAAAACTACTCACTTAGTACTAGTTGACGATCTTATCGGGAGTCATGCGTTAAGCGTTATCAGATATGCCTATCTTGTTTTATTAATTTTAAGCCTTGCAAATAATATTCGCTTGCAGCACTACAGAGATGCTGCCAAACATCCGTTTGCAACAGCAATGGCCGAAGAAGTATTTCAAGCTGGCATCATACCCTCCGACACAGACTTTAGAATCTTTCGTGATTTTGGTCCAGTGCCAGGTGTGTATTGGCTTCACTCCCACCTCACGTGGTAATTGTTCATTCTTATGTTTTAACTCTAAGGTTTGGATATGGCTGGTCAGTACAATGGCTTCGTCTACCATACGAAATACGATCGCTTCGATGTTATTTCTCGAGATTCATTGCAGAATACGGGCGAAAATCTGTTGTCTTTAACGCGTAGCATCAGCAATGCCGAGGAGATGCGAGATACTAAGGTTCATTTCTTTTATTATATCGAGTTGAATGTCTCGATAAGACTTATCTTTTCTTCTTTATTTTTATTTTTTTTTGTTCAGGCACACTCCGAGGGTCACTCGGTATTCTTTGATTTCCTAGGTCTGTTCTTTGTCTACTACTTGGAATCCACTGGTATTGCCCTGAATATTTGCTTTGCTTTTGGCGGCATCATCCTGGTGTGTGTTTCCCTATGGCGCATGACAAGAACGACAGATGTTAAGACAGGTTCTGTTGCTGGCGCTTTTGGTATTATGTTTCTCCTGGAGCTGGCTTCATTTATACTGGCTCTGGGTCTGCCAATGCTTATGGCGGTGTTGTATGATGCCAGTGATCGCACTTTGACGTACTTTTCAAACAGCTGGCTGATAATTGGACTCTTCATTTGTCCCTCAATCATTGGACTGGTGTTGCCTTTTACACTCTACTTCACTTTCAGACCCAGTGTAAGTTTTAATTGGCGTTTAAGTTAATAAGGCAACTTTTTAAATAATCAGACGTCTTTGCAGAAAAATATTCCTCACACCTATCACCTGCAAATAGCTGGACACGCCCATTGTATTTTCCTGGCTATACTATGCATAATTGTTACAATTGCTGGTCTGCGTAGTGCCTATCTCCTTATGATCAGTCTTCTCTTCTATGTGGGTGCATTGGCCATCAATTTGCTAACCACTTTGCATGATCGAGGTGGAATTGAGATGGCAATTTGGAATACGAGATTGTTGTTATAATTTTTGTTATATTTCACAGGCTACCATTGGTCACTGGTGTTGTGTGCTTGCCAGGCAATACCCTTTCTTTACTTTAGCTATTTGTTCCACGCATTTCTTGTAATTTGCATTCCAATGACAGCTCGTAAGGGCACCGAGGTGAACCCCGATTTGCTTATTGCACTTCTTTGTGCTTTGGGTACAATACTTGCTCTGGGTTTTTTGGTAAGTTGTATTAAAAATTACTTAAAATAGAGTTGGCTACATACCTGATTCACTCATCCAGGCTCCGCTCATTAACATCTTCAAGCGACCCAACTGGATGATTGGCGGCTTGGCTGTTATAATGTTTATATTCTGCATGATATCTGTATCAGATGTGGGTTTCCCATACCGCCGTAAAACAAACGTGATGCGTGTCAACTTTTTGGTAAGTTACTAAGCTAAGTACCTTTCGGTTTCTACGTTTTAAAACCCCTTTAATAATGCAGCAAGTGCATCGCAAGTTCTTTGAATACAATGGTTCCATAAGCCTTGAGGATTCTGGCTACTACTTTGATCTGCAGGATCGTCGTTTGGAGATGCCTCTGCGTGCCACAATGAACTTAAGTGGTTTGATTCATCTGGAATCCGAATGTGAAGAAAAAATGATGTGCGGTGTACCCTGCTTCAATCATCGCTGGTGCGAGGCACGCAATGCAGCTCGTTGGTTGCCACGCAAGCAACCGGTTGAGGTGCCCGGTGAAACTAAACTGGTGTTGGTTGATAAGGCAGTGCTAGTCGGTGGCTATTTGGTTCGTTATAGTTTCAAACTAACGGGACCCGCACGCATGAGTATATTCCTGAAGCCGTTGGATGGTGTTAAAATGATTAACTGGTCATTTTTGCAAGGCATGTTGGATAATCCGTTTGAATTTAGGCCACCCTATCATATATTCTTTGCCTGGGCTGCCGATAGTGCGCCAATTGACTTCTATCTGGAGTTAGCAGTAAGTTATTCAATTATTTGATTTCAAAACCAAACTCAACTTTCTTTTATTTTACTTCTTACAGAAGGTTAATGGCAAATTCGATGAGCCTGTTTTGGAAATAGGCATCTCTGGTCATTATATAAGTCATGTCCATAGGCGAGATCCGTATAGTGCACAGTTTATAGCAGATTTGCCAGATTTTGTGCACGCCATGGAATGGCCAGCATCCTATGATCGCTATATTTATTAAAGTTGTTCAAGAACAATTAATTAATAGTGTACATTTTAAGAACTGTAACAAGCCCAGCTAGATAATACAGACTTAACAATGCAATTGTATTTACTCTTCCTGTTTGCAGGCCCAGAGAAAATCCATTGTCTGCAATTGGGGCTAGAGATCAAACTTTGAGTGCATTGCATAACGTAGTCCAAATAAATATTAAAACTCTAAACAGAACTTTTACTGTTCTTCTTTCAAACATTTGTGTAAATACAAAACCATATACAGACTGTTGTAATAGCTGAATATTTTTTTCTTGACGGAGGCATATAAAAAGTGATGTTTGAGGGCATTGAAAGACACACTTCGATTTGGGCAACAGTGTGGTGCACAGCCAAGTAGCAAACGAAAACAAACAGCAAAATGAAGTTCCTGGTTGCATTTATTGTAACCGTCGCGTTAGCAGCATTAATGGCTCCAACGGTAAGGGCTCAAACGGGAACGGCTGCAACGGGAGGGGCTGCAACGGGAGCGGCTGCCACGGGAACGGCTGCCACGGGAACGGGTGCAACAGGAACGGGTGGTAATCTCGGTTCCCTGATCTCTCAGATCTCAAATACACTTCCCACTTATTCGTCTTCCTATTCGTATCCCGATTATACGTATCCCTCTTACGCTAACTACGATGTTGCGACAACTCAAAGGCCATTCAAGCACCCATTCTTGAATATGCTTTTCAACAAAAACGGATAATAAGGAAACTAAACAGCCAATATCCTCATCCAGCCACATCCAAAAACCACCATCAAATATTGTTTTGTTAAAATGTGAAAAATAAGTTATTCTCCCAAAATAAAAAACCTTAATTTATACTTAAAAAACAAATGTATTATAAGAATTTCTGATGATGATGATTAGAAGAGTGAATGACATTTCCACATGTCCCAAATGAAGGCTAATTAACGCCTCTGGTCAAAATTGAGCGAATCTCAATAAAAATGCCTCGTTTAGTTCAGTTATTCTGAATGCCACCTCCAAACAAAGGTCAGCAGCCGACAGAGAGAGAGAGAGAAAGAGATGCAGCCAACAAGACATGATCATGGTCAGGTGGAGTGGCAGCAATGTATAGCATAAGTATAATGATACTCGTCTAATGCTATACGTATAATGATGATGTTGATGCCGCCTTCACTTGAGTGGGAAGATTGTGCAATTTGATTTCTTGTGGCTCCGGCACATCGGAATATATGTGCATAGGTATATATTAATGTATATGCTGGTTAAAGCTTAAAGTTAAATGTCTAGCAAATGTGGCTGACAAATTGATTTGAAATACAAGACGTGTTCTTTGAATGCCACGACTATTCAAGTTTACTTCTAGATAAACATACTCAATTAACAACTGACCAAAAAAAAAATGCTGTTATAATGTTTTCGTGTACACTGTACAGTAAAGTGCCACGCAGGCGGATATTATTAAATCTTAGGATAATAATTAAGATTAATTGAATCATGTTTTTTTAACAAGATATTTCTTTATTTTGTTACACAAAAATATATTTTGAAATACCTTAAAAACCGAATAAAACTTAACATTTGTTAATGCTTAACATTATTATTAACTTGTTGATAAGAATGCAAATCCTCGAACACTTTATAAATGCTTTTGCTGAGGTGCCGCATAAGTTACAGGTTGTAAACAATAAACAATTATTCGACAAATTGCAGATTTAACAACAATTTAACAACAGCACCATAAACAAGCCAACAAATGAACAAATTGAAGAAGTTAAAAGAAGAAGATTTTAATCAGTTTGGCCAGGCTGTGAGTTTGGCTTCTGATCTGTGCATCTTTCAACCAAAGGCTAAACACCCAGCAACAGTGGCCTAGCTGCAGAGTCGAGTCAAGTCTAGTCAGCTCTCTGCTACTCTGCTGCAAGCGTTGCAAGACTCTAAAGTTCAAGCAATTGCATTCAGAAGTACTCAGTACTCAGATGCAGCGGCGCTGAAACAAGCTTTTGCTATAAATATGCAAACCTTTGGCGTTGCTGGTCACAGTTACAAATCGAGACGCTGACAGAACCCAACACAAGGATTAAGGCACACACCAAATGCAATACTTTGTAAGTACCTACCAACCAAACTAGGTCTTTAGATTATGTTGAGGATTGGTGTTAATTTATTGGCAGCTACTGATTGTTGCAGCTTTGCTGCTATGCAAAACACATGCGAGACCGCAAGGTCCTGCCGCGGAGCCCATTAAGATCGTACGACAGGAGCAGGAGGTGAACTTTGATGGCTCCTACAAGTACAACTATGAGACAGAGAATGGCATTAATGTCGATGAGCAGGGCTATCTCAAGAATGCTGGTACCGATAATGCAGGACCGGTGAGTCAAGGTGTCTTCAAAACCATTTGACATTTGCATGGGCATCAGATGCCTCACAATGCCGACGCCGACGCCGACAATTTGTTCACGTCTTGTAATTAGCTACAACTGTTCACTGCATTTTTGTTTTTTTCATTTCGGGCTAAAAGGTCGCACAGGGCTCCTTCTCGTACACTGCGCCCGATGGCACACCGATTCGGATTACCTATGTGGCAGATGAGAACGGTTTTCAGCCGCAGGGCGATCATTTGCCCACAGCTCCGCCCATTCCACCAGCAATACAGAGAGCTTTGGATTATATAGCAACAGCACCACCGCAACCCGCTGAGTCGCAACAAAGCTACACAGCTCAACGTAGAGGCTAAATACAGCGTGCTACAGCTTGAGCGTCGAGCGAGAGAGAGAATGAACGTGAGAGAGATGGAGACAAAAAGTGAGGAAATAGTAAAGAAACTATAAATATGTACATAAGTATGCAAATTGAATAAATATACACACACAAAAGCTAATGGTTTTGTTACACTTACACTTTTTGGTAAACTTAAAGTGCTGTGCGTCTTGTAAATCTTTAAAAATAATAAAAATTGCTGATTTCATAGCTTTTCTATTGAAGTGATTTGAATAAGTCGACAGCCAGCAGCAACTTGAAATATCAAAAGCAACTATAAAAACTATATATGACTATACCATACTTAAAAAAATACTCGTGTTAATAGAAAGAAAAGATTCAAGCAGATTATAAATATGGGAAAGAATAGACTCAGGATAATCACCGGTCTTTTGACGGGACACTGCAGACTAAGGGGTCACCTAGCCAAGCTAGGAATCGCTAGTAATGATACATGTAGATTCTGCGATATGGAAAGGGAATCTTCCTTGCATATCATAGCAGAATGTGTAGCCCTAGTGGGGAAGAGAAGCAGGTTTCTAGGAAAACATGTTATTCAGTTCACTGACCTGAAGACCATCGATCCAGTAAATATACTTGCCTTTGTACAAGGACTGGGTCTGATGGAAGAGCTTTAAGCCAAGAAGGGGGCACACTAGATCTTTTAGGTCGCAGAGCACTTTACCCCAATTAAAATAAAAATAATAATAATAGAAAGAATATATAAAAAAAATTTTATATGCCAACATTATCGTTTTAAAATAGTTACTATAGATTAGTTTAGTTGAAGTAAGGTATTGGCTTATCTATGTTTAAGTTGCACAAGCTGCTCAAAATAATTTACGGATACAACATTGTTGCATGCATATTAATACTTGTTTTACTTGCCTCTAAAAGTGTCAATCACTTACATATCTCGTAAATATTTGATTTCCATATAAAAGTCAATTAATAACTGCATACTTTCAGGCATTAAAATAAACTTTGCAATCGACTAGTGTACTTTTTTTAAGCTCTGTGCAATAACTTTCGTGCTGACATGCTCCATATTTGTCAATTACTTATTGAATGCTCATCGAAAATTAATGGCTGCTTTAAAAAATTGACAGCGTTTCCGTATGGCTATAGTCTGTGATATACTTATTAATTCAAATAATCTCCATAAGAATGGCTTAAACGATTTATGGCTGTGTGTTGAAGCGGAGATGCTTTCCAGAAAATATGTATTGAATGGCTCATAAATAACCACACCTAATAGATCTAGTTTTGAGAGTGTTTTTTCGCAAATGTTGCCCGGTTAGCTCCGAGTTCAGCTAGCACATTAGCCAGTTGACCATAGCACACATAGAATCGAGTGAATCTTCGGTAAGCCAGTGGGCGTTGGTACGCCTCTCATTGCGGTATATAAAGCTCTGCATTTTAGCCAAGCCACCGCATTGCTAATTAACCATGTTGTTGCGTCTAACGGTAGGTTAAGCTGTTGCTGCAGCTTTTGATTTCTGTTAATCCATTGTTTCACCTGATAGATTTGCTTGCTGATCTGCGCTGCTGTTGCGCTGGCCCAGAGCGATGGCCGTTATCGTCCTGCACCTAAAACGCGGACTATACTGAGAACCAAAACTAATGCTGGCGCCAACGATGGTCGCTATGTGCCCAGCGATGATGGACGTTATAAGGGCAGCAACGATGGTCGCTATGGCGGCAACAGTGACGGACGTTATATACATATTGACAACAAGTATATGCACGACAATCGACCTGGTGGTGACTACTCCGGCGTCAACGGACGCTATGTAGGTAATAAGGACAAATTTGGAGCTGGTGGCGGTGCTGGACGTGGTGGCAGCGGTACTGGAGCTCAAGGTGGCAGTGTAGCTAGCGGCAGAGGTGCCGCCATAACAGCTGCTTCGGCCTACAAGCCACGCCCATCCAGCTCTCAGCCACGGCCTGCTTATGTTGTTGAGCAGCGCCCCAACTTGCCACAAGGACGCGGCACAGGTATTGGCAAAGGTGGTTTCGCCATTCTGCGTCAGGATGGTGCAGTGCAGTCTGATGGCTATAATTATCTGTAAGCTATCAGAGTGTCCTTAAAATCCAGCATGATTTAGTCAAATATTTCATCGTTATAGCTATGAGACTGAGAACGGCATTCTTGGCGAGGAAAGTGGTCGCATTGAGAAGCAAACTGAAGGCGATGCTATGCGCAGCAAGGGCTTTTATGAATACACCGGTGATGATGGACTCCTCTACCGAGTTGACTATGTGGCTGATGAAAATGGTTTTGTCCCTGTTGGTGCACATATTCCCAAGGAACCTGAGCACATTTCCAGAATGTTGGCTTACCTTAAGTCTAAGGGTGTCTTGTAAATTTCGTAAAAAAATATTTTTGTTATTTTGTAAATCAGGCAATAAAAATGTTATTTAAGACATCCAAAATTACAAGAATTATAATAGACTGCAAATATTCTGCAAAAATTTTACAAATCGAATGCTTTCAGATTTTCAGCCTTTAAAATATTTATTGTTCCATAAAACAACAATGCTATTTTCATAAAAAATCCTTTTCACAAAACATATTGTACATAATGTGGAATAATTCGTATTTATTTCTTAAGTTTCACACCGAATTTTTTAAGCTTTTAGTTAAGTGTTGGTAAGATATTCTGCTGTATATACTCAAGCACTTCATTGATGGTTGCCTGCACTTCAACGGGCTATAAAAAGAATGAGAACTTATATAGAGAATATTCTAAAACTTTTTTAGTGCATTAACTTACATTATTTTCCGTTTTGATTATGGTATCTTCGAACTCCATGTGAGATTGGTCCTGCTCATAGTTGGGCATGGGCAACGCTGCCTGAGGCTGCTCATATTCATAGGCATGAGCTGGTTGGGATTGGGATTGTGCATCCGTATCCCAGAGCTTGTTCTCATTCACATAGCTAAACTGTCGATGTTCATCGCCATCACGCACCCATTCAAATTGGATTATTTGCCAACCGGTGCCATTGTAGTTAAAGTCAATCATGAAGCGCAAATGGTCACGTGGTCCTAGTGCAAAGTTCTCTCCGGCTTCCTGCACACTAGCCCTTAGCTGTTCCTCGGCCTGTCTGAAGATGCCACGCAAATCGTTGGAATACGGTTGACCACGATCACCGTAGCCGCCATCGTAGGGCCTTGGATCATGACGATATTTGCCACTGTTATCTGGCATATACCACCCGGAAGCGCCATAGAGCTGAGGATGATAATGACCCGGCTTGGCCGTGGGTAATGGTGGCTGATCTACAGATCCTTCCACCCAGCCCCGGCTTAGTAAGAGAATAGAAGTTATCAATGTTCTGTACATGTCGACTAGTTAAATACGTTTAAGTGTCGATAATCCAATCACTGGCCAAGTTAGTTAGTTTCAGTGTCTAATTACACGCGTAGGGGGCAGCTAATTAATTGTCAGATTTTATGTAGAAGATCGTTTAATTACCTTGTTTATTTGGTAGTAGTTGCGACTTGTTGTCGCACGAGTCACTTGAAGCCATGCAAATTCAAATTCTTTGCATACTAACAATCTATTAAGCATCTGCTATGTAATCACAAGTAACACAACTCGTTTCCATTGCTAGACCTCAATTGCATTTGACTTTTGAACGTCAGTAAAATTATTTTCAAACGGAAACTAGTGAAAATGTGTCATAGTCCGATCAACAGATTTGAACAAAAGGAATTTTTATGACAGTTAGAGGGAAAGATCTCGAAAAAGCTACTCAGTCTTAAGCCAAATATTTTTCTTTAATTACCATAAGCTTTTATAATCGGCTTTACTTTGTAACTGTCGGAAGTTCTTTACATCAATTGAGAGGTCAATAATCGAGTTTCCGCTTGGACGATCATTTGTTAACATCTCAACACATTTCATACGATAAAAGTTAATGAGTGTCGTTTCAATCATATTCAACGCTCATAATAAACAATATAACAATCGTTTACCTTAATGGGCATCAAAAGTAACTGGCGATCAATCACAACAGTCAAAAGATACTCATCAATCATTTGACTGTTTAAAAAATGATGGGAGCAAGTCAGAATTCGCTTGTGATATCAATAATATTTTAAACTGTGTGTGAGATATCGAAAGCGAAAAAAATTACCAAAAAAGTTGGCAACTCATTATTGTAGTAGCTGTGAAATTTTTAAAGTAGCTTTAACCTTTTGCCATGCAGGCAGTCTTTTGACATAAAAGGCATACCAAACAATGAAATAGTAATAAATAAAAACATATTTACAAATCAATCAATCTTGGCTGTTGATGTGATAGATTAGTTCACAGAGCTATGATCTTTAACCTTTTACCTTGCAGATGAACTCTTCTACACATTAGAATAGTTTCCACAAAATGTGAAACATTTAAATATGCACAGATCAGGTAGCAACTCTTGACCATCTAAGGAGTACCTTTAGTAGTCACAGTGCACCTTTCTCTGAAGTCAAATATTTTATATTTGTTCATGCCCAACTATCAAAGCCATAAAATCAAACGAAAACCTTGAAAAGCTTTCAATCTAAACTTTAGATTCTAAAGTCTAAAGCAGCTTAACCAGACCTCAAACTAATGAAACTGATATGTCACTTTTGCCAGGCCGTAAAAAATAAAGATTGCTACAGTTCTGGGCATTTGGGCAGTTTCCATTGTTATTATTTTTATCGATTGTAAAACGTGCTGCATCAAACAAAAAAAATCTAAGACAATGGTCTAACATCATACAAATTTATTATACCCTTAACCCATAAAATGGGTAAAAACGGTAAAAATGGTTTTGTGCAAAAGTATGTAACAGGCAGAAGGAAGCATCTCCGACCCCATAAAGTATATATATTCTTGATCAGCATCAACAGCCGAGTCGATATAGCCATGTCCGTCTGTCCGTCCGTCTGCCCGTCTGTATTGTAACTATTCTGGTTTCCGATATACACATGGAATCGATAACAAAAAAAAATATCGAATTTGGAAAATGCAAAAATGAGGGTTGAAATAATGGGTAACGATAGAACTTTTCTGAAAATTTCGCCCAAATCGGTTAAGAAACACCGGAGATATCGAATTTAATCGATTGAAGTTAAGTCAGTATACCAAAGTCTTATATAAATTTAATTTATTTATTGCAACTGGGTTCAGGGTATCTTCTAGTCGGTCTCTCCCAACTAGAGCCTTCTTACTTGTTAGGCTTGATTATTTGTGATGTACTGAATTATACAAAGCACACACACACACAGCTTTAGATTTAGATATAGATATACAGGCTGTGATAACCCAAACAATATCATGCGTAATTTGGTGTTTTGCATGCAATTAATTTATTTCAAATTATCAGCACCCATCACTGCTTTATTTAACTCCTCCTTCTTGCTCTTCCCATCGCGCTCAAACTTATGCAAATTTATGAGTGTGACAAATATCAACAACAACAACAAAAAAAAAACAAACAAATCATTGGCCGCACAAATTAATAAATTTATCTGTTGACAAATTTAAGACTTCTTACGTTGATTTCGACAGGCATAAAAAAACAATTAATTGCATTTTTGCGGTAGCGCTAATGGGCCTAGACAATTATTTTCGGAACAACCCGTAGGTCATTTAACAGAAACTCAACCTTGAACTTTACTTTACATGCAACTGAAATTCCTTTACGCTGAGCTCAGCTTACAAAAAAAATATTCAGAAAATAAATAACATAAAAAAAAAAAAGCTTTCTCTTTCACACTTGGACACGAGCTGTGAATTTATATATGTAGATGGTAATTTCTGCTTTCATTCAACTCATAAAATGTCCAGCTAACACGAAAGTTAATATTTTATTTATTTAGCACCTAATGATAAAAATCCCACCCTTCCAGCTCTACAAATTTACGGTTTTTAATGATTGGTGCTTTGAACTGTGCGGTATTTTGTTGTATAGCTCTACGCTCACAGATATTTACATATTTATGTACTATATAATGTTGATCATATCTACTTAATTAATTCTCAGGTTGTTTTTGGTGATTTGTTGTATTGTCTCTTATGCAGATCGTATAACGCCTTTAGATTAAAATTTACATTGTGTTTTGTATGTATTTTGTAAATTAATTTGTTTGCAAAACAAATGTAAACAGCTAATGCCACAAATCATTTGATTTAAGTGATTCGATTAAATGTGCACACCAAATGCTATTCAAACTCATCCATCTAATATTTGCGATTTCAGCTACCAATTTGACTTGCGTTTTGCAAAACCCGCTACAAATTTATTTCGAATATAGAGCGCGTGATAATTAAGCAAACTGAAATCAACACCAAGCTGGATACAACAAATGTTAAAGGTACGAAAAAAAAAAAAATGTTTATATAAAAACCCACGCCTAAAGTTATGGCAATTAATGGCTTGTACTCAACGTTTAATACTCACCCTATAAAGATGTCAACTGCTTAACAAAGCAGGTGAAAATACGCATATATCATATGATTGTTTGGCGAAGTGCTGAAAACGGGAAAGGGTGCACTCAAAGTCTTGAAATTGATATGAATGTGAGCGTTAATAAGAAAAGAATTTCAAATATTTTATTGGAACGTAGCCGACTTTGTAATACACTACTTCCAGTTAGCTTGACTGGTTGCATGGCATAATATTCATTCATAAATTACCTAAAACAAAAAAAACTAAAATTTATATATTTAAGGAATGTCTCATTGGTGCGTGATAAAAAAAAAATTGTATATGCTGTATTTATGCAGTGAGGAAGCAAAATACAAAAATAAAGAGTCGACCGGACGTTTAGTCATTCAAAATATATAATTTCGTGATATGCTGAAACTTCTCACCCAGTCCAGCAATGTAGTTTGTGTTGTGACTTCTTGCTGAATGCTCGTACCTAAACGAAGCAAGTGCATTTGTTATTATCAGCGGGCAAGAACATAATGATGAGCCGAACTGTTCTCACACTCTTCTTGAGCTTCACTGTTGCACTTGTTGTCATTGTGTGGAGCTGCAGCAGCAGTGTTGCAGCTGAGATATTGGAGTGTTACCAGTGCTTTGAGGCAGAGGGGAGAAACAAGAAACCACTTCCGTTATGCTCACAGCTACAGAACGCAGCCAAATACAGGGTGCTGTGTCCTAATTCCACAATGTGCCTGAAGACCGTGAGCACAATAATATTAATGAACGGAACAAAATGGTCAACGTCTTTTAGAGGCTGTGCGAATCAAGTAAAGGTCGTTCAGGTACTCAAAAAGAGGATATATGAGGATGTCGCCGTCATAGATGAGCCCTATAAAGAGGGCTGCACTAAAGAGATAACCCACCAAATGCTGACATCCACAATAAAGCATTGCTATTGCCGAGGCAACTTGTGCAATTCGGCGTCTTATCGCAACGACCTCAAAAGCCCGATAAAAATGTTATTAATACTGTTCCTGTTAAGCAACTTACGACTTCTCATTACGATATAGCTAGTGTGTTCTAAGCTTTGTCAGATTTGACTCAGTTATATGTGGGGGATTATTAGCTTAGAGGGAAAATCTCTTTAATTAACTTTAAGTATTATTATGAAAAACAATTCCGTTTGCATGCCAAATCTACTCATTACGTCTAGCTTAAACTAGAATTTGGAATAATAAATTGATTAAGCTTTTAAAACGATATGCTTGTTGTTTGCGATATAATCTCTCTGTTTCTCTCTTTTGATTCGAGAAAAGTGTGAAATTCATATTTAAGCCCGTAATATATGTGAATCAAGGTCATTGCCAAGTTTGAATCAGCGGGAAGCCACATAAAGTTGCATTTCCAATGACCATTCAAAGTGAACTTGTAATTGATTAAAAGCCAGCATATTTAAATATTTATCAAGTATTTGTGACTTTTTTTAAATGCCATAATTAAACCTACTATAAATACATATCAAAAATGATTCAAGACAACAACAACTACAAACACGCGTCATGATTCACAGTGCGCGTTGGAGATTTTGGAGATTTGGTACGAAACGAAACGGATCGGATCGGATCGGAACGAGTTCAGTGGACGACCTTTGCAGTGCAGTGACTGTGGCGCCCAAGCATCTTTTACCTCTTACCTACACATTTCTTTCTCTTTCTCTCTCTCTCCCTCTCCCTCTCTCTACTCAGGATTTTGTTTGGCTGGCTGTTTAATCACTGTTTATGTTTATTGTTGCAATTAATCCGCATAATAAAAGATATGCTTAACAACGACGCAGCTGCAGCCTGTAGCCTGTCTGCATTATAATTTTTAGCTAGCTTGCCCCATAAAAATACCGTTAAGTCAAGTTAACTTAAGGACACATACTGCAGGCATTCCGAAGCGACGCTACGTTTGCTACCATTAAAATCACTTTTGTCAACATTTTTCTTCCCTGCCTGTAGCCGGCTTTAATTTCCGATTCTGGTTATAATATGTACATATGTACGTGCAAGCCCATATGTTTGGGTACCAAGCCCCAGCCTCATTTAAATTAATATATTTTACATTGCGGCAGGCGTGTGCAATGTATGAATGTTGTTTTTTGTTCACACTGCTGCTGATGTTGTGTTTCCGATGTTGATTTCATTTTTAATTTATGATTTCATTACGGCACTTTTATGGCGCTTCCGAGTGTCTCAGGTAGTTTGATGCATGGATACGATCTACCCCAAGACCAAGTACCAAGTCTCACAGCAAAGTGATAAAGATTTTTATATCCAACAGCCGTTCCCCACTCAATGTTGATGAGCAGCGCTTATTCAGGAACTACTACATTTGACTTTAAAGGCAATTTTTGGACAGGAATGATTAGCTTACGTTTTTACATTACTACTGTTGCTTAATAAAAATACTTTATGTATAAAAACATACTTTTAAAGTATTTAATTTCGAGGAGTGTTAGGGAAAGGAAAGAAAATATGCCCTTAAATATACATTTGCAAAAAATCATGAATCATTCAATAATAATTTGTCTCTAAAAATGTTTTTCTTGCACTAAAAAAATATATGGGATTTTTTTTAATAAAATACAAAGTCTCAATAAACAAGAAATTCATAAATTAACATTGCCATATGTAAATGCAATTATACAACAGTGATGACTAAATTTTAAGAGAGTACACTTTACATTTGTATAGTCGTTTTTATATATTTAAATATTCTCTTGCAGACTCATCCTGACCTTTGTTAATCAGTAAAGAAATAAATTTTTGATAATGTGCTACTCACACATTGTTCAAAAGAAACCAAACGACGTTTTGTATTTGGGAAACTTTGACAGACAAAAACAAAATAAGATGGTTCAATGGATTAGTTGGAACCCTTGATCGTTAAATGCGAAATAAAATTGTATTATTCATTTTTTTGGGGGAATAAATGCCTTATGAATAATGGATGAATACCAAAGTGCATTCGCATTGCAAGCAATAATTTTAATTTTTAATTTGTAATCAAAATTATTTACCAAATGTGCACCCGTTTAATAAAGCTCACACTTGATTCCATAGCAAATGCCAAAAAATAAAAGCCAACAACAATAAAACAAGAAATGTGTAAAATGAAAACAATAACCAAATTAACAACAAGCAGAACCCGTCATGAGTCTAAATTAAAGGGAGCGCAGCTCAAAAAACTTTGTATTTTTTATTTTTTTCGTTCGTTATTGCTTATTGAACTGAACTGAAATGAACTGCGTGAACAAAACGTCTGATCGAATACGAAACGCTATGCTCTCAAATTGAGGAGCAAATGAGGCTAACTACCTCTCACAGCACAGGCGAGAATTTAGGAGCGGCTGTGAGAATCAGATTGTGCGAGATGCGCTCACAGCGTACTTGGCACATTTCTATATAAATCCGGTGTACCTCAACGGAATACAAACATTCCTGTTGCAGCAGTAGTCGCGTTAACCGCATCAGGATCTTAAAGCAAATAGACACAAGGATAATATCCAAGGATATAAAAAGCAAAACGCAATATATTCGTAAAATGTTCGCGAAATCAGTGATAAGCATTTATGTGATTGTGGTGAGTAATGTGAAAGAAAAAGGACTCAAAGCAAGTTCGAGTTTAGTGATAAAGCAAAATGGATTAAAGTTAAAGTATGTCTAACATACGCATAATTTAACTACACATATAAACCATATATCTATATGAAACTAGCAATAACCTTATTAACCTGATTTGTGGCAAAACAGTAAAAGTTCGATTTCATGGCTATGCAGGCGTTGTTTTGACATGCAGCTGACTCAGAGTCACAGTCTTTTAATACAAAAATTCGTACCTCAATGTTATTAATAATAATTTGAAATATCATAAGACATGTCAAAAACAAAACAAAAAATAATAAAAACAAATCACATTTTGTTTTGCCGGTATCTGCGCGTGTTTAAAGGCATTCATTACTTGTTTTATGCTTTAGCACTTCCGGCCGGCTAACTGTACTGTAAACGAGGCTTGAGAGCTGAGTTCAATTAGTATGCCAAATTCCGTAAGTCACAAAACTTAAACAACAACATTTATTTACTTACAGGGACTTGTTGCAGTCTGCCGCAGCAATCCAGTTGATAACAATGGCAAGTATTCGGTACCAGTGCAAAACTCTAACGATGGCAAATACAATGCGCTAGATGATGGGCGTTATCATGCGAGATCAGCGGACGAAGGTATTTCGGCATTGCAATTGACTAACTAAGCACCTGATGCTGTTGCATGCCACAATACAACAATACTGCATGTTGATGCTAACAAACAACGATCTAAACGAGCAACTTAATCCAATCCAAACGCACTTCAACAATATAACTAACCAACATTTATACAAGTATTCTCTTATTACTGATAACACCAATTGAATTTTACTTAGACGTGTTCATGGCAAAGTTCAAGCTCAGGCTACAAATTCAATTTGATTTTTGGTAAACAACGAAATGTTTTAAAAAATTATAATCTTTGGCAACTTTGAACTTCATTTTGTCATACACTAACCCAAAAACTTTCATTATGTAAATTTAATCCACATGTATATTAACATTTAATTTCTTATAGGCCAAGGTGTTTATCAGGATTCTGTAGGTAAACATTGAAGTGTATATTGAAACATAACACACGCATGCATCCATATCATATAATTACTGCAGATTTTTAAATAATTAGCTTTCATGTTGATCTTATAATAAACTCTACGTTTTAAGGATTTAATTTAATAATATATATACAGTTTTCAAGTGGTTTTAGTTAAGACAAGATTAGTTCCATTAGTAATTTCTGTATATTCTCACTCCATTTTCTTGTAAGTTGTTTTCTTCAATTTAAATTGTATTTATTTCTGCAGCTTCCTTACGAAGTACTAGTTTACACAAACACTCACTCAGCCACAAACACTTAAATATTTAAATATTTTTCTAAATTAGATTTGTTTTTTTTCCCCTTAATTTAGGTCGTTATTATCACATGCCACAACCATATACGCATGTTTACGATAACCGTGAACTTGGAGCTTATCATCACATTCCCTATCCATACGATGGTGGCTATGGACCATACTCGGGTCTCAATCGCCCCTACGTCCATGATGGCAGACCATACAAGTAAGTAAAATTGTATAAAAACTTTTAAACTTGTCACATAACAATTGCCTCTTTTATCTTTGACAGTCACGATCTGTACACAGTAAGTAAAGCCGAGTTTAATGTACCCGAAATACGCTTGGAATACGGCTTTCCCGATCATCAACACCCAATCGACACGCAAGCCCATTATTAGGCGAGCTTAAGCTATTAAAACAAAACAGTATTCATGATCAGAGACCCCTCCTAAACTATCCAGAACACCACCACACACGCTTTCATAACTTAAACAGCATAACACAACCAAGAAGCCACTTTTATTTCCTGCCAAGCGTTTCCCGTTTCCCGATCTGCTTTCCAAAAACGCGCTGCATGAACACAAACCACCCACCCTGCCTGCATATGCATGAACCACAAAATCCACCCACCACACAATCACACGCATACAAAACTTCTGCCAAAAATTTGATGACCGAGTTACTTAAATCAAATCAAAACAAACACAACAAACACACAGTCTACAACAACAACGACGACAAAGAAGCCAACCACAACAACACCACGCACAACAACAACAACGACAACCACAACGACGACTGCCCGACCCATACTCTTCAACTATGATGACGAGGGACGCCATAAGATTCTGCATCAGGAAGAGATCCGCAAGAAGGACAAATACGATCATGCGTAAGTTTTGGGATAACAACACTTAAATTTAAACAATTTATCTATTATTTTTGCTGTTTAACCTTAGTTACTTGACCGAGAACGGAATCTATGGCGAGGAGCAAGCGAAACTGCATCATGCCGGTGGCACTCACGCCAAGGGCTTCTACGAATATACCGGTGACGATGGCAAGCTTTATCGCGTAAACTATGCCTCCAATGATGGCGGCTTCATGCCCGAGGGCGAGCATATTCCCACACCACCACCCATTCCTGAGGCCATTGCCCGTGCTCTCAAATATGTGGAGGAGCAGCACAAGGCGAATGGTGATAAGCCTTTGTTTGATCATCGTGGATTCCGCATTAATCACATGACCAAGGACATTAAGGCACAAATCAAATCCATGCATCTGGAACGTATGCCCAAGGAGCTGAGCGATCAAATCCGCATGCTAGAGCACGAGGTTGAACTGGCCGAGGAGGAAGAGAGACGTGAGCTGGAAGAGCAGCGCCGACTTAAAGCTCATAAACTCTAAGTTTGTTTCGGATGCATTCATAAATTGCTGTACTCTCATCTAAAATGCCATAAGGCTTGTGTTGTGTCCACAATACACTCTTAAGTCCCTACAACCACTCCCCCATAAACAACACTAAAACAAATACACCCCCATTCCCATGCATTTGCCAACGGCAATTGGCTAAAATATAACAAGGTATAACAAACAAAAAATTAAAAAAAAAAGAAAATCACAAAGGAAAGTTTGAAAATTGTGCTTAAAATCATTGTTTAAAAATTTTCGACCACATATGTTAATATTGTATTTATTTATCGATATATATTTTTTATATTTTAAATGTGTTATGAATTTATATACTTCAAATAAACAATAAGCATTATTTGTTACCAAAATTCAAGAGCTTTTTAAGATTCAACTTTAAATATTTAGTGTCAAAATATTCAGTTATCAGTTTGAAAGAAAAAAAAAACCAAGGTCAATTGAAAACGCAATTAATTCAAACTCAAAATTAAGATTTGAAAACAAGTGAAAACGTTGGAGTCGGAGAAAACCGACTGCGAAATACTCTGCTATCCGTGTAAAGAAGGGTGAACGTCAGTAGCTACATTATAACCAAATTTGGTAACTCTAGCTGTAAAGATGTCGACAATATACAGTTTTATCGATTTTTATCGATAGTATCGATTTGACGAACTTGACATTTTATCTGTCCCGCTTTGGGGTTATAAAAAAGACAAAAAAATGCGTTCATACAGACGCACGCCCATCGCACAAAAACAATATTCCCTTTACCTTCGGTAACAGAGTATTACAATGAGGGAACGTATGGTTAATTAGTTTATTGAACCCAAGCAATATTTAACGTATACGTACTAAAATCTCTGAATATTTTAAACGAAATGCCATTGTTTTTATTGCTGTATTTGATTAAAATATACAAACAACATTTTATATTGATACTGTCAGATACTTTTAATTTTATTACAATTAACACAATATTTTGAAATTATTTTAGTATGTCAGCTATGCTGATCGATTATGGCATACATAATTGTGAAAATTTTGATTAATAACAAATTTATAGCTTAGTTTTTCAAAAATATTCAAAGCACACTTTTGTGCTTAACTATAAATATGACAATTAAGCTTTGCATTACTGTAAAAGCTTTTGACCGACAAAACAAACAACAAGCAATATTGACTAAGATTGAATCAATTCAAAACTGACCAATTAAAAGCCAAGGCCTGGTCGCCATTTTCTGTGCATTGTCACAAAGTGAATGATATAAATGCTAAGTGAATTTTTGTATAGTTTGAAAAACGATGAATTCCAGACGCAGTTTGCAAAGGCTGGCACAGATCTATATTGTTTCTGAAGTACGATGATTAATTTTTGTTCGAGTCTCATTTTATAATCCATGCATATAATATATTGGCATCGATTTAGAGCCAAAAAGTACTTATTTACTTTAGTACGACCTAGCTCGCTTAAGGTATAGATTTTAAAGAAAAAAGCTGCGATAATGATTTAAAATATTTTAATAATAAAATTTGTTGTTTAAGGAAAAAAAGTTGCACGAAGTACCGTACCAGTTTTATATCCAACAAGAATTTAGTGCCTTGTGTAGACCACATTGGCCGGCGCTGGTTGGTTGGCATAAAAAGCAGCATTTGAACCATCATCTGAATAACATTTACAAGTTAAGCATATTTTTCATGTTGAATATGGATAAACTTACAGGTAATGATGGGACGGAAACCGTTAGCATCGGCGACGTATTTGACACCAACACGAAGACCCTCAGGTGATATGTACGAATAGGCGCCATCTACTTGTTCCTCCTGCTCTCCATAGCCAATGTTTACGGGCACGCCACGCTCCTCGCCATGGATACCATTTTCAGTCTCGTAACTGTAGTTATATTCACCGGTGCCAGAGTTGGGTTCATTTCTTTGCTCGACTGCACGTGCAACAGCATTGGCAATGAACGGATTGTACTTCTTATAGAAGTTGTCGTAGTACCGTTGCTGATTGTACAAATCACGATTTTTGTAGTATGAATCCCTGTAGTAGGAATTCCTCAGATACGGATTGTACTGACGTTGCGCATTGCAGGCAATCATCACAAGTGACAGAACCAGCAGGCAGGAGGTCTGTGAATATGGAGATATTCATTACTGTTAGTTCTCTTGCAACTATATGATTTTTTCACTAATTTGATTTACCAATTTGAAAAACATTTTGAATAGAATGTGCGTAAAGTCTGTTAGTTCAACGTTGATCTATCAAACGAAACTGTAACAGAGGCGAGTTTCACAGCCCCATTTATAACGACATGTGCCTCCGTTGAGCTATAACATCAAATTTCAGCCCATTAAACCATTATTTTCGGTCAACGCTTAAAGTTTGACAATAAAAGCCAATCTCGGCAGCGGCTGAACAAAATTTGTTTTGGCCAGTTTGCTAATTTCCGTTTAGAATTTTGATTGTCATTTAAATTGGTTTATCCATAATTCAAGCTTATACGCTTTAAATTATGACAGAGTGGGATTGTTTTGACTAACAAGAACTCGATAAATAAACATCTTAATAGAACTTAGACTTCTTAGGTTCAATCTATAGAAAATCTCAATTGTAATAGGGTATCTAAAAGTCAGTCATTTCAAGCCATTAATGGATTTACTGTGTTTTTGCATAGCTAAGTAACAATAAAAAGCAGTTGGAGGTGGCTGTTCGCATTCGCACAGGAAATCTTTTAAGCCAAATAACGCAGCCTCGCGAGGAATTTAAATTTGTAGCAAACCGAACGGAGAAATCGAAGCGGGGATACCTTAATTATACTGCTGCTAAATATAGATGAATATGAATGTGATTTTAGCATACAAATTGAAAGTTCACTGATTAAGGCGGAGACGTGTTTAATTTTAAATTATTATAATTTTTGAAACTTGAGTAGCCGCTAAATAATCATATCAATTAAATTGCAAATTTTCGTTGATTGGGCGTGTTGAATATGCCTAAACATAAAAATAAAACTTGGTATACATAAAAAACCTAGAGACAATCAAAGAAAATGTCTAAAACGTGTACTACAACAAGTTTTAAAGAAGTATTATTTTATTTTGTTCAGAAAATAAAGATGTTTAAATTCGTACTGAGTACAACACTAACTACTGTCGCTGATATCATATAGCAGATTATACAAACTACATTGATAAATTACAAATGAATGCCTTCAAATTGCCATGAAAAGAGTGCTTAATAATGAATGGAAGTTGCTTACTGAATGAATGTCTAAGTATAAACCGAGGAGTAGAGGGGAACGTTGCTCGTGTTGCCATCGTTGTGCTGGCCTTCACATTTCGCATGCGGCTGCAACAATAGGTGCCACATTGCTATTGCAACAGCTCTGAGATCTGAGATCCACGAGACCCAGAAGCAGACTCATCAGATCGAAGCCAATGGGTCAACTAAGAATATAAAATTAGCACCATTTAAGATAATGCTGATAGTTTATAGTCATAAATTTTAACACATAGTTGATGGCCCCTGGTCTAAGCAGTTTAACAAATGAAACTCAGTCAACAAATCATTCATTCATCTATAGCAATCAACTTTACGAGCAGTTGTCCAATATCACAGAGTTTTTAAAAATAATTCTACTACTTAACATACTAATCTTATAACGAATTCTAGCAATACGAGAGGGCGCATCAAAAATTTAGAGTCTACTTGTTAAGCTATTGGAGCATTTTTAAGGTTCCTAGCTCAAAACTTGTTTTCCGAGCAAGCCGGAATGTGCTAAAAAGATTAGGCAATGCATTGACAACAAAAATCAACGAACAAAAACTTTTATTAGCCTATTTAGATAAATAAGACGCAGAGATATCTGTTTTTTATTAATTGGTTTTAATTTATTTATGATTTTAAAGGCGTTTCTGAATATTCATGGCATAACTACATATACAGCATACAAATTTTGATTAAGCTGTCATAGAATATGGTGTAACATAAGATTTTATTTTATTGATTGATTTAAGAATGGCTTACAGAGTTATGTTATGTTGGAATAAAAACCAAAGAACCTTTTGTCACATTACTAAACAGTTGACTTTATAAACAATTCATAAAGTGTCATTTATAAATATATTATGCATTAAACAGGTGTCAAGCAATTAAATCATGCTCAATTAAACGCACGCCCCAAATTAAGGTATAAAAAACACCCTTGCATACTGAAGAACAATTAGTTGCTAAAGGCACTTTCTAAAATGACAATCGATAAGCCGGATAGTCAACGGAGCTACGATGACTTCACCTACGTGCCGAAACTTTTATTCAGTTCAATAGGCTATGATTTCTTGGACACTTCAAGGCCCCGGTGGCTCAATATATTTCTACGTATTTATTGGATCGTGTGCCAAATTATCCATTTGTATATTGTGTACTATTTGATACGAGGAACCATTGAATCTGACGAGTTGGCTGGCAATCCAACTGCCATTATGAGATATGCGATAGTATATTTCTTTGTTCTCAATTCGGATGTGAAATTTATCATCTTTTTGTACCATCGTCGACGCTTGAGGGCGTTAAATGACAAGTTGCAAGCTCTCTATCCAAAGGATGACAAGGAACGCCAAGAGTATCGAGTCAATGAGTTTTACTGGCCACGCATTGCACGACTTGGAGTGTTTTACTACTATGTGGTAGCGGTTGTGATTGTTTGTAGTCCCATCATCCAATCGAGCTTCACCTATCTCAATCAGTACCTCACTTCGGAGAGTAATGTTACATTTCAATATCTTAGTACTTATCCCATGGAACGTATCAAATTTATGACACCGTTGAAATACGCCTTTAGTCAGATGGTGGACGTAGTTTTCACACACTTTGTAGTGAATATCAATCTTGGCACCGATATCTTTATGATGTGTTTCTCTGGCCAACTGTGCATGCACTTTGCCCAGTTGGGCAGAAAGTTGGGCTCCTATAATCCTAGCAAACAACGACAGAACGAAGATTGTGAATTTTTAGTAAGTTTGGTAAAGAAACATGAGATATTGTTTAGGTGAGTAGAAATACTAAAACAAACTTTTGCATTAATTCAATAATATTAATACTTTTCTAGTCTGCATAAGGATCTAAATGATTCTTGTGGAATGATGTTGGCTTACAATGTGTTTAGCACAGCGACAATACTTTGTTGTGTTGCCTTCTATACGATATTACAAGGCTTGAATAGGGAGGGATCTGGATTTCTCATGTTTTTCTTTAGCAGTTCTTCGCAGTTCTACATGGTTAGCTACTATGGGCAAATGTTGATTGATTTCAGTGAGAGCATAGCCTTAGCTGCTTATTCCCATAATTGGTATAATGGTACGCCCAAATATCGGAAATATCTGCTCATGATAATGCAACGCGCCCAAAGACCCGCTGAGCTATCGGCCAATGGTGTCATTATTATATCAAGAGACACGTTTAAAAATGTAAGTCTAAAACAAAGATTTTGCATTACATCATTATTTAAACTTTCTTCTTTAAACAGATGATGAACAGCACGTACCGTTTACTTGCGCTGCTACGCAGATTACTGGGCAAATAATATTAATAATTATTGTGTAAAACTTGAAACATACTTTGAGTTGTTTTTCAATCTTAACTTGTAGTCCTGAAATTGTCGTTAATCAGTTTATTAATTGTGCATCAATATTAATATAACCAGATGGATTCTGAACAACAGCACCCAAAGCTAATCACAAGTATAGATTCACACAAATATGATTACGATCGTAGCCACACATTCAGAACTGTGGAAACTATCAATTTGCAGTGAAAACTTACACGCTAGTTTTTAAAGACAAGTAGCTGAAGATTCTTAATGTGCTTCAAACTAGTGACATTTAAACAACTGGTTTCACAGCATTTTCAATCATGTGATTCTGTGAAAAAAGTAACAAAAATTTTTAGTTTATTCTATTATATATTTTATATTCGTAACGCCAAGCATTGTTACTTAATTAAATTGACATAACACGCCTGAACAAGAAAAACCAAATACCTTTGATGCCAGCTTTTGGTCTTTATAATATAAAAATAATCAATAAAAGAATAGAAAAATTAATAAAATTTAAACTGCAATAACCAACAAGTTTCGAAAACGCGTCTTAAACTTCTCATGTAATTTAATAAGTTTAGTTTTTAAGCACATAAAATGATTTATGTATGTCATACAATTAACATATGTATGAATACGTATATAATTTTTGAACAATCAAATGAGGAGTCAGTGGTGAGGTAGGGGCGGTATTGGCCATTACGCTTTTGGCCTTCACATTTCGCGTGCGGCTTGACAGAATTGCAACGTAGTCAAATTGTGTGCAACAATAGCGGAGATTGCCGCAACACAACAAATAGCTTCAAACTTAACACAGAAGCTAACGAAAATTCAGCTTACAACATTTAAAGTCAAATATACTTTAATTAAATAATAAAGACAACAATACCGAAAAAAAAAAAAACAAACCAATCAATAAACAGATTTAATCTTGTTTTATTCGAGGCGCATTGTTATTTAAAGCCCTTTAATACAACACAGCCGGAAAATCAATGAGTTAACTGAACTATTTCCCACATTTATTATGTTCCCCTACCCATAAAATGAGTGGTGTGAAAACTGTACTGTTAAATAATGTAAGAAGTTGCTTAATTGCAGAACGCTAGACAAGCTAACAAGCTAATACGTTATATATACTTGTGAAACATATTACATATATATTTACCGTATCCGGGCATAAACAAATTATTCGATTTGCTTAAGTTTTAGATAGGCACCATATCTAAACAGTTGCCCTTTTTGTAAACCTACGCAACTTCTAAATTCTTGTCTTTGCCAATGTAATGGATATGTAAATGATGCACCACACATCTTGCTGTGTGAGCACCACACTGACTTATAACATTTATGAGTTAATTTGCATAATGAAGACTCACCTTCGCCTTCAGCGTGGCATCTAAAGATGCTTAGACGGATTAACATTAATACGAATAGTGCGAGGCGGCTATTTAATGTCAGACCAAAGAGCATACGATATGCATAATTAAGATACAAAATAGATAAGAAGTTAGATCTGCAGCTCTACAGTTAATTCAATTACAAGTTCAATATCTCTCAGTGAAGCTGATCTGGTTTTGTGAAACTTTAGAGCAGTTCCTTGACCATGAAACCCAGCCCGTTCAAGTGTTACATATGATTGCTCTGCTTTGCACCTGAACAGAGATCAGAGCTGAGAACCAACATTTTGTTGGTAACTTAAGATTCTAGACATGACCGAATCCAACTGACATTTAAGCGCAGCAAGTAGCCAGCAGCAGCAGCAGCAGCAGTAACTGGTTCGACGGCTACTGCTGTGATAACTGCTATTTGCAATTATTTATTTATGCCTGCATTGACATTAGCATTAGCTATTAGCCAAGTGTCTTATATATACATACATGCATGCATGGGTGCCAAAAACTATGCCGGCTGTTTAAGTCTAGACAAAGCTAAGCCACGCCAGTTTGGGGGATTCTTACGCAATGGAAAATCAATAGTTGGTAATACAATTTGTACGACAAAGTTGGAGGGGGGAACAACACTTTAGAGTTTAAACAAATTGCGTTTAAAGTCATAAAAACGATGGCACGACCTTCAAGGCCAACAGCACATTGCCATAAAACGCTGCACAGCGCGTGTCAAAGTCAGTGGATGAAGATGAAGATGCAGCTGGAGCTCGAGGCATCTGTTCTATAGTTTATGGCTAAAAAAAAATCAACTGACATTTGGCCAGGCATATGCGACTTGAATAGCTAATTAGATATGTCATGCGTTGTATTTCAAGGTTCAGATTTGTCAAAAATTTATTAAATTTTAATATTACATGTTTTTTGCACTATCAAAATCAAAAGACTTAGGCAACGAACTCGTTAGATGAAAATCTTTTTTTTTCGCAGCGCATAATATTAAGTTAGAAGTAGCTGTTGTTGCTTTTGCTGCTGCTTGCGTCATTTTAATTAAACCCATTATATACATAGTATTATAAATATTAAAATTAATGCAGTTGAATATCTTAATATTAGAAGCCGCTGTCTAACACTAGTCAACAGGCAATAACAATAGACCAGACCCAAAAATAAAAACAAGAAAAAAATAGCTAGCAATTGTTTTGCTGATTGCCACAGTCTGAACAACAACAAAAACAGCAACAAACACTACTTGAAATACAATATGGCAACAATCTTTGGGACAATCTTGTCACGAAATTCTGTCGCCGTCTAAGTCTGTGTCTGTGTCCCCATCTGCCTGCCACAGCGCCAAAAACCGACCCAAGCTATTCATTAGACGCGCCTACACTTTGGCAGCAACAGCGACGGCGTCGTCGGCCTCTTCGCGTTTAGCAATTTTTGGCATTTTGACCCCACAGCACAGCCACACAAACAAAGACACAACAGCATGCCCTGAGCCCGGATTTGGGCGCACTGTGGTTTGACATACAATTTTAAGCGACTAAAATGATGAAGAAAAAAAGTTTAAAAAATTATTTTGAAGTAAGCACATCTCAAACCAATCTTTTATTAAATGATCATAGGTAATCATAATAATGACTAAATAATCATAATTTAACAATCTGTCTGCTTAGAACATATCCATAGTATTAATCAAAGCATAAAGAAAAAGTAAAAAAATAAATTTTAAGTTTGGTTTGACTTACTATTTCTTTTAATTAGTTCTAAATGTTTAAGCTAACTTTTTTCAAATATATGTTTTATTTCTATATAATTTACCACTCACGCGTAGCTTTCGACCCACTGTACTCGACCGCTGTTGGAACTGCCTGACTTTGATTGCATTTGCCGATTATTGGCCACGTATTTAAATGCAATTTTTAAGCTCGGCCCGACAGACGAAAAAACCCAAAAAGCAACCGAATACAATGTTGCAAACTCTTAGGTGGCAACGCCGTGAGGGCGATGTCATCGATAAGTGGCCTATTTTCTAATTTCCGCTACTGTGCGACGCACCTGCCGCTTAACAAATGCTGAGCTCAAGTAATAGTCGTTAGTCGTTGCATTGACTAAGATTCAAACAAACAGCTCGCAAATCTATTTGCCAAAGGGCGCGCTAATAATGTTTCGTAACAGATCTGCCGACTTGAAATTGATGCAAAAAAAAATATATATATATGTATATATAAATGTATATTTTCTGTAATGTGAAACAATTGAATAAAAATTGTTTTGCATTCAGTTCTCAAATGGCCAGAACAGCTGAGCCAAATAACCAGAGGCGTATGCCGAGAGGGGTTTCAACTGGCAACCATTAAAGTGTGCCTCAAGTGCTTTAAGCACTAACCTGTGCAGCTGCTGGCAAATACTATGGATGGTGCAGCAGCTGCAGCTGCTGCTCTTCTCATACAACGCTGGCGTAGGCAGCGACGCTAACGCTGGCAGCGACAACCACGACTACAACGAATCTTTAGTTTAGTTTTCTATATATGCATTTTATTTTTTTTTTTTTAATATTTTTTTTTTGCATCTTTCATGTGCGATGCTTTACCCACTGAATTTGCCTTCGTCGTCGGCTTGCCGTTTAGATTCGTCTTTGGGCTTTTCGTATAAATAGACTTACTTGCCGGCACTTGGGCATCATTAAAAATCTTTTGTTCAATTAACAACAAGTGTGAAGTGTGGTGCGACGATCGCTGGAAAGGATACAGCACATCTTTTGGATTACCAATAATAGAACAATATCATTTTCTTATACAAAATGAGAAACGTAAGTGTGAGTGTGTGATAAAGAAATGATTTAAAATGTAAAAGATTTTGGGAAATCTTTGTAAAGGCTTGACGACAAGTGTTTGCCAGAGAACATTATTAGAGAGAACATATTAGATTTTAACACTTTTTGCGCTGCATAACAAAAAGTCCTTTTCATGGAAATAACTAGCAAAGTGAAAAAATCATTTTCAAAATATTTGAGTAGTAAAATACTTTGAGAATGCTAAAATATTTAAATCTTCAATCTTGGAGATCGTATCGAGCATTAGAAGTATTAAAAAAGTTAAGATTTTTTATAAATAATTTGTACAGCGTACAACGGCTTTAAAGTGTTTTAATTTCAAGGAATAATCGCCGTCAGGAAAATATCCCATTTACAATTGTTATAGTTAAGTTCTTTTACAAGTTTTGACAGGTTAACAAACCAACTCATTTCGAAAATTATTAACAGTAGGGTCGTAAATCGAACCATAAAAATAACTTAAGTTTTGAGGTAGAAGGTCAAAGCAGTACTAAAAGGTACACAATAACTCAGTTTAACGTGCATTGTTTCCGTGTTGGTTTCAAAAACATAAACATAAAAGACTGTTGCAGCCATTTGGTTAGCCAAATGGCCAACAGTCGTTGCAGCCCGGCCGAAATGGCAACAGCAATTAATGAATGCTGGGAGACGAGGCAGCCACTTAAAAGGTTCGACCACGATGCCAAACCAAGCCAAATAACATGCAGCCAGCCGGCATGCAATGCAAAGGTCAAACTACGACAACAACAACGACACCAATTGTGCGACTGGACAAGCTGTGAGGCTGTAGAGACATTTGGTGGAAGAGATTCGCAAAAGGCAAAAATAAAAAGGCTGACGATGAATGTTACGCTAAGTTGGCAGCTGTCTGTCTAGCTGTTTAAAAGCGCAAACTAAACTGAAACATAAATACAGGTTACACAGTCGCCCATCGGCAATTGCTCAAGACCCTAGACATACAGGAAAATGCTTTTGGGCGTAGTTTTAGCACGAGCTAAAATAAATCTACCGAATCTATTCCACCAACTGTACTAAATCATCTTTTGCGATATTTAACATAACTCATGCTTTGCGCTCATCTCTAAATCGCCAAACCCCACAATTTTTCATGCACTCGGGAAATAATTGCCAAGACCCATAGACAACAAGCTAAATATCGTATGTGTAAAACATTTAATTGGCGTCTAGTTACTTAACGACCTTAAAAAAATCTGTGGCAAAATGACACACGTCCGACTGAACAACCAATTTTGTGTCCACTCGTAGTATGTTTTTGAGAACAATGTAAACAAGAATCATAAATCAAACAACTATGCGAAACGATGAGCCAAGTTTTAAAACAACACAAAATATCAAACAAATTTAAATACAGGCTGGCGACTGCGCAATACACTGACTTTATGTAAAATATCACCTGAAAGGAAAATTAATATCTACTCATTTTAATGAAATAAACCATATTTATTGAGAAAAAAAAAACTAACACAATATGCTCTTCTTTTCCTCGCTGCAGTGCATATATAAAATAAGCAAAATCACGATTTATTTAACTTAGCCTCCGGAGTCTAGTGTTATTGCGCTTATTCTAATAAACAATTGCCAATTTACGTAAATTATATTATTTTCCGGTTTTTAAATCATTTGCAGTTTGCCCTCTGCTTGGTCGCTACAGCGCTGCTCTGCCTGGCTGACGCAGCACCCAGACCCCAAGGTGCAGAGCCCATTGCAATTATAAGCCAAGAATCGAACATCGAGCCGGATGGTGCCTACAATTACGCGTAAGTGCAAAATTGACCAAACCAAATGGAACCAGCTATAAGCTCGCAACTTTAGGAACTAGTTTTGGGATTCTGTGATGTTGCATACTCTTAGGCATATAATAATAAGAATAATAATAACGATTTGGCCAGCGTTTGATCTTAAATATTTAACATATTGTTAGATGACCAGCTGTTAATTTATTTGAAACTTAATATAAATTTTTCTAAAGGTAGCTTGTATCAAATCAAGAGCTAGCATAAATAATATACAGAATTTAACTGACACCTGATCTGCATAGGATGGGATATGTATTGCTAGCACCCAAATTAGCACAAAATTTTTATCATTTTTGTTTGTTCTTCAAACAAATCGCATCATAAATACATAAAAAATCAAGTTTCAAATGCAAATAAATAAATTTTAATGAGCATTTATTAACAATATACAAGTTCAAATCGCAAAGCACATTCGCAAATGTTAATAAATAAATGAACGAAGTGACTGGCGCCACAGACAACGATAAAAAGTTATGGAACATATATATTTCTTAAGTTAACCAACGAGCGGATACTCTTACCCATATTTGTGCTTAGCCTTTAGAATTTATTTAGTGCAAGTTTCGACTTAGAGATTAGTCTAATTGTGTTACTCCACATTTAAAGAGAACTCAAGGCATTTAACTGACATTTTTTCACAGCTTTCAAAGCAGTTCTGTTTATTGACTGGCGCCACAGACAACGATAAAAAGTTATGGAACATATATATTTCTTAAGTTAACCAACGAGCGGATACTCTTACCCATATTTGTGCTTAGCACTTAGAATTTGTTTAGTGCAAGTTTCGACTTAGAGATTAGTCTAATTGTGTTACTCCACATTTAAAGAGAACTCAAGGCATTTAACTGACATTTTTTCACAGCTTTCAAAGCAGTTCTGTTTATTCAGCAATAGACAAAAATAGTTTGTAAATAAATAACTCGTCAATGTGTTAACACTTTGCTTGCAGCTATGAAACGGCCAATGGTATCAAAGCTGAGGAAACTGGCACCGTGAAGAAGGCCACTTCACCGGACTCCACGGATGTAATCATTGTGAAGGGATCCGTATCATATACCTCACCTGAAGGAGAGGTCATTACTCTCAACTATGCAGCTGATGATGAGAATGGTTTCCAGCCAACGGGCGCCCATCTGCCCACTCCACCACCAATTCCACCAGCGATCCAGAAGGCGCTCGACTATCTGCTTACCCTGCCCCCAGCCCAGCGACGCCGTTAAGCAAAAGAAAAAGAAGTGACTATGCAAACGATTTTGATTTTCTATACCCAACTAAGCAATTTGCTGCGAAACTCATTTATCATCGATCAATCAAACAAAACCCTAAAGCGAACACCAACATCGAGCAGCTGACTGAAGAACACAACCTGCACACACACACACGCACATATACAAGCCTTTTCTCGATTTAACTTTCTATTCTTCGTTTTCGATTTCCTTTTTATACTGTGCTTAAGATCTTTTAGTCGCCGGAACTTTGCCATTTTCGGACTCATGTGATATCATCGATTTGTTAATGAAATCAAGAAGAAAATGTAAAAAAAAATATATAAAAGATTTATAATGAATAATGCTATTATAATTATAATCTTGTGTAAATAGTCCATATACTATATATCGAGCATAAGCATTATGGATGACAACGATGTACTTACTTATATACATACACACACGCATAAATTTATTCAAATTGTTGGTTTTTTTTTGTATCGTACGTGTCAAATGATGTAATCTTATGAGAAGAACACAAAAATATCTTTAGTCTTAGCAGCAAATAAAGAATTAAATATTCTTTTACAAAAACAAAATGTTGCATTTATTTTTTATAAATAAGTAAATGTTAAAGTTTAAATAGTATTTTCAAATCGAATATTTGAATCTTGAAAAATGCTAACTGATGGTTTAATTTATGGGATTTTTTTTGAATAAGGCACTGGCTTTAGACCAAATGCGTAAAAATAGCAGAAAATTGACAAATTGTTTTATGTTAATCTATTGAAGACTTGGTTGGCCATAAATGTGGTCAAGTTGGTTCTATGAAGAACCAGAATCCGATGCTGATTTTGATGACAGATAGGCTTTAATAAAATTATACACAAGGCTAAAAGTTCACCGGAATTTTTATACCCTAACTTCAAAGGGAAAAATTCAAAGAAAACTCATAAGCAAAAACACAAGCATAATATTCTTTAAAAAAAATTTTATATGTCATCAAATTAACCTACAAGTTTTTATACCCAAGTATACAGTAGTAATACATATGGAAATCGTGCTCATCAGGTTTGTCTGCACCAAATTTCACACCCATTCTGAAAAGGCCAAAGACGGACCAGAAACAAGTTCAATATTATTTATTGCTGCAACATTAATTTAATGTTCAATTTTTTAGTACAGGTGTTTGATCAGTTTTGCATGTTTTGTTTTATAAACGTATTTCGCTTTTCGATATGCTAAAAATAAAATTCTGTTTGCTCAGCACTATAAATGTCAGTCGACCCGAGCCATTTGCACTGTGTGGACTTAAGCTCTGGATTAAAAATGAAACTTATCTTTATGTGTAATCTGTTTGTGGCTGTGGCGCTTGCAGCTGATAATAATGATTTCATATCAAACGAATCCAATGTGGAGTACAATGGCAAATTTCACTACCAGTAAGTTTTAAAAACTAAACTTCTGGTTTCATGTTAAGTTGACTGTGTTTTCTATTCAAAAGTTACGAGCTTTTCGACGGCTCGAAAGCAACTCAAAATGGTGAACTTAAGCAAATAGATAAGGATCAATATGGTGAGGCGATCAAAGGTCAATTCTCATTTGCCGGCGACGATGGCAAGGAATACGCCATTTCCTATACAGCCGATGAGAATGGATATCGACCTGTTGGTGATCATTTGCCTACTCCACCACCTACACCAGAATCAGTGTTGAAAACTTTAAAATATCTGGCAGAGCATCCCTATAAGCCAAGCGAGCAAAAACATTAGAATAGTTGAATGTGATCCAACCATAAATGTGATTATTAAATGTAAAATCAAACAACTGTGAACCAAAAGAACTGAACAAGTCAAGTTAGCAGATTTACAAAAGAAACAAATCTAGCAATGTGAAAAATAAATAAATCAAGCACTTTTAATGTGTAAATTTTTTTAATATGTAACTGAGTGCCATTTATTTAAAGCGGATCTTCGAAGGTAATGAATGAATGTTTCTAAACAATTTTCTTAACTCTTCAATTCGCTTAGAAGATTTAATAGAAACGAGCAGAAATGTCTAATAACTTTCTCGGTTGTGCGCAATGATATGCTAAATTAAAAACGCGGCTTGCATAATTAAATTTCTTACACTTGCACGTTGCGTAACGTTTTAGCCATTAACGGGTATTTGAGTCGGGTTCTTGTTTCATTGTTTGCTCATTTATTTTGGGTGCCTCACCTAAAAACTTTTAACGAGATTTAGATCTGCAACTTTGATCGCTCTATGTTTTTAACTGGTTTTGTATGCGGAATGTGTGTTAAATTTTTTTATAGTTAGCAACTTTTGCTTTTGCTGCAGCTCTGCATTTGCCAAAGTTAGAGAATATACATAGGTGCTGACTTATTCGTAATAAGGTTCTAATTGGTAAATACATAGAAGCCGAAGAGTAGGCAGAATACAAGGTCTATTAGTTTGTTTGTGAGTCTGGGTCAAATGTTTGTGTTAACAATTTCACAAACAGCCAAGCTTGAAATGGTAGCAAGCTTTCAGCAGGTTTCGCATAAGAGTTATGTAATCAAATAGAAAACGAAAGTGAGAATTTCGTATGATTTATTATATTGAATAGTTCCTGAAACTAAGCTTAAGCAGAAACAACGATTAAAGCGACTAAACTCAAATATTTCGTGATTTTAAGAAGTTTCAAAATTCATTAGTTTTAGCCTCTGCTATAGTTCATTGACCCAGTGTTCATATTCGCTACGTATAAGTAATACGCGACGTTATCAGTTCCCTACGTACTCTAAGTTTTTTATTGCCCCTTTGTTTGCGATCACCGTTAGCTGCGTTTGATTGTTCTAATGTTTTTCCATAATAGAAACGTGCTTGGAATAATAAATGATAAGGTTTGGTATTTGGTAACATGTCTTTTTAATAGAATGAATGGATCGACAACAACTGATAGAGAGCTTAAATTCTGAACTCAAATCCTTAACGGCTAGCAGAAACTCAACTTCCTTCCAAACAATTCAACGGAACTTACAGTGCTTGACATAAGAATTATGTTCTAGGCAAGCGGATCACGTAGCTGAGCTGCCAACTCCAAACGGCAATGTCATCAACATCATCTTGTTGGCAACAAACAACAGAAGGCGAACATATGTCACAGCTCAGCTGTCCGTAATCCCAGCTTTGGGTATCGCCCGCTCAAATCGTCGCTTTAGTTTCATCTCTCTTTGACGGCGCGGCAGCGGTCTGTTTACTCATCAGCCAGACGCGCGAAATGGACAATAAAACTCATAAAAACAACAACCACAAACGATGGCCACACCAAAAACAAAACAAAGTAGAATGCGGCTGTGAGATGCCCTGTAGAGAGTCTCTATAACAAATGTTATTGATATAAGTATTGAAAAATAGATCTTGATCAAATGTTTGTGCAACCACAAAAGAAGCAAAACCAATCAACTATCTTCTCCCTTTTTTTGAAACCAGCATAAAAGTAAAATATATTTTTAAATAACCCTCGATCTGATTACAAATATAGTCACAAGCACTAGATAGCCCTTAAACTCAAGTTTCTAAACATTTCTAAAACAGCATACCCTTTCAAGATCTATCTAAAAGGTATAACCAACTGAGAATTGAAACGAAGAAGCGCTCGCAAATCTTCTTTTTTTCTTTTGGAACAAGTACGAATGTGAGCACTTGCCGCTCTCTGCTTCTTATCTAGTGCGCCCATCGTTCGGTGTGGTAAGCGACGAAGGTAGCGAAGCTGTCGCAGTGCGTGTAAGTGCGAATCAGGTGCTCGCCCTCGTCAACCGAGATGGTATAAAAGGCCAGGCTTTGGCTGGGTAGACAACAGTTGTGCATTAACTTTTGGGAATTGACATTGCCACGCCCCCACGCGCTCTACATACCTACATTTATCGTATTAAATATATATATCGCACAAATAAAACTCTTTAAGGATGTATAAATTCGTGTGTGTTTTGTGCTCAGCTCTGCTGTTGACCTATGCCTTGGCACGTCCGCAGGATGCGCGCGCTGCTGGATCTGTTGCATCAACAACAACAACAACAACGCCAGCAAGCATTATTCATCAGGATAATGTAAATAACGCCGATGGCAGTTTTAACAGCAGGTAAGATTAGACAACCAAATCCGAAGAGAGAAGTTTAAGTAAACCCACTTCTTCAATCTCAGTTATGAGACATCGAATGGCATCAGGGTGGAAAACATTGGATATCTTAAGAAGATCATCATACCGAAGACGACAAATATCGATGGACAGGTTATCGATGAACATGAGGAGCTTGTACTTGTGCAAACTGGATCCTACAGCTATAGCGATCCCGAGGGCAATATCATAACACTGCGCTATGTGGCCGACGAGAATGGTTTCCAGCCGGAGGGCGATCATCTGCCAGTTGCGCCGCAATAGTTGCGTCAACAGGACGTATGTGTAATTAAGTAATTAGCATTAAGTCTGTATGTATATTTTATGTACTTATATATATAGTATAAAGTATTACGTACTGGAGATAGCACAGCACTGTCCTACGCCATACGATGTGTTGCAAGAATATATTTCTTATGTCAATTTTGGTACTGACATTCAAACACACAGACACACACACCTTGAAAAATACCTAAACTCAGACCTGAAACCACAACTCAAAAATTATATTAAAGGGAAAAAGATATACGCAGAAGTAATAAATATATGAATAAATATTGAACAATTATTTTTGTGTCTCATTGCCACTCAAACGAGTACTCATATTCATTGCATCAGCACTCATACTCACATATGAGTATTTTTAGCCTCGTGGCGCTTACAAAATTACCAAACTGCCCTTCACGCCATCTTGCGGTTGCCACTGAGCTTAAACATTTAAATGATGATGCTGGCGCTTATGAGCCGCAAGATTATTTACACAAATGCCAGTTGAAGTCAACACCGTAAATACCGAAACCGAACCAATATCACAAAAGCCAACTTTAATCTAAATGATCTAACCGCTGAGCAACCGCACTCACTGACATTGATTTGTTTGCGCATCAGTTTGCGTTCGGTTATGTTCACAATCTTGCAAACATTGCAAGTATCATGGCAGTGTTAGGAAGTTTTAAGTTAATAGATAAGTTTTAATGTAGAGTCAATTATTAAATCTACATATTTTTTGTAAGTTATCAAGCACACCTCGCATATTAAAATGCTGTATACAAATAATCAACACATTTACAAATAATGAATAGCCATTTAATTGTTGAAATGTTCCAACAATTAAATAGCCAAATCACTTCAGTTTTGGAAAAGTCCAATGCCACCAACTGATCGGCATTTGTTTAGTTGAAACTGGAGTTGGACATGTTGAAATTCAGCCTGTGCATTTTGCTTATACATAGTAAGCATTTAGCATCTCTGTGGCTCAGTGCTGATATTACCGGTAATAAAACATAAAATAAGAGAGATAAATATCGTTAAAAACTACTTTGTTGTGGTAAAGCAACAGAAATGTGTGACCAACTCAAAGTGCATAGCCGAAGTAATACAATGCAACTAAGGAATAGAAGATCGAATGCTGCGATGATGATCGTCAAAAAAATCGCTAAAGTTGAAAACGTTTAATAAAATGTCTTATGTCACATTTGAGTTGTGTAAAGTGATGGTAATGCAATAGGGTGACACTTATTGGAATACTTGACACTTATTCGGTAACTTGAAACAATTTAAGGAATGTGAAAATCTTCATCAAATATTTTCTGCACAACAGGAGTTATTTTCGAACGGAGAATATTACTATTGTCGAATTCTTTCCACCAGTTCTAACTGAAAAAAAATTTACAATGCATTTTAATTGGTTTCAGCCAAGAGTTGCGCCTGTTACGAATATCAGAGTACTTGGCCGATTACATGAAATCTCCAAAGAGCATACTTAATACATAAAATATTTATGAAAGGAGAGCAAAATACGCAGATAGTGTAATAATATATATATATATTAAAATATCTTTTAAATACTTACATCAATTGAAAAGTTTCCTGCCTAAAAGTATGCTTCAGTTTATAGTTTGTATGCTTTCCTCATTTAAACAAAAACGCAGCATAAATTATTATGTTGTTATAGCTCTTGTGAAAGCGAACGATGTTTTTTAAACGTTCGTTAAAAGCTAGTTAACTTTCTGCTCGACACTCCAATTTTTTAATTTCTTATATGTTTTAAATGGATTTTTGAAACATTCACCAAAACATAGAGGGATAAAGGTATAAGAAAAATTGTAAAACTAAATTTATTTGGATTTCGTATAAAGTTGTGCAATATTAAGCATTTATATTCCAATTAAACTCCAACCATTTATAAATTATTTAAAGCATTTAAAGTCCAAGTACTTTAAAAACAATTTCTTCTTTGTCGGAATATTTCATTCAAATATTTAGTCATTATAAAAAAACAACAATGTAACGCTAACAACATGCAAATATTATTCATTTTGTCAATGTTGCTGTTAAAAGCTCTTATTACCAACCTGGTTCGCATACATCCAATACTTAGTTTAAGAGTGATTGATTCAAACAACAGACTTGGAAGGCCTTAAAACAAGTTCTTAAACATTTCCTACAAAAGTATATCAAGTAGCAGTAACATGTCTGGAAGATGTCTTTGGGAGAATCTTTGCACTTATCTTTATCTGATATTTTATATTGTTTTGAGTATCTATTTGCAGGGTTTTTAAATACACTTAAATTTGGTTGCACCCAATTTGACGGTTGTTAATGTTTTGGTAAGTGGATTCGTGATAATTCGCGGCCTGCGAGTGAGTAAATCATAGATCAATGCAAAACATATATTATTGATATTATAAAGTCAACATCAGCAATATAGATAAAAACTTGTAAGATTCCTAATCTATAAAGATGCAAAATCATTAAGTAATGTTCGGTCAATAAACTTGGGAATCTTAAGTTTAAATGCATATATATTCAGAATATAAAATCAGCACGCTATCGGATCAAAAGGAATTTCGTTTGAAGAGATACAATGAAATGCTTGTTAGAATCGGCAATTACCAAAGGGGCATTAAAATACGTGGACTGTCTATCAATTGGCAATGATGATTACGTTGGATCAACAGACATCTCCATCCATTTCTAGAGCATTATTTACGATTCAAGCTCAAGATGCCAGGCACTGACAAGAAATTTCACAACATCATGACACTTAAAATTGCCGCAAAAATTTATTACCTCGCTTCGCTTTGGCCCACTCCCGACCAGCCGAACGTTTTTTTTTTTAAACCAGTCTTACACAGTATTCCACAGTCTGCAATCTTCACAGTCTCTTGGGACCGCTCAGCTTTTAAATGTCAAATGCCGCACGAGCTAAGAACACAATTTCCAGCAAGAGATGCAACCTACTACAACTAAAAGTTAACCTCAGAATGCAACAGGCCAATCATTTGACATTTCCAATGGGCCAACATTGGTCCGCACAAACCCAGTTTGTTGGCTAAGTTAGAAGTGGGTCAGTGTGCAAACTGTTCGAGGATGCAGTTAGCTCTGGAGCTAACCTTGCCAACTTTCAATTTCATTCAGTTGGATTCAGCCAAGTGGATGAAACAAAAACAAAAAAAACATTGCACAATAACCACTGCAAGATGTGACTCATCCGGCACTCCAACAAAACTGCCAACTGGTCCAAGAGCCAAGCTTAGGTGGGTGACAGACGAAGACGGCACTACCATTTTGTTGGCTTTTATGAAGGGGTGTGTTGGCCGGGCCCAAAAAGCTGTTGTTTTGTTGCAAGCGGCAACACTTGACCAGTTTTTTTGTTCGCTCTCTTTCTTCGCCTCTTTCCACTTTAACCGGCAAGGCGGTTGTTCAACTTTTCGCATTATGTTGCAAGTGATTCTCGCATGTGTTTTGTTCAAACACACACAAACAACTTATCATGTTTTCCATTTCTTGGTCAATGCACTGAAATTGGCAGGTAATCGTTGCATGATATTATCGCCAAAGATTGACCTATTTTCTGGCAACTAATTAACATTTACCAAGATGCATTACCCATTGCCGCTTTGATCTCAATTATTGTCTTGCGTCATCTGCAACATTGCTGGCATCAGCAAACGAAAACATACAAACAAAAAAGCCAAGTCCGATGCTAAGTTACTCGAGTGTTACAACAAATTTTCATTCCAACCTATGCCACACATTATGTACTAGAATTTATCATTCGGCTTTGCACGGGTTAAATGTTGAAATGAGAATTCTAATTTAACAAAAAGTCTTTATAAAACAGCTATTTTTCACAACTGTTACCTACTTTTTAAATAAGGTTTTATAAAAAAAAACCTAGCGGGTTTAATTCTTCGTTTTTTTCTTCCAATTTCCCGCTGTGAATGACATTCAAGCATGCCCCAATAACCTCTGTACCAATCCCATCAATGGACGCTGCTGCAATTACAAGAATCCAAGAAAGCGAATCCACAGACAGCATTATCTTCTTCTTTACTTGAGCAAGATTTAGAGAGAACGCAAAAAAAAAATGAGAGAGGGAGAGCATCGGAAGAGAGAAAGAGTAAAGCTCTCATACATAAACTGGCTGAGAGAGCGTTTTACATGGTTCGGCTGCATTTTGGCGAAGACAACAAGCGTTAAAATAAAACCCGTTTTGTCTTATTTCTAAATAACGGCATTACGAAGATGAACGACCCAACAGACGCAGACAATCCGCACACTTTTGCTCTGCCTTGTTACCATACCTAATATGCATAACTATTATATGAAAATCAAATACGTGGGGACTGACGCAAACTCTATATGCAAATTGAGATCAAATACATATCGAGTGTCGTGGTATTTACACTTTCCTGACGCTTAAATGATTTAAATGTTAAGTTTATACTTTTTCAAAATGCAATTCAATATCAACAAACATTTCAAATATCAATCAAAATTATTGGCCTTTAAACAAATCTTTCTTCCATCTCAAATGAAATCAAAAGTGCTCTTCAACAATGATTTTACAAAACAGTAATCACCGAACTGTTAAAACAGATAGTAAGCAACAAAAACAAAGAGCAGCAACAGCATCTGCAACTATGGCAATTGCAACTGTTGTCATTGTATCTGTGTTTTTAATGTAAACGTATCTGTATCTCTATGTCTATCTCTATAGTGTTGCGTCTCTTCAAGCCAAGGCGATCGCTAGTGTGGGTTCCAGACGCTGTGAGCGCAGGAGGCACCGAGTCAAAGTTGCGGCTATATAAAGCTCTTAAATAGGGCCGCCGCAGCACAGTTCGAACCGTTGCAGCTTTCACTTGCCAACAAAATAACGGACGACATCGCAACAAACGCGCAACTGCAACAAGTGTAAATACCACTAGATTTAACAAACAAAAATCCTTGAAAGTGAATCCGAATTAAATCAACGCATAACGAAATGAAACTATTTGTAAGTCAATCTTTTAGTGTTTGTGTCTTTAGTGATTTCCAGTCAATCGTAATAAATAATAAATGATCACAACTAATGATACTGAATAATTGTTAAAAAAAACTCTTAACAACACTTAATGGAGTTTTCGAAAATAAGAATATTGCTATGTTTAAAAACTTTTTTCAGTTTTCGATAATAAAAATAAATCAAACTCTGCATGTTTTCTACTACTAAAACAATTTATAAAAACAAATTTTCTATAAAGTGTGACAAAGAAGAGTCTTGAAAACCTTAAATATCAATATAAAGTGTTCATAATAATAGATTGGATATTTTTCATTTATGTTGTTTTTTATTTGTTCAACTTCTTTTAATTGTCAGATTCTTATTTCACTGTTTGCCGTAACGTGCCACGCCCAACATCACAATCAGCATCAACAGCATCATTCACATCCCAATTCAAATAACATTCCACGCGATGAGAAAACGAATCATCGAAATGAGGATTTACGGGAGACAAGCACCTGGATACCGATACTGAAGTACAACAAGGAGCAGAGCGAGGATGGCAGTTACAAGACCGAATACGAAACAGGGAATAATATTATTCATGAGGAGACCGGTTTCCTTAAAGATTTCGATACGAATCCCAATGGTGTGTTGGTGCAGCATGGCCAGTATTCCTACCAATCGCCAGACGGCACACTGGTCAATGTGCAATACACAGCCGATGAAAATGGTTTCCGTGCCACTGGAGATCATATACCTACCCCACCTGCCATACCCGAAGAGATACAGAAGGGACTGGATCAGATTTATGCTGGCATCAAGCTGCAGCAGGAGCGTTTAGAGCTGCGGGCCAAGAATGATCCCAGCTTTGCCAAGAAGCTGGAAGAGCGACGCATCGCCAACCAGAATGGTCAATACGTTGGCTTGCTGGAGAATCAATAGAGAGTTGACTCATTTGCAAACCAGTCGAAAGAGATGCATTTAGGAGTTTTTTTTTCAAAATTTGTAATTGATTGGTTCCCATTTATTTAACATAATCAAAAAAAAGACTGCGATTTCTACTATAAAAATCTCGCAGTAATTAATGTATAAAACTTAAAAAAAAAAAAAAACAATTGAAAAGACACAGCACAAATAATTATGTTAATGATCGTGAAAGTTTTGTTGAGCATCATAATAATAAAACGAAATAATCACAATAAAAGCGAAAAAGAAACAATATTTTTTCATCATGCAAATAAATAAACACACTCGACCCCAAGCAAACTTATTTAACGCTTTTTCATTTCCACAATATCTCCTTCACATTCAACATATTCAAACATATATATGAAATGTTTACAAAACGTGACAATGCGCAATGAGTTTTTTTTTTTTTTTAATCGGTGTTTCTTTGTTATTTTTGTTTAAATTTTTCTATTGTTTTTGTTCACAACTTGAATTACCTCAAGTGTCCGTTTGTTGATCCCAATTCCGTGGAATGTAAAATTTTTTGAATATTCAACAGTTTTCATAAGCCTTACATTGTAAGGCAAAAGCAAAGACTTTTGACAGCCTTGTCAGACCAGCTGTTGCATAATTATAACAGCTTTTCTCATGATTTGCAAATGGTTGTGAGTTGAAGTCACATTGGAGCTGCTTCAATGGTCTACTTTCGATAAGTATATCAAAGGAAAAAATAATTTTTAGCTTGACAAATGATAAATAATTTTTACTGGTAAAGAAAATAAATTCAAAGAAGTTCAAAATGGTTTTTTAAAAACATTATTAGTTATAAAAGCTTTTGTAGTTATCTTCACACTTATTCGCACATAAGCTGATTATTTATAGAGCTTTTTTTATATAAATCCACTTGTAACCGACTTCTCACTTTTCGGCCTACAACTGTTTTCCCGTTGCTGTTATTGACCCCATCAATTCGGTAAAAAGTTGCTTAAAAGCGGCATTCGTCAGCATTAAATAAACACAAAGTTCCATTAGGAACAAACAGACTTTGCACAAACGATGCCAAAAAATCAACAAGCTTAGTTTTTGTAGAACAAACGGCAACTTGGCAAATAATATGCATAAATGTTAGCATAACCCAATACATATAAATAAATACATAGGTATGTATGTGGAGCTCCCTAGAGCGAAATATGTAAATGAAATGCACTGCATTTTCACCAAGCAAAACGAAAGAATTTCTGTTCGCCATTAAGTTTTAACGCTCTTGCGCATAATTAAACGAAAACTGAACAAAAGCAAAAAAAATTTCTATTGCTTTTGTGATCCAAAGAATATTCTTGTGGCCGGTGGTTGGTGGTAATGGCCACAAATTGATTTTGCCAACGCCAGTTGCCGTTTAGAAGCCGTGGCGTTTAGATCACAAAACGTGTGTAAAAGAAGAAGCGCGACGAGAAAAAATCATAACTAACTTAAAACTAAAATCTGAAATCAACATCAGCCTAGTGCGAATATCGATGGGCAGGTGGAATTCAGAGCTGATGATGAAGAACTAACTCAAACAATGAGTTGCTCTTGTTGTTTTGTTTGCTGCCAGCCACAACGTAAAGTAACAACAAAACGAACGCAGCTAACTGTGAATTGAAGATACTACAACAATAATATCCACTTAAAAAGTGGCACATTCAGTAAATACAAACTGAAACTGAAACCGTTCAAAGTGTTACCAAAAAAGAGACAAACTCAAAAACGGGTCTTAGTTCAATTTGACTATGGCCAGCAAATTGTTGATTTTTCAAATGTTGTGGCTTTTACTAGTCGCCTTTAGTTGTAGGCTTATCCACGGTCAGGCAGAGCCTGATGCACTGCAGCTGCAAGCACCTCGGCCACGGGGTCGTGTACGCATTTCGGATATGCAGGTGCAGCAACCACCACCACCACCCGGTCGTGGACCCATGGGCTGGCCCAACTTTGGCTCAGTTGCTCCAATTGCACTGCCAGTGCCAGTGGGAATTCCTGTGCTTCCACCTAGCTCCACGGTGCACACGCACATCCCACTGCTGCGAGAGCAGCTAGATAGAAACATGGAAAATCTGGCCGCAACCAGTGAGGCAACTGTACAGAATGCTGTGGTTTATGGCAATTGGAAGCCAGACCATCCGCTTAAGCCTGAGAACGATAATACACAGACCAAAGAACGCGTCTATGGACGTTTGGAGGCAATGCTAATGGGCATGCCAGTGCACGGTATGAATCAACTCAGAGAGAGACCTTTTAACATACTACAGATATTCTTTGTGCAGCCAACTCTAATTATTCTCTGTTGTTCAAAAAAAGATTTTAAATTTGATTTCATTAAAATTTTTTTGACATTTGTGGCTAACATTTTTAGTTAAATTAACTTTAATGTTCTTTTAAACCTTTCACATCGCTATTTCGTATTTGTTATAGTTGTTGACAGTCGGGAGGCATCCGGTGAGCAAGTATCACCTGAAATGGCGAAACCAACTGAATCTGGTGGCTTTATAAATCCTTATGCACGTCGTGATAGCTTTGAGAGATCACAGGAAACTCGAGGTCGTTGGCGCATCCCATCATCCCCAATATCACAACAGCCCCCGGCACCAGTTGAAGTGGTGCATATACGTGAAACGGATCCGCTTTTGAGAGCCATGGCAAAGGAAATCAATGAGTCCATTGAGACGACCACAGCGATGCATCTTCGACCCACACAACAAACCACAGAGAACAGCTGGATGCCGTTACAGTATCCATATCCAACGCATAGTTACGAGAGCACTCAACCAGTCCCGAGAGCGGCTCCCAAAGTAAGCAGTACACCAGCGCCGACCCTTAGTTTTGGGCACTCTATGGAGACCACAACTATCGCACTCAATTGGCCCACTGACTTTCTAGAGACTAGCTCGATCAGCACGGAACGCATTTACACAGATTCTAGCATCGATCGTATTGATGACATTCACCATATCGACCGCATTGATGAGGATTCGGAGGATTCGGAGGATTACAAATACTTCGACGATAGCCTCAATTCTGCTCAAATTCATAGCAAACTGAGTGTACCGGAGACCTTGTTGCCCCAGTTGCCACTGAACATAACACGCGTCGGAATTCCATACGAGGAACGTAATTCTGCCGAGGAGCCGACCATTTGTGTGCCCCTAACTGTTAGTGAGACAGCCGCAGAAAGCGCCACACCGCTACTCGTTGAGGTGGAGCGGGTCTATTGCTTCCCCCTGCCCAAAGTTGAGATCAAAACGGGCAACATTAGACGACAGCAACATCTAACGGAAATGGAGCACAGCACAAGTGGCAGTGAAACATTCTATACATCAACGGAACAAACTGAACCACCAATGCTGACATCGGTTGCCAGTCGCCAGAGTACTTTGGCCCTGTTTCTTATAATTGGGAGCAGCATTTTGGCTCGTTTATAAGCTTAAATTAATACGATGAAACATCGCTTAAGATTAACTCAGGGGCTACTCATAATTAGAAAATCAAACTTATTTGTTAACACAATTAAAGCTAAACCAAAACCCAAAACCATCAACCTGAACTCTATCTCTTTCTGGGGCAACTTATCCGTAAAAAATACAGCTTGGAATTAAAGTAACTTGTCTAATTTTTATGGAATTCAATTTATTTAACATCATTTATATTTCAGGTCTGAAAAACACTCTGTTTTGTAATGACTTTAAAGTTATATCTGCATTAGCAAAAACTTTTGAGTTCAAAGAATTCACTTTTATTCAAATTGTATTGAAACTGATTTATAATGAATTGAAATTTAAACGATCGAAATGGGATTGAGTGATTTGGTCTCTGACTACTCGACGCAGTACCTTCCCGTTAGCGTTTGTGGGCAACTTATTTGTGAAGTGGACTCCTCCCTGGAGCTGCCCATACTCGGCTGGAATTCGCTTTTCCGCATGCTGTTTAATTTGATCAGCACTTAAGGTGCTATCAGGGCGCTTTACAATCATAGCAGCTGGTGCATCACCGTACCTTTCATCATAAACACCCACTACACACACTTCCTGGACATCGGGTAGCTCAGCAATGACAGCTTCGATTTCATTTGAACTGTAATGCATGCTACAGAATTTATAGATTTCCTTCTTGCGATCAACTATATACAGGTTCCCATTTTCATCAAAGTAACCCAGGTCTCCTGTGTGAAACCAACCTTCAGAATCCTGCATGCGTTGCGTTTCCAAAAGATTGCCGAAGTATCCGCCCCATTTGCGGCCATGGTGTACATACACTTCACCTGCCTCACCGACTCCAAGATTCATGCCATTTTCATCGACTATGCGCACCTTGATTCCGGGAACAAGCTTTCCAACTGAGTTTCCAAGCTTATCAGAATAGGCATAACCGCTTACTATACCAAATTCCGTTGCAGCATACACATACAAAACAATACCGTTTTTTACAAGACTTTGCATCTTCTTAAGTGCTTCTGCGCGTATCCAACTACCAACTATTACAAACGCAGAAACAGTAGACAGTCTTTCGGATGTTGTCTGGGGACAAGCAAGCAGTGCGGCAACATGATGAGGGTGACAGGAAATGTCATTGATGAGATACCTATCAATGAGCTCCAACAAATTCTCAGCGCTAAACGGCTTATCGGGTATGATGCGTGTACAGCGATATGCAACAGAACGCAAAAAATAGTAAATGCCGGTAGTCCAGTCTAAGCCGGAACCAGTATAGACTACCGATTCGGTGGTCAGAAGGCTGCAAAAATAGTGGATCGTAAGTGGAACTAATTTATACTCAGAATGGTGGACTTAAAACACACTGGCTGGCAGAAATAAGCATGTGGTTAGCAAGGCAAACAGCTTTGGGTTGTCCGGTAGTGCCGGATGAACATAAAATTACCATAGTCTGATCTCCACCCAAGAGCAAAGGTTGTGGTCTATTATAATAATAATAACATTTAAATGAATGGCAGTCATAATGAAAATTCTACTTACTGGTAAAACATTTCAGTCTTCGTTGGTGAAAGTAGATCCTCCACATATGTCACACCCTCCACTTTACCGGTGATCGTTATCAGCTCTGGATTCCAAGCGGAACTTGCTGTCTTAAACTTTTCATAATCAACAGCATCGCAAAAGATTATTTTGGGCTCAGTTATCGTCAATACGTGAGTTAGTGTATTTATATCCAAGTTTGGATTAACTCCGTGGAAGGGTGTAGCATTGAAGAGGCAGGCCACAGCTACTGGTGTAACAAACGTGCTATTATTGGCTGAAATGCAGATAACGTCATCATGACGCAATCTGCGCTGCTTGAAGTTCTGTGCAAGTCGTACAGACCAGCTTAAAATATCCTGGTTTGTCGGAGTTTTTCCATCCGCAACGCAGATCTTAATATCAGATAAGATTCTTACTATCCTCAGATGTATCCCAAGATTTGCAGTATGGAGCTTACCTGGCAAATGTTCTTGGGATTGCTTCGGAGATTATTATGTATTATTTGTCCAATAGATAAATTAAAATCGGGGTTGGCTTCGCGATTTGCACCACTCCAGACACGTGCGATCGGATCATATTTGGTTTTAAGGAAATCAACCATTTTTGTTTGATATCACAAGCTATATACGCTTCAAGTTTCCAAGACAAAATAAAGTTCTCATGGAAAGTCATTCTATTATAAAGTGTCTAGGTTGAGTTAATATTTGTAGCAACAACAAATTCAAGATATAAAAACTCAACTCACGATGAAGTACAATTAACAGTCGATCGATCATTCGTTTTATACAGATTGTAATTACCAAAAATTACACTTTTATTAAAGATCTATTGGCAATGATTTTCTACTAAAAGTGTACTTATTTTGTAATTTAAAGTGTCTTATTTATAATAATTATTATTCTATAATGATTTAATTTTAAGTTTCAACACATATGCACCAATATGTTTTAATTCAAATATAATTCATACTAAATATTAACATGAACATTATCTTTATAAACATTCGGGATACATTAAAATCAAGTCTAACATTCTTGAATACAAAATTTAATCAAAATTTGCTCAAGTTTAAAATAATAAAAATCAAAAATTTATATTTTTAGTTTTGTGTTATGCCACAATCCTTAATTTAAAATTTTTAATTTTGGGTTTGTAATTATTCAAATCAAAATTTACCACATTTTTGTACGAGTCGTTTGACATTCGATATTTGAATACGATGCATTTTCAATAAAACAATTTTGTATTAAATTTCAAAACGAAAACTAAAACCTGAATCTAAAAATTAAATTTTAGTTTTAAGTCGCATTTTTTCTGTGTTTAACCATAATCTTTAACCACAAACTTTAATCTTTATGGGCCGGTGAAATGTGTTATTATTTTTTGCTTCATGCGACTCTTATGTGCATTTCTCTCACGACTCCACAGTGGTTGCGTTTACAGGCCAAAAATCTAAAAATCTATAAATAAATAAATAAAATTTGGACACAATGTATGCAAATTGTCTCTTAAGTGTCAAAATTTCTAGATGGAAGTTTGTCTGGAAATCTTTCGGGACTTTCTAAAAATAGAATGCAAATTGTGATCAAGCATTTTTACAATACAAAATAACACTTCAAAGTGGTCAAACGTTTCCTATAGTGTTCCTATCTTATTTATTCAAAATGCATTTTGAAGTTGAATATAGATATTAATAACTAACTAATACTAATATAATGGATATTAACAAATCGATTTAATATATTTTGTGTATTTTTTCAACGTCTTTTTATGTTTAGTTGAAGTTTTAGTTGTGTTACCCCCCGATACCCCCATTGTGTCTGTTATCAATGTTTTTGTCAATGTTATCCGGTAATAAAAACATAAAGTTTAGCTGCTGATAGTAGCTGATTTATGCATATATGTACATTAAAACGAGTATAAAAACTAAAGCCGTCTTACTATTTCTAAGGTCAAGTTTGCAACATAATCAGCAGCACCTGCTTTGTTTTTGTGATATTGCTTTTGTTTTCATCATTTGTTATTGTATACAATTTTGAAATTCAATTTTTATAGTTTCTATCTTGTTTTGTTTTTATAGTTACTTCTTATAACTGTGTGTTTTCACGCATGAACATCGTTGAACAGAAGAGGGCACAAATCCAAAAAAAACTCAGTGCGTGATCCATTTAGTTGAACTTAGCATTAAAAACAAGGGATATGCCATTGAGTTAAGTAAGTTTAAGAAATGTATTGTTTATATTTTTCAAGAAACTAATAACGTATAGCGTATTAAAAGCAACAAGAATGTATAGAAATAGAGTCGTCAAAGAGCATCAATACTGCATTTAAAGTAACTATGACTCTTTTAAAACAGTAAACTCTGTTTGGATAATTACATTTTGCTAGATGCTCTTTCATTTCAATTATATGTTGTTCAGTAAGGCTTTTACTTTGCAAAGCCGACTTGTATGGGCTTTAATTTGCTAAATTACTGCTATATAGGCAATCAAATAAATTATATATTCTTTAAAAAAAATTTTGTGATTAGTGCTACATTTCTACAATTCCCGAATTCGCCAGTATCAACTTAAGTTTTCATAGCTGATGAACCCGTGTGGCTAAATACCTGTGTAGCATATTTCACTTAGAGTTTTTCGAATGAAATTGGGAATATGTATTTGTTTCACTCGTTACCGAAGGTCAAGAGTATATTGGGTTTGTGCAATGTCCGTCATGATGTCCGTCCGTACGTCCGTCCGTCTGTTCGTCTGTATGTTCGCAACTTTTTTCCACACCCTTTAAGCTAGAGACTTGAAACTTTCCAATTGTCTTTATCTATGGGATAGTAAATTTAAGTGTCAAGATGGGGGTTCTAAGATAACTGGGGGGCTGGCAAATCGATAAATTCGATAACTCAAAACCGATAAATCCACATATTTCGCACATCCTTACAGCTAGAACTACCAAATTCGGTAAGCAGATAGCTACTAACAACCCCCAAAAAACTGCATCAAAAATTTTGGAGCCACGCCCACCCATTCCGCCCCCAGCCCCCCGCATTTTAAAGTCAAAAAAGCCTATATCTCCCACAGTTTTTGAGCTATTGCCACCAAGATAACTGATGACGACCCCCCAAAAACTGCATCAAAAGTTTGGATGCCCACCAATACTGCCCTAGCCGCCCCCATCCGCCCCAACGTTCCGTCAAAAACGGGAATGCGTGTATCTTCCAGAGTTGTGGAGCTAGAGCCACCAAATTTGGTAGGAAGATAGCTGGCAACGACCCCAAACAATCTGCATCAAACTTTTGGAGCCACGCCCACCCATTCCGCCCCCCTTTCCCCACCATTTACAAACTTTGAGCTAGAGTCACCAAATTTGGTATGAAGATAGCAATTGACATTCCACATAGATCTGCAGCAAAAATTTGGCTGCCACGCCCACCCATTCCGCCCCAGCCCCCCTTTCCCCACCTTTGACAAACTTCGAGCTAGATTCACCAAATTTGGTATGAAGATAGCAATTGACATTCCACAAAGATCTTTCCCCTTTGCAAACTGGCCTCTTTTTACCAGTTTTAATACTGGTAACGAGTATACCGCAGTCGGTTGCGTCCAACTGCAACGTTTCCACTTGTTTTTTAGTAAATTTTGTTGAAGTACTTGACAACTATTTCCCTTGACACCGTCTGGGGCTTGAATTATATTGCGCGTTAAAAATTTCTAATTGATTTTTATAAGTGTGGCACATCATAGATGCCGAAAATTTTTACCCCATTAACCGAAAAATTTTGTCTTTCCTTTATGAATAAAATAGAATCATTTTTATTGATTTATCACTATTTTGTTATGATACAAAAAAGGAATGAAATGAAATCTATAAGTTTTCTGTACTTATCTGTATTTCTCTGTATTTTTCCGAATTTTGTCTGTAATTTTGTTTTTTGGGCTTTTTGGTATTATTAGGATTTCTGACAATGGTGGTATTTTTGGTAATTTTTTTTTTTGGTATTGGTGGTGTTCTTTGGTAATTTTTGTTAACTTTGGGATATCTGGCATTTTTTGTGTATTTTGGTATATTATGTCAAGAATAATTAAACTTTATTGCTCTTGTCACGTCAAAAAAAAAATATATAAAAATAATATAAAAAAAATATTTTAAAAAATATAAAACAAATTTGTTTTAAGAACTTTAAGAACTATCGGGTCATCGGGTCAACTCAAAAAGGAGTGTCTGACGGCGTTTACATTTACTTGTATTGACCCAACGAGTATATGTCCAACAGAGCCGAATTCAGAGCTGGTATTTACTCTTTGTTTTAAAGGTTATCCCTTTAAAATTTGTTCATCTGCATTCTTGTCATCCAAAATTTGTTCATTAACAGTTGTTGCATCTAACATTGGTTCTAACAATTGTCGCATCTAACATTTGTTCATTAACATTGATTAAATTTATTTCAGTAATTTTCTCAGTGCATTTATTGCACATCGCCATGGAGAATTTGGCCATAGAGTTTTTTACTTGTAATGGCATGCATGTCACTCATGTTTACACGTTGCAATTTATTGGTACTTTCGAAAAAGGCTTTTCGTTTCGATATTTTTCAGGGCGCCTAAATTTATGCTCAGACCACAAACACTCATAAAATCTCGACCTAAAACTACATCGTGACTCATAAACTCATGAGTAACAAGATGTTTTACCAAAAATATAAAATCGGCTTTTGTTCAGCCCAAAATATGAATTATTAACTAAATCCAGTTGAGCTTCATTTTGGTACACATGATTTTTTTTATAAAGGTATCTAGGATTATCACCATACACAAAATAAATTTTGAAAATATTTTTACATAGTTGTTGTTGCTTCCTTCACCCTTTTTTTCGCATTCTGCAATGAAACAGCCCATTTCGCCGCAAGCGTATCACGACAAATGGGCTCTTTTTGGTTTGCTGCAATCCTTCTATAAGTGGATTTTGGAGTTGCAGTTTCTACAGCGTATACCTCCACATACACCAGCTGCTACTGTTGCTCTTTTGTAGTTCGCCGATGACACTTTCTTTGGAAGACGTCCATATGTATATCTGCTAAAGCCTGCAGCATCTGCTCCGGATCAGCAAAACGTTGGATACGAGCTTAGTTTCGTAAAGTTTCCGAAGTTATTCCCTCTGTGATACGCGTCTCTAAGTAAACATTAACGGTTGCGCTAACATTGTTTTATTGCTTAAATAAATGGCAAACTGCTCCTCTGGTTGTCAGAATTAAACTTATCCGAAACGAGAAAACAAATCTTTTAGGTCTTGCATAGACTAGTCGAATTCTCAAAAGATCTTAGCATCACCTTTATTTCAAGTCTGAAAAACACTCTGTTTTGTAATGACTTTTAATTATACTCGATACCGAAGGTAAAGAGTATATTGGTTTTGTGCAATGTCCGTCATGGTGTCCGTCCGTCTGTCCGTCTGTCCGTCCGTATGTTCGCAACTTTTTTCCACACCCTTCAAGCTAGAGACTTGAAACCAATTCCAATACTCTTTATGTATGGGATAGTAAATTAAAGTGTCAAGATGGGGGTTCTACGATAATTGGGGGGCTGGCAAATCGATAAATTCGATAACTCAAAACCGATAAATCCACATATTTCGTACATCCTTACAGCTAGAACTACTAAATTTGGTAAGCAGATAGCTACTAGCAACCCCCAAAAAACTGCATCAAAAATTTTGGAGCCACGCCCCCCCATTCCGCCCTCAGCTCCACCGCAATTTGAAATCAGAAATGGCTATATCTCCCACAGTTTTTGAGCTATAGCCACAAAATTTAGTGCCAAGATAGGTGATGATGACCCCCCAAAAACTGCATCAAAAGTTTGGATGCCACGTCCACTAATAATGCCCTAGCCGCCCCCATCCACCCCAACGCTTCGTCAAAAACGGGAATGCGTGTATCTTCGAGAGTAGTGGAGCTAGAACCACCAAATTTGGTAGGAAGGTAGCTGGCAACGACCCCCAAAAATCGGCATCAAAGTTTTGGAGCCACGCCCACCCATGTCGCCCCCCTGTCCACACCTTTTACAAACTTTTAGCTAGAGTCACCAAATTTGGTATGAAGATAGCAATTGACATCCCACACAGATCTGCAGCAAAATTTTGGATGCCACGCCCACCCATACCGCCCCCAGCCCCCCTTTCCCCACTTTGTACAATTTTCGAGCTAGAGTCACCAAATTTGGTATGAAGATAGCAATTGACATTCCACAAAGATCTGCATCTCAAATTTGGATGCCACGCCCACACATACCGACCCCAGCTCCCAGCCCCCGTCCTCCTCTTTTTACAAATTTCGAGCTACAGTCACCAAATTTGGTATGAAGATAGCAATTAACATTCCACAAAGATCTGCAGCAAAAATTTGGATGCCACGCCCGCCCATACCACCCCAGCCCCCTTTCCCCACTTTTTACAAATTTCGAGCTAGAGTCACCAAATTTGGTATGAAGATAGCAATTGACATTCCACAAAGATGTGCATCACATTTCTGGATGCCACGCCCACCCATACCGCCTCCAGCCCCCCTTTCCCAAAAACTTACAAACTTTGAGCTAAAGTCATCAAATTTGTAAGCAAGATAGCTTGTGGCATCCCCATCTGCATCGGAAAATTTTTTAGGCAGTGTACACCTCTGCCGCGTCCGTACCCCTCAGCAGTAAGGCCTCTTTTTACCGGTTTTAATACTGGTATCGAGTATGCCGCAGTCGGTTGCGTCCGACTGCAACGTTTCCACTTGTTTATATCTGCATTAGTAAAAACTTTTGAGTTCAAAGGATTCACTTTTATTCAAATTATATTGAAACTTAATTTTAAGCAAACACCATAACTTTTAACGATCTGTATTGGATTGAGTGATTTGATCTCTGGCTAGTCGACGCAGTACCTTCCCGTTAGCGTTTGTGGGCAACTTATTTGTGAAGTGGACTCCTCCCTGGAGCTGCCCATACTCGGCTGGAATTCGCTTTTCCGCATGCTGTTTAATTTGATCAGCACTTAAGGTGCTATCAGGGCGCTTTACAATCATAACAGCTGGTGCATCACCGTACCTTTCATCATAAACACCCACTACACACACTTCCTGGACATCGGGTAGCTCAGCAATGACAGCTTCGATTTGATTAGGACTATAATGTATGCTACAGAATTTATAGATTTCCTTCTTGCGATCAACTATATACATGTTCTCATTTTCATCAAAGTAACCCAGGTCTCCTGTGTGAAACCAACCTTCAGAATCCTGCATGCGTTGCGTTTCCAAAGGATTGCCGTAGTATCCGCCCCATTTGCGGCCATGGTGTACATACACCTCACCTACCTTACCGACTCCAAGATTCAAGCCATTTTCATCAACGATGCGCACCTTGATTCCGGGAACAAGCTTTCCAACTGAGTTGCCAAGCTTATCAGAATAGACATTAGCACATATTCCACCAAATTCCGTTGCACCGTACGCATAAAAAACAATACCGTTTTTTACAAGACTTTGCATCTTCTTAAGTGCTTCTGCGCGTATCCAACTACCAAGTATTGAAAACATAGACACAGTAGATAGTCTTTCGGATGTTGTCTGGGGATAAGCGATCAGTGCTACAGCATGATGAGCGGGACAGGAAAACACATTAATGCGATACCTATCAATGAGTTCCAACAAATTCTCAGCGCTAAACGGCTTATCGGCAATGATGCGCGTACAGCCTTCCGCAACAGAATACAAAAAATAGTAAAAGCCTGTGGTCCAGTCTAAGCCGGAACCAGTATAGATTACCGAATCGGAGGTAAAAAGGCTGCAAAAATATTGGATGGTAAGTGGAACTAATTCATACTAGGAATGGTGGACTTAATACGCACAGGGTGTCAGAAACAAGCATGTAGTTAGCAAGGCAAACAGCTTTGCCTTTGGGTTGTCCGCTAGTGCCGGATGAACATAAAATTACCATAGTCTGATCTCCACCCAAGAGCAAAGGTTGTGGTCTATTATAATAATAATAACATTTAAATGAATGGCAGTCATAATGAAAATTCTACTTACTGGTAAAACATTTCAGTCTTCGTTGGTGAAAGTAGATCCTCCACATATGTCACACCCTCCACTTTACCGGTGATCGTTATCAGCTCTGGATTCCAAGCGGAACTCGCTGTCCTTAACTTTTCATAATCAACAGCATCGCAAAAGATTATTTTGGGCTTAGTTATCGTCAACACGTTAGTTAGTGTATTTATATCAAAGCTTGGAGTAACTGCGTGGAAGGGTGTAGCATTGAAGAGGCAGGCCACAGCTGCTGGTGTAACATACGTGCTATTTTTGGCTGCAATGCAGATAACGTCATCATGACGCAATCTGCGCTGCTTGAAGTTCTGTGCAAGTCGCACAGACCAGCTTAAAATATCCTGGTTTGTCGCAGATTTCCCATCTGCAACGCAGACCTTAACATCAAAACAGATTCTTACTATCCTCAAATATATCCAACGATTTACAGTCCGGCGCTTACCTGGCAAATGTTCTTGGGATTCCTTCGGAGATTATTATGTATTATTCGTCCAATAGAGCAATCAAAATCGTACAGGGGTTCGCGTTTTGCACCACTCCAGACACTTGCGATCGGATCATATTTGGTTTTAAGGAAATCAACCATTTTTGTTTGATATCACAAGCTATATACGCTTCAAGTTTCCAAGACAAAATAAAGTTCTCATGGAAAGTCATTCTATTATAAAGTGTCTAGGTTGAGTTAATATTTTAGCACCAACAAATTCAAGATATAAAAACACAACTCACGATGAAGTACAAAAAGCAGTTGATCTATCATTCGTTTTTATACAGATTGTAAATGCTAACAAGTGGAAACGTTGCAGTCGGACGCAACCGACTGCGGTATACTCGTTACCAGTTTTAAAACCGGTAAAAAAAGGCCTGATTGCAAAGGGGTACGGATGCGGCAGGGGTGTACGCTGCCTTAAAGATTCTCCGATTGAAAAGGGGCTGGGGGCGGTATGGGTGGTCGTGGCATCAAAATTTTTGATGCAGATCTTTGTGATATGTCAATTGCTATCTTCATACCAAATTTTGTGACTCTAGCTCAAATTTTGTAAAAGGTTGTGGAAGGGGGGCTGGGGGCGGTATGGGTGGGCGTGGCATCCCAATTTTTGATGCAGATACCAAATTTTGTGGATCTAGCTCCACAACTCTGGAAAAAAAAAACGAATTCACGTTTTTGACGAAGCGTTGGGGCGGCTAGGACAGTATTGTTGGGCGTGGCATCCAAAGCTTTTTTGCAGTTTTTGAGTTCTAGCTGTAAGGATGTGCGAAATATGCGCATTTATTAGTTTTGAGTTATCAAAATTTATCGATTTGCCAACCCCCCAGTTATCGTAGAGCCCTAATCTTGACACTTTAATTTACTATCCCATAGATAAAGATAATTGGAAATTTTCAAGTCTCTAGCTTGAAGGGTGTGGAAAAAAGTTGCGTTCATACAGACGGAGAGACGGTCAGACGGACAGACACCATGACGAACATTGCACAAACCCAATATACTCGTTACCGAAGGTAAAAAATACATTCACCACAAACTTTAATCTTTATGGGCCGGTGACACGTGTTATAATTATAATCTTTTGCTTGCGGCTCTTATCAAGCAGATGTTATACAAAAATTACGTGCATTTCTCTCAATACTCGCCAGACCAGTAACAATAGCCAACAAATGTGCTCTCTGAGAGAATGGTAGATACGCTTTCAGGTTCCAATACATTTCAATACATTTTCATTACTTTCAGGTTCCAACTTTATGTTGGACTATCGCGAGGTGACGACTCTATTTCTTTATGAAGGCAAAAAAAAATACGATCGATAACTATCATTAGATTGCTGTCTCTTGATAACTTCTTTTGAATAGTATTGCCATCCAAGTTTTTGCAGTTTTAGTACTTAATTTAGTAATAGCCTCATCTACTCCTTGATTACGTTCTTGCTTATTGGTATGAGTTAAGTTTAAATAGGCAAAATGTTCTCTTTACCATTAAATTTATAGAATCCCACCTTCATTAATAAAATCCACCCAAACAACATAACCTTACGACCTCAAGGAATAGTTGCTTTTGAAATAAGTATTTTAGAATGCAAACAAACATATATAAGTGGATCAGGACAACGCATTGCATTAGTTTTTTTTGACGTCTACCATATGAATAGAACACATGATGTTCTTGTTGATTGTCTGTTTCACCTCTTAAAATGTTCACTTGATTGTTTTGCTTTCGATGTTTTTCTCCAATTTGATGAAAGTAAGAAAATATCTTTACTGTTTAAATGTTTGTGAGGTAATAATGACAGACAAGACGAAGCAAGAAAATATCTTTACTGTTAAAATATTTGTGAGATAATAATGAAAGTTAAGACATAGTCTGCGTAAAAAGTCACCAAAATTTCATCAAAATCGGTTGAGCCATGATACAATTAATTGTATCATGGGTTGAGCGGTTTCAGAGTCTATAAGAAACAAGGCCACATACATTGCCTTCTATACATATATGTATATATATATATATATATATATATATATATATATATATATATATGTATGATGTTAAATGATAGTATAATCATTAGAGTTCTTAAAACTTAAGTGTGCTTGAGCTGTTGGAGAGGAGAGTCAACTTGTTGCTGTGAATATGTATGTATAAAAATGGATTCAATGGATTGTAAAGTCTCTTACGAATGCTTCCCTATTGGCGTGTGTTTTAAGTACTCAAGTATTACAAAGTATCGCTAATACGATAACAAGACACTTTTATCAATTTTTATAGATACGTTTGAGTTTTTATATTCTACAATCAACGTTCATATATTCTGAATATATTTTATTCAATTAACCAAAGCTCTTATTAGATAAAACAAGTAATGTTACTTTTTAATTTCATTAGTTCTTATTTAGATTGGCTAGCAAAAAGCTCCCGAGCTGCCTTTCTTAAAGTTTTCCCATTCACATTGGCTGGCAGTTTGTCGACAAACCTAACCCCGGCGTGAAGCTGCTTCTGCAGGCCAGTCAAACGATTGGCGACATGATCAATTATCTGATTTGCGGTTAGTTCGTTTCCCTTGCGCTTGACAACCAGAGCGCCGGCTGCATCGCCTTGACGCTCATCGTAGATGCCTAATACGCAAACATCCTGCACCTGAGGCATCTCCGCAATGACCATCTCAATTTCAGTAGGCCAGTAGTGCAGGCCCTGATATTTAAGGATCTCCTTCTTGCGATCAACAATGTACAGGAAATTCTGTTCATCAAAATGACCCAAATCACCCGTATGGAACCAGCCCTCAAAATCCTGCATGCGTCGCGTTTCCACAGGATTGCCATAATAGCCATTCCATGCCTGTCCAGTGTGCACATAGATCTCGCCCACCTGATTGTATCCCAGGTTCTTGCCATCCTCGTCAACAATTCGAATTTTGATGCCCGGTAGGAGCCTTCCTGCCGAGGCTGTATTGCTTATGCCAACATTAACAGTTATGGCACCCACTTCAGTCATGCCATAGCCCGAATTGAACATGGCCGTCTTGCATATCTCCTGGGCCCGTTGCAGTGTAGCCATGGATACCAAACCACCACCATAGTTCAGCATGCGTATGGGCGCTAGAGACTCTGTCGTCGCCTCCGCGCAAGTTATTAGGGCGGACAGATGCCTGGGCGGCACCACGGCATAATTGATTTTGTACTTTTTCACTAATTCCACAAAGTAATCGGGCGCGAAGGGTCGGTTAGTTATAATGCGAGTGCAGCCAAACACTGTGCTGAAAATAAAGGCCCATAGGCCAGTTATCCAATCCAAAGAGCTGGACACAAAGATAACAGTTTCGCTATTGACCAGCCTTCAAAGATAACGAACAGTAAATACATGCTGTCAAAAATAATATTGCAGTTGACAACTAACATGCTTTCCTGTATGAGTATGCTATTGGAAATGCAGACGGCTTTTGGTAGTCCTGTTGTACCAGAAGAGCATAAAATTGCCACCGTTTGATCACCACCATTTTTCAGACTTTCTGGTCTATAAATAGTTTGACAAAAGATACTAAATAAATCTTGAAAATTTTGAATAAATTACTTACTGATAGAACATTTCAGTGGTAGTCGGCTCAAGAAGTGTTTCAATTTTGGGCACACCCTCAATGGGGTCACTTAGGGTATAGATTTCTGGATGCCAGCCAAGAGTAGCCGCCCGTATCTTCTGATAATCAGCACCATCGCAGAATATAAGCATTGGTTTAGTTATTTCATAAACATACTTAATTGTAGCTATTTAAAAGTAAAATTGTATTAAACCATGCTACATAAGTGATCTATTAATTAGTGAACAAACCTTCATCGAGCAATGGATTGACTGAATGAAAGGGCGTGGCATTCATTAGACATGCAACACCAAGTGGCATTACATAGGTAGTATTTTTTGCAGTAATTCCAATAACATCCTTCTGATTAAGACCCCGCTTTTTTAGATACTGCGCAATACGCACTGCCCAGGTAATACCCTGTATATTAGTTACTGCAACACCGTCAACATCATTTATCTGCCGATTGTAAAGATTGCTAATCCAGGGTTTTCCTTGCTATTTCTTTCAATTACTCACCTGGCACACATTTTTAGGCCAGTTTCTCATGATGTTGTATATGACTGTACCCACCGATATATCATAGTTAAAGATGGAGTTTCGCTTGGCCCCACTCCACGTCTTATCCTTTTCATTGTAGGTAGTTGGAATGTTTGTCATTTTCAAAACTTTGCCTGCTCCTTAATTCACCACTTAACATTCACTGGCTGGGTTTACATGTGCCGCCCATCTATTTATAATGTCAACTACTTCCCAACTGCTTCCCAACTACTATCAATCCAGGCTGCTAATGCATTGAGTGCATGTAATCTGTAAGTGGTCAACACTTGTTGCATCTTATCTCAACCTTAGAGACCTAACAGTCGATAGAATATCACCTCGTCTATCCTAATACAATATTGTCTATTAATCAAACATTCAATGAAATCTACATCTTAAGTCAATTACAAAGCTTCCACACCCTCTATTAAATTATGATTTTGATAGCGATATCATAAATGTTCTAAGTGCAATTTATCAATAAACAACCATTTTTATTTGAGTATTGCTATAAAAATCTTAGCGTGCAATAAAAATTGGCATTGTAACGTTTATATCTGAGCTACCTCGCAAAACAGCGGAAAACAGGTGTTTGCATGAAAAAACATTAACAATAATTTACGATTAATGGCATGCTTTAGAAAATATTTTGGAATTCCCATTGTTATTGGTTGACTTTGAACTGCAGAGATAAGCCACATTGCCTTGTAGCAGCAAGCATACTGATATTTTTGTAAATCCTAACAACATTCCACAGACATTGGATGGGTTGAAACTATTAACAAAACTGTTGTCATCTGCATTTTGCACAATTTCTTTGGTCTGTATTACATCAGCAAAAACTTAGCATATCTTAATGCCGTGTCTAGACATTCAAAAAAAAAAACACCTTAACGGCCCCATTGAGTTTAAAAAGCTATAACGACTCTGTTCTTCTACATTTGAATGTAAGAAAACGGTGTGGCAGCACTGTCAGCAGCTGTTGTGGCTATCTACTGATAGCAGATTCATAAACACACATGCTATTGCGGCTGTGTTCGTCCAGAGTGCGTTATTTTTGTCTAATAACTCTGTACAAATATTAAAAATATTATTATATTATATATCGCTCAAGAGCTCAACAAAATGGAAGAAAAAGGAAATACTAAAAACTGTTAGTAGAGAAACTTACAAATCTTAAACATTATTTATAATTTTCTATCTGTTATCAGTTGTTAGTGTGAACGAAATTCTGCCCTATGGTAAGTAGAGAAGTTTACTTATTGTAAAAATTTATAATTGATCTATCTATTCGTTATCAGATGTCTCCTATCTCAACATCAACTTTTCACTGCCTCAAATTAATGAGATCGCAACAAGTATATCACAAAATTCGACTGTAAATGGTGAAAATGAAATCGCTTGGGCTCTGAGGGCATTAATGTTGACAGATTTGACAACCTTAGCCGGTGATGATACGGCGGCAAATGTGCGTCGGCTTTGCGTGCGCGCTTGCTTGCCGTTTGAATCTCATTTTATGGATCAATTTATTGAGCCGAGTCTCCTGTCGGAAATTCACTGCGCCGCCGTTTGTGTTTATCCCGCTCGCGTGGCAGATGCTTATAAGACATTGAAACAGTATGATAAGCTGGATGATATTGCCATAGCCGCAGTGGCCACCGGTTTTCCCTCAGGCCAGTATAGCTTGGAAACACGTCTGGGAGAGATTTCGTACGCTATTGAGGCAGGAGCCACAGAGATCGATATTGTTATCAATCGACAGCTAGCGCTAGTCGGCGACTGGGAAGGCGTCTACAATGAGGTCGTGCTGATGCGCAAGGCCTGTGGCTCACGTGCATACCTAAAGACCATCTTGGCTACTGGAGAACTGGGCTCCATGGAGAATGTAAGTTGTTTTTGAGCTTTCATCATGGTTTTACATTCCTTCATTGCCTTTTTTTTGTAGATATATAAGGCATCCATGGTGTGCATGCTGGCTGGCGCTGATTTCATTAAGACATCCACCGGCAAGGAGGCGGTGAATGCTACGCTGCCTGTTGGCCTGGTTATGATGTATGCCATACAAGAATTCACACTACGCACAGGTAAAATTGTTGGCTTGAAGCCAGCCGGTGGAGTGAGAACTGTGCGAGATACCATTGCCTGGATGACACTGGTCGAGCACACTCTAGGCAAATACTGGATTGATCCACATCGTCTCCGTTTCGGTGCTTCGGGTCTGCTCGATGATATTGAGAAAGTTGTGCGCGAGGGTGTCGCCAAACTAAATAAGGCTTAGATTGCATTTTCGGTCACGTATAGTATACTCAGCATAAAATTCAACGAAAACTTAAACTATTACATTGTCAACTTGTGCCGTATTCTTCTTGTTGTTTATTGTGCCTAATGAGAATTTATTCCCACATTTATAAATAAAATTTTGCATTTTTTAAAACTGACTATAATTAAATAACACTTCAGCCGGAATTTGGCACCACACCCTCTTACACCAACTCTAGGCCTGCTGCTTGTAGTTGTATGTGAGCTGAGCAGGCGCAGCGATTAGATCATCTTCAGGCAGCTGTTCACCGTGCTGCAGGAGTTCAGTTTGTGACTCCCTGTGTGGCTGATTGTTGGGCGTCTTAATCTGCATATCAACCGCAAAGAATGAATCATTGAAATTGATACGATTGCGTTCGTCCTGCTCCAAATAGATGGCTTTCGGCGCAGTGCCGCCAACTGCTTTCTCGTATGTATTAAGCCACTTGAGGTTGACATGCTTGGCGGCCGAATTAAACTTTTTCGGCGTCTTCTTTGGCTTGTCGGCATAGTAATTGTGCTCCTGCTTTAATCTCTGTGGGGGAGGCGCTATTTGCTCTAAGTGTCTGCTCTTGGCATCAAGCTTGGGATCCACGTAGTCATATAGCGGCAGGTAGAAGTTGTACGGTTGATCTGTGGGTGGCAGCATATACTGCTGTGGTTGCGCTTGCATTTCCACCTGTGCCTCTAATTCACTGCCAGACGTTATTGCATCTTCTGCCTGAACAACTGGACCAAAGATTTCACCAGCACGTCTCAGCAAATGCTCCAGGCGTTCAATAGTTATTATTTGTGGATGCAACAGTTGCACATCATCCTGCACATGTGCACCACGACGCACAGGTGTTGTTGGCGTTGCAGCAACACACGAACACAATGCCCACAGCAGCAACTGTAAACGAACATTTTAGCTATAGATCCTTATGCCTTTGACTGTGAATATACTCACCATCAATGACCCGTACGACATGTCAAGTTTTGTTATTTGTTTGTTTGATTGTTGGTTTTTCTTAGCCACTTTTAGTAGTCCATGTAGGAGCAGCAACCGTCACTTGTCGTTGCAAAGATCGAACAATAAGTAAGGCGGGCCTAGGCACAACGAAATCATTTATACTCCATACACAGCTATCATTTTGCCATTTTCCCAGTCTTGAAACGGAAGCTCTCGGAAGTCTCCACAAACAACACAAGGTACGAGACAGCAGCAACACTCCGGGCACAAGTTAGTAAACAAGTTTTCCCAGCGCAAAAGATATATATAAACATATATAACCGCTACAAATGCATACACATGTATCATCTATGCAATGTATGTGAACGAGCGCTTAGCTGCATAATAATGTTAATGTAACAAGGCAAACTCGAATAGCCTGCAGTTGAACAAACTGGATGTGAGTTTTGTCACTGGTAATGAGTTCGTTGCAGCCAGAGACAACGAGCGAAATTACGTCAAATGGTCAAATAATCGCTACAAAATTGTCCAATTTCAGTTAGTGGCCAAAGAAAAGTCGGGCGCCGTTGCTTCAAGTGCATTGACACCAGCAGCGTGTAAGCGTTATGACAAACACAATGGATCTTCCTTTTAAACCGAAGTCACAATACTCTTATACGTTTAAAGACTTATAATTTAGCAAGATGGACTAGGATTTGATAACAAAAATGCCTTCTAGCCTTTTAGTTTTTTACAAAATACAACAATTAGCTTATTGTTTTTTGTTTTTAAAAACTTTACAAAACCAATTATGCTTGCACTTTAAAATATCTGCACAATTTGTTATAGTAAATGACATAAAAATTTTTGTATAGAATTAAGTGGGCTTTATAATCAAGACATGTGAAAAGTCTATGGCTCAAGTTAGAGCCACTAAAATGAGTTTACTTTAACGTCGCTCACACAATTTCCGCAGCGTGAGATGTGAACTCGTTTTGATTGTTGTAACGATAGTCACACATTTGTTATATTTTATCCAACACCAGCCATAAAAGTGCAAGTTCAAAGTTACAGGAAATACTGGACCGTTGGCCATAACAGCAACAAGAAAGCATTTGAGATGAAAAAAAAAAACAAAAACTGTACCGATTACATCTTGTTCATTGACTCTATATTAGACAAACAACTACATAATTTTGGTAAAAGTCGTTGAGGGTATTATGTTTGCTGTAAGTCGGGCAAACCTTTTAATATAATATCCAGAGCTTCCAAGTCCTTGTTAACAGTTTCTTTTAGCACTTCCATGGCACGCTGCTGCATGGTCAATATGTGAACCATTCCATCCTCCGCATTTTTGTCAAGTGCATATTCAGGAAAGCCATTGGTGACAAACTGGTTTCGCTGCATCCGAATCTGGGAGAGCAGCTCACTAAGCCGTCCCTTGAACTGTGTGGGTGCTGAGACCATTGCCTGCATATCCTGCAGCTTTGTACGCAACGCCTCCTCCTCGGGCGTCAGTGTGCTGCCTACTTTTCGTGTACATTCCTGTTTCACAGCGATCTATTGTAAAAGCATTTAAATATGAATGGATACTTAGCTTTTGAAAGATGCATTCACTTACCATCAGTATACGGTGGCTCATTTCAGCTAATGTACGTTTGTGCTCCATTATTTTGGCTGTTGCGGCCGCGTGTCGTCTTCGCAGTTCTTGCAATTCGTTTTCCACTTTTTTCATGTACAACGCATGCGTATCAGTTTCCTGCTCCTGGCATTTGACGCGCCATTTAAGATCGCTAAAACCAATCATAGGCACGGGTATAAATTGGCTGGCATCTGGGTTATCCAGATTAGCCTGACGCCACATGCGTGGATCAACACTGCGCGGGGGATTTTCTAGATACTCCTTCAGTTGATCATCGTCGGGCTGCGTAAGTGCCAAAGCTTCTGTCATACCCAAATTGGTCAATTGTGGCTTTACATTCGCCTGGCCTAAATAACTAGCCAGCTCTGTGGCAAGTATGCGCTTGCTTTCAACTGGCCCATGCGACATTTGCAGTTTCTCCTCTACATAGATGACCATCTGGCACTTTTTGTTCTCCAGCTCTTTAATCACATCAATATGTACTAAAAGATTAGGCTTACTGCCCATTAGACTGTGCAGCGTTTGTATAATTTGTTGCTGTTGTGTCCTAGGAAATATACGAATTTACAAATTAATTAAAACCATGTCCATTTTAAGCTTTTTACACTTACTTAACAGTCGCAAGCTCTCGATTAAAATTTAGTGCAACCAGTCCTAGTTTATTATCCTTGCCAGGCATACGGCTATAGCCGATTGCCTTGAAACGGCACAAATAATTTTCATGAGTTATATCCACCGGCGCAGCGCTTTGGGAATAAAATAGTTTGCCAGTGCCCCACATGGCTTGCAGATAGTTCCATTTCGCCACAATATTGTCACGTTCATCGCCAAAAATTGAGACGTTCAGAATGGACTGTGCGAATGCCTCATCCGATGATATTGGCACAGGTTGTTGTTGCGGTTGGCCCAGCATAAAGTTAGTGCCGCCAAAGCCACCAAAGCCAGGCGTCACAGTTGACGTTGGTGGCTTACCAAAGCCTGAAACGTTATTTATAATATATATATTAGAATTATTTTTATTGCAAAACGTGTGTCAATTACTTGATCCAAAGCTGCTGCCACCGCCAAATGGTGTCTGCTGGCTGGGACCAAAACCACCAAACGCTGGAGTTGTAGTTGTTGTGGTTCCGAATCCCGCAAATCCGCTGCCGGGTGCATTGCCTGTGCTTGGTAATTGTCCAAAGCCGCTAAATGCCGGCGGTGCCTGGTTCGTTGTGGGTCCTCCAAATAAGCTTGGCTGACTTGTTGGCACCGCAGCACCAAAGCCACCAAATCCACCGCCAAGTGTGCCAGGTGCTGTAGTTGTTGTCGGTCCACCAAAACCACTGGGTAAACTACCAAAAGGCGGCGCAGACAAGGTGTTGCCAAAAGCCGGTGCCGCAGCACCAGTTGGGGCACCAAACGCTGAGCCAAACATTCCGCCCGCTAACAACAAAAGAGATTAGCAGAAAACAAGAGGGTCAGTATTTGGAAAGTGCTATTGCTGTTCTACATAGCTTCCGCAAAGCACATCTGATCAGTACAAGAGCCGTGTTTAACAATCAATCAGAAGATCTCTTTCTGTCATTGAAACTACATAGCTATATGTTATTGATTGTCGTTTTGGTATCTTTGCTGGATTTTGTGGCTTATGTGTGCTACGTTATACATATAGAAGAGTAGATTGAACTACTAGTCGATGTTTCATAGGTTTCACCTGTATATCATATAATTTTTGACATAGTTTCATTTGTTTACGCATCATTTCAGAATCAATCCTTAAAATATTATATCAACAGCTCGAACCCATTGCTATTTTAGCAAACACACTTAATAACTTAATAACACATGCAATTAATTTGCTTTTGCCACCTGAGGAATTTCGTGGTTCTACTTACGTTTAGCCGGCGTGCTTGTCGCACCAAGCGAATTGTTGCCTCCAAAGAATGACATGACTATTGCAACCTAAAATGCTAAAATATTTGCACTTATTTTTAGTTGTTGTTAATGTACTATAATTGTTTTCTAATTAAAAACTGACAAATAAAACAAATAATTTTGGCGCTTTAAACACGCACAATAGAAGCTGCATTAGGAATGAGCATGATTCGATAGGCCCCTTTGCGCATATCACGAATCGATAGTATTTAAGAACGATATATTGAAAGTGATAGTGAAGGTTGTCAGCATACGCAATTTTCGATTGACATCACGTCACATCACAAAGAATAAAATATACAAATTTAAACATATATTAGAATGACTTTACTGCCACAATTTAAAATTACAAACAATTTCTAACTTAGTTCAAGCACTTCTCTAATGTATTTACACATTTTACAAGCACAACGCACGTGTTCTTATTACATACATTTGCAGATCTTCAGTTTATGACGTACGATTTGCCTTGTGGAGTCACCTTCTTTCTGTAGTAGATAATTTGCCGCTAGTGACTGCACCATTTTCATATATATCTGGTAGATAAAAAATAATAAATAAAAAAGATGAGTCAATACACCGCTAAGTATCTAGAAGATAAGCTTAAAGAGAAGCTTGAAGCTACATACGTTCACGTATCTGACGACTCTGATGGATGTGGTGGTAAATTCAGCGCTGTCATCGTGTCTAAAGCATTCGAGGGAAAAGCACTCCTGCAAAAACACAGATTGTAATTATGCCCCACTTTTAATAAAAAAAATTTGCATATATGTAAAACAATAATATCAATTTTGTTTTAAGAGTAAACACAACGCTTTCCGAAGAACTAAAGGAAATACACGCTTTCTCGCAAAAGTCATATACGCCCGCTGAGTGGGAGAAAGTGCAACAGCAACCGCCGCACTAGCTGTAACCTAACCAGTTGCTTCGTTTCGTGAAGCCCAAAACCTGTACAAACATATACATAGAAACAAATACACCCATATGAATATATGTATGTATAGGCAAAAATTATAGCAGCCAACGTCAGACATCGCCAACCAGTCGAAGCCGAAAACAGTTGAACAAAGAAAGTGAAAGAGAAACAGCCGATGAACGGAGTTGTTACAGAAAAGCACGCAAATTTTGCGTAACATTACATAAAAAAAAACAGCAACAACAAAAGCTAAACATTCAACAAATAAAGCGAGAACCTAATCTCAAGTGAACTGTATGAACTGCTGCCGTGTCCCACATTTGAAATTTAAATTTCCAACGTCGAGATAAAACTGTGCTTGACCACAAACAATTACAACAATGCTAAAATTCCAGGTGCACACTCCGGGCAAGGTGATACTACATGGCGAGCACGCCGTTGTCTATCGGAAACCTGCACTGGCCGCCGCTGTCGGCCTAGGCACTAAGTTACAGCTACGTACCCAAGAGAGTAGCCAGGTGGCCAGTTTTAAGCTGGACGCATTAAACTGCACATTAGAAATCGAGCTAAGTGAGTTCAATGCATTTCTGGCCAATTTTCGCACAAAGTATCCCGGCGATGTGCTGGAGAGTACGGCCAAGCTAATGGAGGAAGTGCGCAGTGAGGTATCCAAGCAGCTGGAACGGTCCGTGGGTAGCACTCCCAAACAGCACACACAACGCGCATTTATATCAATTTATTATCTGCTGGCTGGCGCTGTACTCTCGGCACCCAATCAGCCCACGTTGACGCTGCAAACTGGTTTCCAGGTGCAAGTGGAGACTGAACTAAATGTGGGCGCTGGCCTGGGCAGCTCTGCCTCATTTGGAGCTGCGTTGGCTGCCGCCTTTCTAATCCTGGCCGGCCATTTTAATCTGAACAAATATGATGAGAAAGCAAACTTGGCTTTAATATCGCATTGGGCTTATGAATCGGAGCGCGTTAATCATGGCACACCTTCCGGTGTAGACAACACAGTTTGCACCTATGGCGGTATTTTGCGTTTCGTTAAGGGTCAAGGCTTTCAACCGTTATGCATACAAAAGCCGCTCAACATCCTTCTGGTGGATAGCCGGGTCAGTCGCAGTACTGCAGACATTGTGGCCAAAGTGCGTCATTTAGGCGAAGAGTTTCCACAGCTGATCGAGGCCATTTGGCAATCTTGCGAGGAACTGGTTAACTCTGCCGTGCCGATGTACGAGAGCTTTGGCAATGGATTGGATGATAGCCAAAAATTTGAGAAACTCGAGCGTCTGTTTCAAATTAACAACGATTTGCTGAAGGCAATTGGAGTTTCACATCCAAAATTGGAACAGATCTTTACGATTGCATTCAAGCGTGGCTTCTTTTCTAAATTGACCGGAGCTGGTGCTGGTGGTTATGCGATTGTTTTGCTGCCCGAGAACTACGAAGGCAACGAAGTCTACTGGAAGCTCAAGGAGGAGTTGGAGGCAGCCGGTTTTGGCGTTCAAGTCACGACAGCCGGCGGTGCTGGATTGCGTGTTGTCACCATGATCGATTAATAAGGGGCCTCTCTGCTTAAAACTGTTTTTTATTCTAGCTGTTTCGTTTTTACTTAAAATAAACAACATATTTTATACACATAAAAAATGCGAAAGCTTCTAGCGTTGACTTCTATCCCTTGTCTTGTACACGATGCCGCGGTTTTTCATGTCCCGCAGCGTCGAATGTGGCAGGGTGCCCGATACGGATATAGCATAGATGCCTCGTGTAAATCTAGCTGTAAGAGTTAAAGCATAAATGACTAATTGATCACACACACATTAATGTATATTTTGAACTTTCTTACAGAGTCGCTGCCATTTTGCCACCCAGGAATCTGTGGGCGTTGTCAGCGCGATCATGCCATCAAAGTTGTTGCTCGTGTGATCGTACACGTTGTCCTTGTTATTTTTCATGCGCAAGAACTCTTCACAGTTTTCACAGCCATCAGTCTCAAATTGATCAAAAGTCTAGGTATAGAAGGGAAAGCATCCAAAATATATTGTGGACGTGTGTAGACGACAAATGTTTGGTCTTACCTTTACAAGAGAACAAACTAAACAGGCACGAAGGCCTCGAAGATCTTTTGGTATAGCGTCGAAAGACATATTTTACTTGGAACAGTTATAGAAACACACCCGTTTGTAAGTTTTAACATATATTAAAAGCAAAAAAAGGTGTCAGAAAATACAAAACGATGCAATACAATAGCTATTTAGTGTTGGGTTGTTCATGAGCAATGTGCCATACAACACTTTTTTTTAGAGGTGGGCGTCACGTTCGAACATCGATATACAATAAATCGGCATTAGTGCAAGGCATGCAATAATAATGGGTGATACGTATAGGACAATATTATGATGAGAATGGCATTAGTCTGAATTTGCAATAGGAAGCATTAAGTGAGAAATTAAGTCTAATTTTTTAAAAGAAGAGCTTCAATTATGTCAAGTTCAATAATATTTCCTAATCCAATGGTGGCAATGACAACTCATCCAATTGAAAATTGTGAGCACATAAATTACCTTTACATATACATATACAAAAGATATCTGAAATATATACTTAATTCTACAAATACTACTTTAAGGTACCATTCATTTCCTGTCTTCTATAAGTTAAACAAATAAATAGTGACACAGCCATTGAAATAGTCTACAAATTATATAAAAGGTCATTTAAATATAGTTCCAACTGGTAAAAATAAAAATTTATTTAGTTTCGTTAGGTGTGGAGCACATTCGTTGAGTACCAATTCGAGTATTTTGTCAGCGCGTATTGTGATTGCCATAATATAACTTAAGAACTACACGATAATTGTTATTTTGTTGTTTGGATTGCCGGCAATAAAATTAAGTTTTAAAATCATACCATAATTTTATACCGCACTTTAAGTGTTCACGTCTAATCAAGGATGTCTTCGTCCACCACTACCACCTCGAGTCCAACCGATAGCTCCAATGGCTCACTGGCTATTTCATATGGTGCTGTGCCCATCGTGCCTGGGACAAATACACAGAAACCCTTCACACTCTCCGAGCGTCTAAGCTTCGAAATTTACCGCTACTCTAGCTATTCGCCAAATTATTTGCCTGAGTAAGTTGCAGGCTTTGTTGATCTAACTGTAAATGGCCGCACATATGCGAAATTGTACATGTGTGTTTGTGACAATTTATTTGTGTATGTTGAAGACGCGTCCCTCCCATAAGTTGCATTTCGTAATTGTGATTATCAACTGCGCAGCTGTCCCTTTGCATTCTTGCTGCTTAATTTCATATATTTTCAAAATTTAGGAACGTACTCGTCGACTGTCCAAACGATCAAACCTCTCGCTGGTCCGCTTATACCAATAGCCCACCACAGTTTCTTACCTTGAAGCTACGAAGACCCGCCATTGTGAAGAAGATCAAATTTGGTAAATTTGAAAAATCGCACGTTTGCAACATTAAAAAATTTCGGGTTTTTGGTGGATTAGAAGATGAGCATATGGTTCTTCTGCTAGATGCGTAAGTAAGCATCACCTGGTTTAAATATGAACATAAATAATTCTGTTTATTTTCAGTGGTCTTAAAAACGACAATATACCTGAAATATTCAATCTGCGCTGCATGACTGAGGATGGCGCCGAGAATATGCCCATAATTTATTTAAAAATTGTGCCATTGTTGTCGTGGGGACCTTCCTTTAATTTTAGCATCTGGTACATTGAGTTGCATGGTCAGGATGATCCCATGTACACATGTGCACGAATGAAGAACTACAATTCGTTGCGCGAAACGGAAATCATTAAACTCTGTCTGAAACATTTTCGCCAGCAGGGCTATATGAAGGCCTTTGGGGCGCTACAGGCTCAGACAAATGTGCGTTTGGAGCATGCACTTATTAGTGAGCTGCACAAATATTTGGTTAGTTATATATTAACTATGTTAGATTGCTTTTAATTTAATATTTATACTGTATTCCTACAGGTGGTTCAAGGTGACTTTGAGCGTTCGGAGCGTTTTATTGTCGAGTGCATCGATGAGGGTCTAATGGATGAGTATTTAAACAAGCAGGATTACAAGCACTCCTGGCATATGAAATATACTGAAAGTGAGATAAAGCCCGGTAATCGTGGCGGCCATCAGCTGGTTGTCGATTCCAAAAAACGCCTTATATATTTATATGGTGGCTGGGATGGCTATCTGGACCTAAGCGATTTGTGGGTCTTTAACATAGAGCTGGACGAATGGACACTGCTCTTTGAACGTTCTGAGCTGTCCAACGGACCAACACCGCGCTCCTGTCACAAATTAATCTTCGATCCTGTCAGCGAGAATATTTTCATACTTGGTCGATATTTGGATAACTCGATAAGAACCAGCGATTACATTAAAAGTGATTTTTACTTGTACGACACACGTTCACGAAACTGGATGCAGATTTGCGATGACACCAGCCAAGTGGGTGGTCCACAGCTCGTTTACGATCACCAGATGTGCATCGATACCGACAAGCGTACGATATATGTGTTTGGTGGCAAAATACTAACGCCACGCAGCCCCACATCTTCGACTGAGCCAGAATACTCTGGCTTATTCTCGTATCACATTGCGACAAACACCTGGACACAAATACTCGTGGATTGTCACCATGCCAGTGCCTCTCAGGCGGATGTGATGTCAATTAAATCGCGCATAACCCACTGCATGGTGTTCCATAATGTAATTATATAAACAAAGTCAACTTTATTGTCAATTCAAACATGTTTCTTATTTAACAGAAACAACGAAAGCTTTATATTTATGGCGGTCAACGTGGAAAGGATGATCTCGATGAGCTGCTAACCTATGATGTTGAAACCCAGGCCATTTCACTGTTGAATAAGGAGAATTCACATCTTGGCACAACGGCAAGTTCAGAGTCCAAATTTGTGCCATCATCAGGGTACACACTGCGCGCCACCATTGATTGTGATCGTGATGAAATCTATATATTTTCGGTATGTCGACAAGCTTTTTGGTGTGTTATCTTTTATTCAAACGTTCTATTTTTCAGAGCCTTAACAAAGTAAAGGACAGACGTGATGTACACCACGCAGATGCCTCGAATTCCTTTTGGGTGTATTCGTTGCGTACACACAAGTGGTCACGCATCTATTACTGCCGCCACAGTGCTCAGGATGTTAACTCCATTAATAAGTCGAACTTTTTGGGTGCCAGCAGTGCGGATAATGCAGTGGAGCCATGTCCACGCTATGCGCATCAATTGGTCTACGATGAAGTGGCAAAGACACATTATCTCTTTGGTGGTAATCCAGGCATATTTCAATACCAGCAACTACGCTTAAATGACTTCTGGTTGCTCTATTTAGAAAAGTAAATATCTGCATGCTTTATTTTTAATAGAATAATACTTTACCATCTATCTGCCTTTTATAGGCCTAAACGGGAGGAGATATTAAAGCATTGCCGCTATTTAGTGCGCAAGCTGCGTTATGAAGAAATGGCTCGCATTGATCCATTGAAAGCGATGGAGTATCTAAGAATTCACGTATCTGACGCTATAGATCACACCGATGCTGAACAGTTAAATAATGTAAGTATTATTATAAATTTGACCTCGTTTTGTCTGCTTGTGCAAATTGCTTTTTTTGCAGTTTCATAAGTTGGCCTCCCTGCTCTTCAAGTCTCACGAAATTGGCCAAGTCTCTGCTCAGAGTCTAACAACAACGTCTGAATTATGTACTGAATCTGCAGGATTTGATGCAGACAACACAGATCCCTCCAAAGGTACTCTAATTTTATTTATTTCTATAAACCAACTTACTTTACTACCTATCTTTGTAGAAGAAAATACGGGAAACATTGGGCTGGGCGCTGCCGAAAATATTTCGCTGGAGTCAAATGAAAGCCTTGCAACTTCCGGTATATCAGAGACCGCATCTAGTCCAACCGGCTCTTCGTGCACCAAACGGGCACGCACTGAATATGGTTGTGAGATTCAAAATCGTCGATCATTTCTTTTTAATAAACTGGTACAGCTGTTGCCGGCGAGCATGGTGCAACCGGAGCGCAACCTAAGCGATTTTGTGGTCATTTAAAAAGTGTGCCAAAATAACACAATCGATACGACATAAGTTCAAGCTATTTAATATTTATGTTTAAAATCATTATGAAATGTTATTTATTTGTTTCAAACTCTGAATGTGAATGTGATACTCAAATAGTTTTGTTGCTCTTTTTTCTTTTTCTTTCAATGTTACGTTTTTAGCTATTGCTAAGCATTGTCACATTTTGAATTGAGTTTGCAACATAAAACAGAAATCAAATTTCATTGTGATAATTAATTTTACAATTTGAAAAGGAAAGGTTTTCAACGTTTAAGTCGAACTAAATAATTGTGTGAAAAGTGTTAAATAAACAGAATTTTGCATATATTTAAATTTGAATTTTTATTAGGATTTCGTTGAAACTATATTTCACAAAACAAGTATTAAATCATATGTATAAGAAGGGCATTGATTCCGCAAAGCAGTTGATTTTTTTAAATCAAAACTTTCCAAACTTTTAACCCAAATTGAACTCCTTAAGTGCATTTTGCATAATTGTATCTTTGACAGCGCAGAACACAAGTTTGATGTTTTCGGTATCTGTTCGACAATATCAAATAGATAAGCATTATTATAAAATACCAATAAGACTAAGCTAGCAATACTTTAGCTGATACAGAACAAGCGATATCCTTGAAGTCTTACTAAAAGTCTTTTATAGCAGAGGCAGCATAAGATAAGAATACATTAAAATAGATAACAACCTGTGGCTGTTGTGAAGTGAGAATAACATTGACGTTCTGGATCGGGATTGCAGGCCATGTATTTTTTCAAAACAAATTGCTTAGCCGATGCATGATCCTGTTTTGGACCTGCGATTTAAAATATTTATGATTATTAAATGTAATATTTGTATTTTTATATATATGTATTTGCCTAAACTTACCATCAAATTCTGGAAAATAATCAACCATATGTGATATCATTATTTTATCCTCAAACAAATCTTTCTTGTTCATAAAGAGAATAATCGACGAATTTTGGAACCACGGGTACGTTATTATAGTTTTAAACAAGGCCTTTGATTCCTCCATACGATTCTGTTATGTGGAAAAACAAAATATAACTACATATATAAAAACAACAATGAAAGAATTTTATCGAGCTCACCTCATTATCAGATTCAAACAAAATTTGATCGTATTCCGATATTGCTACCAAAAATATAATCGAGGTAACATTTTCAAAGCAATGAATCCACTTTCTTCTCTCCGAGCGTTGACCTCCGACGTCAACCATTCTATAAAAATCGAGCATGATGGTACATATGACATTATTTAAAAAAAAATTTACCTGAAAACAATGCCATCCAAATCAAAGGGATATTCAAGTATTCCTGTTGTGGGTACACGAGCACGCAGAATATCCTGCTCAGTGGGCAAATAGTCTTCTAGTTCAATGCGCGCTAAGTCGCTTAGATAGCTAAGCGGAAGTGTAACGTTTCTAAGGACTTATATTTAAAATATTAAATTTAAAACTCACTAGTGGGCTGAATCTGTCAATTGATACTCTCTTCGGCGATCGTAGCACTCCTGTATGCCAGCATCGGCCCACAGACCTTTAAGGCCAGTTAAGTAAGGATCCTCAAGTCGTGTAACCGATTCATAATCAATACTCAACACAGTTTCACCATATTCCTGTGACAAATTTAAAAATTTTATCATTTCACTTATATTTATGTTTGTATATTTTACTTACACGAATCTCTGGACTACCGTATTCTATTTTGAGCAAATCCATTGCTTTAATCATGGACTGCATGGCCATGAATATATTTTGATACACCAATTTAATGTAACCACGTTTGTCATCATCGGAGTAACCAGCACCGTGGATAATACGCATCTGTTTGATGAAAGTCGATTTGCCAGATTCACCAGTGCCTTAAAAAAAAAGTGTTTCGAGTTTGTTTTTGACTCAAATTATAATATATAGAAGCGCATCCACAGGGCTTCGTGGTGGAGGGAAATCGTTTAAATATGTATTACGGGTGCTATTTTAAATACCCTATATGCATAGAAAATAACAATGCGACCTTAAACATTCAACTAGAAGTCGGGTCACAACTTAACTCAACTTATGATCTTTAATTCGAACAATACCCACCTAAAAGAAGTAGCTTAAGCTCGCGTCGAGCATCTTTTTTATCACGTCGCAGCTGTTTCTCGATTTCCTGATTGATTCGCTTTTGTTCCTTGGCCTCTTCCGATAATAAGCACTCCATGCTAACTCGATTAAAGGACGCTTATGCGTACTACAGTTCTTTAAGTAAGTTCTCCGTGACGCGTAAAAATTATTCAGTTAAGGGATGTAATCCTGATTTTGTAAATTATTCCCAGTATAAATTAATTGTTTGGTGTAATTATAGTCGATTTTTAGATGGTTTGTATGCCAAAAAAGATTTATTTAGCTTAAGAACGTAAATGTAAAGCGAGTAGATGTTTTCCCGACGAAAGTTCGTTACGTTGTGTTCTTTATTTGTATCGAGCATTTCATATTTGGTCGACTTTTGACTTAGCTCATGGTGTCGCTGGCCGTGGCTTTGACACTGGAGGCGGACAGGGCGCATGCACCACAACTACATCCGCACCTATTTAGGTATATAGGTTTATTGGCACGACATTGGGATGGTACAGAAGTCGTGCAGCAGGTGGAAACAGATTCAGGAAGCGCTCTGCCAATGTCCAAGTTCATTGCAAGAAAGCTGATTTTGGTAACTGTATGGCTTCACAGCTAGGTCTAGCGGAACCACCAAACACCGACAATATAATATATATAGGAGAAGCAGACATCGATATATATATATATATACATACGTATAAATACAATGTATGTGCGTTTAGTCTGGGCCCAAATCTTAGATTTCAATATCGATTTGATTTCGTCTCTCATAGTATGAACAAAAATTTAAATAAGTTATAAACTTTTTATGGTCTTTATTTAGTTGTTTGGCTTTGAATAAATTTCATTGATATTATTGCTCCCAATAAATTTTAATTTATTATTATTGTGCGCTGTCCTTGCTTGGTTCACTCTAATGTGTCATACTTGTCGGTGTGTTTTTGTGTCTCGCGTGCTGCTGATTTCTGCCCTACTATATTGAGGTTTTGTTAATCCAATTGTTACCTTATACGAGTGCACAAACACAAACACTCACACTAAAAAAAAATTCTACTCTGCAAACCTCTGCAATAAGGCCAAGATTAAGTATATTTGCTAGAAATCGCAGCAGTAATTTTTATTAAAGCTTAATAAAAATCATTTATTGTTTTTAATATATTTTTATTTATATTATTTTTTTTTAATATATATATATATATATTCATATATATATTTAGGTGTACATAGATACTTTTCTTTTGTTTGTATGTTGTTGGTTGTTTTTTTTGGGTTTTTTATTTGTAATTATCTAAAAAATTTCTTAGTTACCATTGCCATCTCAAAGCAATCAATTTTGTTCTCTATTAATTTTATTTTATTTTTTTCAAATATGATTTCTATGACAAATGTATGCAGCCAGATTGCACATACACACACACACACCCGCACACACATATGTATGAAATTATCCATTTATATGCAATTTTCATTGAGTGCAAGACTCAGACTTAGTTGTTGTGTAAATTTTCATAAAAAAGTCAATTAATTCAAATGCTACAAGTTGAGAAAATATTACACTCAATGCAATCGCTTTAATATAGTACATTTATCACTATTTATGTGTTTATGCAGGTGTGTGAGTGTGTGTGTGTGTGTGTGTGTGAGTGAGTGAATGTGTTTGCGTGTAGTAAATGTGTGTGTACGTACTTATTTAAGGACGTGCGTTTGCCTTAAGACTAAAGCTAAGCATGCAGTTTTAATGAGAGGAGGATGTTTTAGCTTCATGATTTATATGTTAGATGTGTGTACTTATTTTTATATATTTTTAGAAATATGTACGTTCAAATATTTCCCATTCATTATCATCATCATATCATATTAGAACAAACAAAAGTGTAATCTGAGGGCCCCGTTCAGTTACACCTTGTAAGGTTCATATTATTATTCATTTGGTATAGCCTTCAAACTCCAATGGGAGAGAGACTCTTGTTGTGGCTTTTATTATTATTCTTTTTATTATGTGGTGAATTAGTTTATTAGCTTTACAAGCTATAATGTATGAAATATGGTATCTATTCCATAGCATATACATATACATATAAGTAAGTAAGACTATCCATCAAAAAGAACCAAATGTACGAGTTAAAGTTACGTTAGTAAACTCTAAACTAAACTCATTTCATTTATTTTCATTTCTCTTTTTTTATTTATAAATTCTTGCCTCACGAATATCGAACTGATTTTTATTTATTTGAAATTTCTTTTGATTTCAGTGAGTTTTTTATAGTTTACACGAGAATACAAACATATACATACAACTGAAATGTATTATTATGCTTGTGTGTATGTTTCTTTCGCCTACAGTTCTTAAATTTTGTATATAAAAATACAAAATACTTGTACATACTTTAACATACATGCGTACGTATATTTTTTATAAACTTAAGTATATTTGATCATTTTTAACATTTTATATCAAATTTCTTGCTCAATTATTATAATAGCTTCATTTTGAGCTTGATTTAAGCTAAATATTTACATACAAACTGCAAACTGAGAACGAAAAAGATCCAACAAATCCACCTAAAACAATTACCCAATCAACAATCAATAAATCACATACATATCATTCCCAAGAAATTCTTAATAAAAAACAGTAAGAGTTTATAAACCAATAAAATAATAATTAATAAATTACAAATATAAGGAAAATTTGTTTAACATAATATACCATCTTAAGTATATAGATATATTTTTTTTTTTAATTTTTAATATGAGTAACTTGTATTTTCATGTGTAAGCCTGGGTTTTGTTCATGGATTTTATGAGCACTAGAAGGCACAAAACGCTAACTAAACCAAATGTTTTTTTCTTGTATGTATGTATTCTTTCTATATTTTCTGTATGTTTGTTTAATCTTTAGCAATACGGTATTTTAGTGCATGTACTAAGCTACAACATACACATGCAATGCCTTAGGTTCAATTTTAAGAACTTTTCTTTGTCAAAAACGTAAGATTTCTTGTTGAAACCGCCAAATTTTTTGTTGCAAGCGAATTTGACACACTCATTTAAAAAATAAACAAAATAATTAGCAACTTAGCTCTTAAAGCATTAAGTAAGCAAAAATCTAAACCAATAAATATGATGACAAAATATGATACATGCACAAAGATAATATAATAATAATGTTGTTATACACAGAATTTGGATTACTTATCATAGGCTGTAGTTCTAGCTGATTTGCTAAGCTTATAGCTGATTACGTATTCCATATTAAGATAGTTGCAATTAATGAATTGTACCTAATAACCATTGGAGCTATCTCAAAGCTGTAACAAATTAGTCCGGTTGTTGAAGCGCGGATTTGTAATATATCCTGATTAGTGATTATATAATTGGGTTGTCCAATGCGCTCAAGATTGTTAAAGAAACTAATTAAAAAATTTATAAACGATTAAATAGGGAACATGCTTTTTTGTTTATCATCTTACAAACTGTCCGCTCAAATCTGTCAGCCTGAAATTTCGCTTTGATTCTGTGTTTAATGTACCGAAACCATGTTAAGAATAAATTTATGTTAACTTATATTAAATTAAAATGTATGTGCAAAACAACTTAACAAAATGGTGCAGGTTAAGTATTGAAACAATTAAACAATAACCAATAAACATATCAGAAACATGCAAGTTGAAAACATTGGATTCGTTGTAGCTACCTAAATCGATTTCTTCTAAGTCAAAGGGATACTCAATGATCCCCGTTGTCGGCACACGAACTCTTAAAAGTCTTGCCAGTGGGTAAATAATCAGGTTGAGCCACACGATCGAGATCCATCAGATAACTATACATAATATATTTATATATAAGAATGAAATAGTATTTAGTATATCAGTTTTATCCTTATTTTTAAAAAAGAATGTCAATCTTCTCCCTTGTCAAACATCATATTGCTATTAAATTGATAGTTCATATCCAACGATTAACTCACTATTTAGCGGAATCTGTCAACTGATATTCTCTTCGGCGATCGTAGCATTCCTGTATGCCAGCATCGGACCAAAGCGTTTTAATAGCATTTAAATATGGATCCTCAAATGTTGTGACTGTTTCATAGTCAATGCTCATCACTAGATCAGCAAGTCCCTGCAAAACGAATATTTCAAATAAGAACACGTTTGTAATAATTTGTTTTTGTTTCTTTCTTACAATATGCTCGCCAACACCATACGATATTTTGAGCATTTCCATGGCTTTGATCATGGACTGCATGGCCATGAATATATTTTGAAACACCAGCTTAATATAGTTACGTTTGTCCTCTTCCGAGAACCCGCTGCCATGTATAATTCGCATCTGTTTGATAAACGTCGATTTGCCAGACTCTCCTGTGCCTGTGGATAAGAAAAAATTTAAATATGACTTCAGTGAGGAACTATGAAACACTAGACGCGTGAGGCAACGTGGCATATATCTGTAAAATGTTGGCCGTAGCTATTTTTTTGGACACCTAACTATGTGTTAACAAATATATATAACACTCACCCAAGAGGAGGAGTTTGAGTTCACGTCGTGCATCTCGCTTGTCACGTCGCAACTGTTTCTCAATTTCCTGATTGATCCGCTTTTGTTCCTTAGCTTCTTCCGATAAACAGCACTCCATGCTAACTGGATTTAAGGACGCTTAAGCGTACTACAGATCCTGTGCTACGCTCCGTGACGTGCGTATAGTATATCTTTCAGTTGCCGGATTATCCTGCTGCTAAACTAGCCCGATTTTGATGTTGTCTCATAAAGTTTTGTTGCCTCAAACGTTAGTGTTTCTTGCTGTGTAAGGTTTTCGCTCTTATTTGTTGAATGTTTTTAATTTCGATTTACTTGTTCGTGAGCGTTTGTACGACACTCTGGCTGTCTTTGGCTCAATTGCTTACACTCAATTAAAGGATTCTCTTGTTTATTTCATTCTATTCCGTAAATGGTTTTCAGTATTTGGATTAATAACTTCTTTAACAGACTCTTTAACAAATATGATGATCACATCAAACAAGTCAAGTTTAAAAGATTCAAGTTGTATTTCGTTTGTTCATAAAAACCTGTAAATATATAAATGTTGATTATGTGGATTATAAGGTTTAATGTTTATAACATAAAAAGTGTTCAAAATTTCTTTCGATCTTCTTAAACCACAAACGTACCTAAAGATTGTATAATTTCAATATATGGAAAACGTTTGTCACTCTATCGAAACCAAAGAGTGCAATTAACAGTACCTTAACAATTTTCCAAACTAGCGCAAAACAAAACTTTAACAAGAGCATGCGAAATTCTCGTTTCCTGAAATTGGCCTTGTCTAAAGCTAGTTGGGTTATGCATGAAACTAAAATCGTTTTCCCATATCAATCCACAGGCTGAAGGAGTGATCAGCACAATGCTAATTTCCCTAGAGCTTACACTACTTGCCCCTTTACTTTAAAGTTGTTCATGATAACTATGCACTTAATCATATATTATTGTTCTTTGTTAAGTTCTGGGTTTTGAGGTTTCTTTGCGGTATGCGCATACATTAATGTATATTGTATGGGAAACAAATGTATTTATATCATGGTAATTACACAAAAAATGTTTTCAAAGTAGGCATTTCAAGTCGCCTACAAAATTAACCTGCGTTTGGAGCAAACATTAAAATATTATATATATTTTCATTACTGGATAACTTGGGTGTTGGAATCTTTTAAAAGACGTATAATGACTAGAAATATATAAATCCTATGACTTAAGCATATAGTTAATAAATCAAAGTCAACACAAAATATAAGTGAGTGAGATGATTATCTGGCAAGTCAGACAACAGTAGCACTGGTCACATAATAGAAACAGAGATAAACTCTTAAATTGCTATATAATATTAGTATCATTCTTGATAAGTCATCAAGCCACTGCAGGTCGGTAAAAAGGTTCAACACTTTTATATAGAGCACAGTTGATCGCCAACCCATTCTCACCCACTTATATAAGGCGAAAAGAGAGAGCATGCAAACAACAGAATTTTCAACAGGTTTGTCGCAAGTTTCATACTCAAACAAACATGCCCCAGCCACCCACACACACACACACATCCACCGAACATAGGGGGTTGTAAAGGAGGCCATCAAAATAGCTGATTGGATTCAGTCAATTGTCGGCTATTAGTCACGGGCAATGTTATTATTCATACCTCTTATCATAATAATATGTGTGTTCGCCGAATATGTATTTAAAGTCTGTATTTAGTTAATTCAGTACCAAACGTTAAAATGGAGTTCGATACAGTTCTACATATCTCCTCCGAAACAGAATCAGCTACAAGATGTCTGAATAACTTCTTGTTATATTTTCTCCTTATTGGTGGAAATATAGGGCGTCGATATCCAGCTATTGTATCGATGAATCAACTGACACGTGACTCGGTATTCGACAGTGGAATTGCTAAATACGACGAGAGGAATATTGCTTCACGAAACGCGCCTCAAGATATATCCAACTACAGATCGCAATACATGCAAGTTTTTCACGAACTAAAAGATGGGGAAGACTACGTTGGAGTTTCACTAGAATTCGCTCTACCAATAAGCGGCACAACTAAATTGAAAGGTGTTAATGGAAATTGGGCGTATGTAACAAAATTCATACGCTCCGCCGACAAAGAAGAATTCTACGTCGTGCAAATGACACAGACTTTCGGAGGTTATTTAAAAGGAAATTCATACAAGGCAATAAGTGAAATCTTGCAATATCTTCTTGAACATTACAAAGGAGAGTACATCATACTTGGTGATTTTAATGTACAAGGATACGAAGAAGTATTTAAGTACTGGTTAGGTACTACTAACTACCATATTCCTCCAATGTACAAATACGCTACTAGCAACGACAACGAAGGTGTCGCCTCACCCGATGGTATTATTGTATCCAAAAAATTGTATGGAACAGTTGAATACTCCATTGACTTGTATCCAGGCTATTCTTACCAACACTTTATAATTAGTGCTAAGATGTACAAGACTAGCTCATTGGAAACACGCATTAAATTGACTAATGGCATGCAATATTTCCTAGATGCTCTCAAGAAGGATACAAACAGAGACAACTTTATAGGAGGCAAGGGCGATTTTGATGCAGACAAACATCTAGGCAGTATTTCTAATATAGCCACCACTAACATCTCTAGTGGTGGTCCCATAACTTACTCGCTCAACAACTGGTCTGCAAAACTAAAGCAATAACGGTTGAAGTTTTTGAGTAAAAACTCATATAACTGGACAGCAGCTCCAATTTCTTGGAGTTTCAATTAACTAATAAACAACTATTACTACTACTTGTATGTTCATATTTATGTACTTACGCATCAATCTATCTGTTGTGTGTTTGTTTGTGTGTTGATGAGAGACTTGAATAAACCAAAATTGTAAGTAGTAGACGACGTTGCCGTTTATGACGCGATTATCCAAACGTGGTGCTGGCTGCTCTGCTGTTCTGCTATTCTTAATTGTGTTTTCTTGTTAATCGAGTAACTCTGTGGTCGTTATATGGATGCTTTTTAGCACCAACTATGATTAATAAAAAATGTTTTTACTGTTCTTTTTGGTTTTCGTATTGTTTCCCTGCAGTTTATATTATAAATCGGTGTCGTTTGGGATATATAAGTTTTGCATGTAAGTATTATGATGTATGTGTATAATTCCTATGTGGTTATGCTATATGAGGTGATGTTTCCGTTGCTTTACGAAGTGTCGTTTTTAATCTTTATCGTTTGATTTAGTTGCGTTTGGGAAACATTAGTTTTAAGGAACGTGTGTAGTTGGTTACATATGTACATATGTATTAATTAATTTATATTAATTTAGTGGTGCATTTGCTTGTCAAGTAATGTTTTGCTTTTATTTTTTGTTTGCGATCTTGTCGATTTACTCCACTGTCAGCGGGTTTTTGTTGTTTTTCTTTTTGACCAGTTTATAAATGCAACGAAGATTTTGTAATAGTAAAATAAACAAAAAACGTTTGAATGACGACAAGCACAACGCTTGTTTTGTAGCTTTCTTGCACCTCTTCTTCTCTTTTGCTTTGCTTTGCTTTCACACGCAACACTTAAATGCTCCTTTTGTAATTAAACTTTTTATGTTCTTTATTTAACTGTTTGGCTTTGAATAAATTTCATTGATATTATTGCTCCCAATAAATTTTAATTTATTATTATTGTGCGCTGTCCTTGCTTGGTTCACTCTAATGTGTCATACTTGTCGGTGTGTTTTTGTGTCTCGCGTGCTGCTGATTTCTGCCCTACTATATTGAGGTTTTGTTAATCCAATTGTTACCTTATACGAGTGCACAACCACAAACACTCACACTAAAAAAAAATTCTACTCTGCAAACCTCTGCAATAAGGCCAAGATTAAGTATATTTGCTAGAAATCGCAGCAGTAATTTTTATTAAAGCTTAATAAAAATCATTTATTGTTTTTAATATATTTTTATTTATATTATTTTTTTTAATATATATATATATATATTCATATATATATTTAGGTGTACATAGATACTTTTCTTTTGTTTGTATGTTGTTGGTTGTTTTTTTTGGGTTTTTTATTTGTAATTATCTAAAAAATTTCTTAGTTACCATTGCCATCTCAAAGCAATCAATTTTGTTCTCTATTAATTTTATTTTATTTTTTTCAAATAGATTGCACATACACACACACACCCGCACACACATATGTATGAAATTATCCATTTATATGCAATTTTCATTGAGTGCAAGACTCAGACTTAGTTGTTGTGTAAATTTTCATAAAAAAGTCAATTAATTCAAATGCTACAAGTTGAGAAAATATTACACTCAATGCAATCGCTTTAATATAGTACATTTATCACTATTTATGTGTTTATGCAGGTGTGTGAGTGTGTGTGTGTGTGAGTGAATGTGTTTGCGTGTAGTAAATGTGTGTGTACGTACTTATTTAAGGACGTGCGTTTGCCTTAAGACTAAAGCTAAGCATGCAGTTTTAATGAGAGGAGGATGTTTTAGCTTCATGATTTATATGTTAGATGTGTGTACTTATTTTTATATATTTTTAGAAATATGTACGTTCAAATATTTCCCATTCATTATCATCATCATATCATATTAGAACAAACAAAAGTGTAATCTGAGGGCCCCGTTCAGTTACACCTTGTAAGGTTCATATTATTATTCATTTGGTATAGCCTTCAAACTCCAATGGGTGGCTTTTATTATTATTCTTTTTATTATGTGGTGAATTAGTTTATTAGCTTTACAAGCTATAATGTATGAAATATGGTATCTATTCCATAGCATATACATATACATATAAGTAAGTAAGACTATCCATCAAAAAGAACCAAATGTACGAGTTAAAGTTACGTTAGTAAACTCTAAACTAAACTCATTTCATTTATTTTCATTTCTCTTTTTTTATTTATAAATTCTTGCCTCACGAATATCGAACTGATTTTTATTTATTTGAAATTTCTTTTGATTTCAGTGAGTTTTTTTATAGTTTACACGAGAATACAAACATATACATACAACTGAAATGTATTATTATGCTTGTGTGTATGTTTCTTTCGCCTACAGTTCTTAAATTTTGTATATAAAAATACAAAATACTTGTACATACTTTAACATACATGCGTACGTATATTTTTTATAAACTTAAGTATATTTGATCATTTTTAACATTTTATATCAAATTTCTTGCTCAATTATTATAATAGCTTCATTTTGAGCTTGATTTAAGCTAAATATTTACATACAAACTGCAAACTGAGAACGAAAAAGATCCAACAAATCCACCTAAAACAATTACCCAATCAACAATCAATAAATCACATACATATCATTCCCAAGAAATTCTTAATAAAAAACAGTAAGAGTTTATAAACCAATAAAATAATAATTAATAAATTACAAATACTAAGGAAAATTTGTTTAACATAATATACCATCTTAAGTATATAGATATATTTTTTTTTTTTTAATTTTTAATATGAGTAACTTGTATTTTCATGTGTAAGCCTGGGTTTTGTTCATGGATTTTATGAGCACTAGAAGGCACAAAACGCTAACTAAACCAAATGTTTTTTTCTTGTATGTATGTATTCTTTCTATATTTTCTGTATGTTTGTTTAATCTTTAGCAATACGGTATTTTAGTGCATGTACTAAGCTACAACATACACATGCAATGCCTTAGGTTCAATTTTAAGAACTTTTCTTTGTCAAAAACGTAAGATTTCTTGTTGAAACCGCCAAATTTTTTGTTGCAAGCGAATTTGACACACTCATATAAAAAATAAACAAAATTATTAGCAACTTAGCTCTTAAAGCATTTTGGAGGTTTTGCTTTTTGTATGTAAAAATATCTTCTTTTCTTCTAAGGATTTGCTTGCGAAATGAATATATTCAATGTCAACCAAAATTCTGGAGCTTTTTCTGCTCACCGATGCAATTTATTGGACGGAAAACTATATATGTAAGTATTTGCGTGTTTGGTAGAATGTGAATGTGTGTGTACTTATTGGCTGCCTCTGACCACATAATGAACGTGTCTGAACGTGTCTATAAACAAAAAATCAAAAATGTTAATCTTTCGTATAGTTCGGATTTATTTTTGAATTTAGCTTGTTTCTTTTTTTCAGTTATCCCATAGAAACCCTTGTTGAGCACATACCAACTTAAGAATCTGTTCTCAGTACAAATATACTTATCTTTTGAGTAGCTACATTTGTCTATAACTCATGGCAATTGTTTCTGCATACATATGTGTTCTGCTTGGGCTTGAAATTTCGGCTAGCCGAGCATTTCTCTTCGTATAAACATCGAAAAATTCGAAATTCGGTACGCTTATGTTTTTGCCTTACATAAATAAACATTTATTGACTTAATTAAGCTTTTTAAAAGCTAATTTATTAATCAATTTATTAATTGTAAAAATGTTGTTATTATTTTCATTTACTATATCTTCGGTTTACGTGGATTAAAGCTTTATACAACACTCAGTTGAATCTTACTTAAATTCTATATGTGTATTTGTATTACAAGTTAAACGGCGGATTTATACGGTTGATGGTTAATGTTTTTTAATCTTTATAATGATGTATATGATGTTTTGCAAAATAAAAGTAATCGTATGTACCTAACAATCCTATATGTATCCTTTTGCAACTGTTAGTTATGTGAAGAATTTTTAGCAGCAAAAACAAATAAATAAAAGAATTTCAGTAGAAATAAACAAAGAAATAATTTACTATGCTCTGCACTTTGTACAACACTCGCCTCGTTTGAGTGTTTTAGAAAGCTGTGTTGCTATGCTAAGTTAAAAATATATGAAATTATCAATAACAAAGTTTGATTCATTTTTATTTTACACTTACATAAATGTATATATATGTATGTGTGTGTGTGTGTTTTTTTTTTTTTTTTAATTTTTTACCACATATACAAAGTGTAGAATTGTGATTATTTTGATTTTTACATAAATAGTTGTTTTTTTGTTGTTGTTGGTGTTTATGTTTTATTTGTTTTTTGTTTGTTTTGTAACTTTACAAACAATCTATAGCTGTAGATTAAATTATACTAAAATTTAAAAACAAAAACAAAACATTATCTATAACATAAGCAAAACAGACTAACAAAATAATAATTAATATAAGTATAATAAAAATATATATTTTTTTTGTTTTGTTTCTGGAAAAAACAAAACTACATTCCTTACAAATTTGCTCCATTGAAATTTTACAATTGTTAACAATATGATTCCTGATCATCATTTTTGTGCTTTTGCTTTTTTATGTAGTTATTATATTCAGTTTATGGAAAAGTTTAATGATGGCATCAGGATTAGCTGCATCTAATAGTAGTTTCTTATGTGGTTGTACGTATGTATAACATATAGGTTTTAATTAGTTTAAATATTGATGATTATGACTGTTGTAGCTGTCGATAGTTATGATAATGCTGCAGCTATGAGAACATATGACAAGCACACGCGTTAATTCATATATACGATGTGTTTTTGACGTCATTTGTTTGTTTGTTTTAGTTGTAATTATTACATTAGTAATAGTACTTAATCATCACGTTCATAATCGTTTCCCTTTTGTGTTATCGGGTGTGTGTGCGATTTTGTGTATTAGTAGGATTTGTAATATACATTTTAATGATTTTTTTTTTTTGCAATACAAATAAGTTCAGTGTTTATTTTAGACATTACATAGTTATCTATGTAATTATGCATGTATGTATGTGGTTTGCATGTATTTGTAGGTGTTAAAGTATATATGCATATATACATATTATGGGCTCGTATGTTGCATATAAATAGTAAACAATAGTTGCAATATTTACGCTTTTAGCTTAGCTTTCAATAAAAAATACATAACTATTTTTTCGTTTCATTTCTGGTTGTTGTTGTGATTTTTAAATAATTATGAGAAACTTCTAACATTTATTGTTTTTTTTTTTTGCAAAATTACTATTTGTTTATAAGTAACATTTTGTTGTTGGTTTCAGTAAAATTTTATGCTTCAGTACGACAAAAGTTGTTTCCATTTGTTGTTCCTTTCAAGCTTTTGATTAAATTTAAAGTATTTATTTTGTTAGCTTTGTTTGTTTTTTTTTTTTTTTAATTTTTTCTATCAATTTTATTACAAATGTTCTATAGTAATGAATTTTAAATATTATTATTTTACTCGTACGTGATATCAGATTTTTTTCTTTACCATTTCACACAAATTTAAATGAAAACATCAATCGCATTTTTATTATACACTTCTTTCATCAGTTTTAGTATAATTTATGCTAAAATTTTTTGTTGATGTTACAATTTAAGAAACTTGTGTCTAATTTATGTTTAATCTTCGGCAAACATTATTAGATTTTTCAGTGTTTTGTTTTTAATTAATAAGCGAAAAAGGAATTATGAATGTTTCTTTATATTTATATATATGCATACATATATATTTATGTATATACATACACATTTTGTATATATATATATATATATATATATATATATATATATATATATATATATATATATATATATGTATAATAAAAATCACAAAAATAGTTTTCCGATCTAAATCCAGTTTAGACCAAATTGTATTCCTTAAGATTGGATTGCAGAATCGTGTCCTTTACAGCTGCAAACACAAATCTTATGTTTTCAGTATCTAAAGTAGAAAATAAGAAAAACATATTTTAATTCTAGTCACATTTTAATGTTTTCGAACAATATTAATTAAATGTAAATTTGTGTTGTTGCTGTTGCTGGGTAATTCCGGCCAATATGTTTCACTGAAAATTTAATAGAACATTAAAGTTCAATTTTTCTCCTACGCATTTCATCGGCTTTGCCACCTTCGTCAAGAAATCTGAGGATCAAATAACAGCACACACTGGCCTAAGAAATTAAACACATAAATGCAAATCGAATGAGGAAAAAACATACTATTCTAATGCATATATTTTCTTTGGCCTTACATTCATGATGGATTTATCAGCTTCTGAGTTTTAGATTTAAGGTTTTTCTTACAATACCAAACCTTTGGTCGAGTGTTGGTGGTATAGCTATATGAAATGTTGATCTTCTTCATAGCAAGGGTTAAAATAATAAAACAAACAATTGCACTTTAGTCTATATTTATCTTAACATAAAATAAGAAGCATACAAATCATGTGGCATAAGGAAATAGTTATAATTTTCGACTGCATTGCTTGCAGAACATATGGTAGGCTTATTCGAGGCCAATTTCATTAAGTTCTTTATTCAAAATCGATTCTTTTACAGCGACGAACACAAGGCCAATGTTACTGGTATCTAAAAAATCCAAGTTATTAAGAAATACTTGTTTAGCCCCAGTAAAGATTTTAAGCTCTGACTAGCGAATAACTACAGCAGTTGTACAGCAAAAGCAAAATATTTTTTTGTACAAGAGTTAAATGTTGGCAAAAGCATTCACATTATTTACATATGCATTATGCAAGAGTTACTTACCTGTAGCACAGGTGAAATGAGAATAGATAATCTTTTCGGAATCTGGATTTAAGTCTACAAACATGCGCAGTATGAATTCACGGGCTGCTATTGCATCTCGCTGTGGACCTTTTAGCAATAAAGAAAGGGTATTAGTTTAAAACTAGCACAACTAAAAAACTAGCACTAGCAATAAAATATCTGGATAAACTTTAATTTTTAATCAAAACTAGTTTAGTACTCACCATCGTATTCAGGAAAATAGTCCACCAAATGCGAATACATAATTTTCTCTTCCAACAAATCTTTCTTGTTAAGAAATAGAATAACTGATGAATTTTGGAACCACGGGTATGTAATAATAGTTCTAAATAAAGCTTTTGACTCCTCCATACGGTTCTAAAATAAATCAATCAAATTATATAAAATAATAAAGAAAATCAACGATATTTCAATCATTCTTACCTCATTATCAGATTCAAACAAGATTTGATCGTATTCAGATAGCGCTACTAAAAATATTATTGAAGTTACATTCTCAAAGCAATGAATCCACTTTCTTCGCTCCGAACGCTGACCGCCGACATCAACCATTCTGCATATTACAAAAATTGGTTAACAATTACAAATGAACAATAATTTTTATGTAAGCAATTACTAACTACAAACAAAGCAAAAATAAGTAACTGAATATGTAAGCAAAAATCTAAACCAATATATATGAAGACAAAATATGATATATGCACAAAGATAATATAATAATAATGTTGTTATACACAGAATTTGGATTACTACTCATAGGCTGTAGTTCTAGCTGATTTGCTAAGCTTATAGCTGATTACGTATTCCATATTAAGATAGTTGCAATTAATGAATTGTACCTAATAACCATTGGAGCTATCTCAAAGCTGTAAGAAATTAGTCCGGTTGTTGAAGCGCGGATTTGTAATATATCCTGATTAGTGATTATATAATTGGGTTGTCCAATGCGCTCAAGATTGTTAAAGAAACTAATTAAAAAATTTATAAACGATTAAATAGGGAACATGCTTTTTTGTTTATCATCTTACAAACTGTCCGCTCAAATCTGTCAGCCTGAAATTTCGCTTTGATTCTGTGTTTAATGTACCGAAACCATGTTAAGATTAAATTTATGTTAACTTATATTAAATTAAAATGTATGTGCAAAACAACTTAACAAAATGGTGCAGGTTAAGTATTGAAACAATTAAACAATAACCAATAAACATATCAGACACATGCAAGTTGAAAACATTGGATTCGTTGTAGCTACCTAAATCTGATTTCTTCTAAGTCAAAGGGATACTCAATGATCCCCGTTGTCGGCACACGAACTCTTAAAATGTCTTGCTCAGTGGGTAAATAATCAGGTTGAGCCACACGATCGAGGTCCATCAGATAACTATACATAACATATTTATATATAAGAATGAAATAGTATTTAGTATATCAGTTTTATCCTTATTTTTAAAAAAAGAATGTCAATCTTCTCCCTTGTCAAACATCATATTGCTATTAAATTGATAGTTCATATCCAACGATTAACTCACTATTTAGCGGAATCTGTCAACTGATATTCTCTTCGGCGATCGTAGCATTCCTGTATGCCAGCATCGGACCAAAGCGTTTTAATAGCATTTAAATATGGATCTTCAAATGTTGTGACTGTTTCATAGTCAATGCTCATCACTAGATCAGCAAGTCCCTGCAAAACGAAAGTTTCAAATAAGAACACGTTTGTAATAATTTGTTTTTGTTTCTTTCTTACAATATGCTCGCCAACACCATACGATATTTTGAGCATTTCCATGGCTTTGATCATGGACTGCATGGCCATGAATATATTTTGAAACACCAGCTTAATATAGTTACGTTTGTCCTCTTCCGAGAACCCGCTGCCATGTATAATTCGCATCTGTTTGATAAACGTCGATTTGCCAGACTCTCCTGTGCCTGTGGATAAGAAAAAATTTAAATATGACATCAGTGAGGAACTATGAAACACTAGACGCGTGAGGCAACGTGGCATATATCTGTAAAATGTTGGCCGTAGCTGTTTTTTTGGACACCTAACTATGTGTTAACAAATATATATAACACTCACCCAAGAGGAGGAGTTTGAGTTCACGTCGTGCATCTCGCTTGTCACGTCGCAACTGTTTCTCAATTTCCTGATTGATCCGCTTTTGTTCCTTAGCTTCTTCCGATAAACAGCACTCCATGCTAACTGGATTTAAGGACGCTTAAGCGTACTACAGATCCTGTGCTACGCTCCGTGACGTGCGTATAGTATATCTTTCAGTTGCCGGATTATCCTGCTGCTAAACTAGCCCGATTTTGATGTTGTCTCATAAAGTTTTGTTGCCTCAAACGTTAGTGTTTCTTGCTGTGTAAGGTTTTCGCTCTTATTTGTTGAATGTTTTTAATTTCGATTTACTTTTTCGTGAGCGTTTGTACGACACTCTGGCTGTCTTTGGCTCAATTGCTTACACTCAATTAAAGGATTCTCTTGTTTATTTCATTCTATTCCGTAAATGGTTTTCAGTATTTGGATTAATAACTTCTTTAACAGACTCTTTAACAAATATGATGATCACATCAAACAAGTCAAGTTTAAAAGATTCAAGTTGTATTTCGTTTGTTCATAAAAACCTGTAAATAGATAAATGTTGATTATGTGGATTATAAGGTTTAATGTTTATAACATAAAAAGTGTTCAAAATTTCTTTCGAACTTCTTAAACCACAAACGTACCTAAAGATTGTATAATTTCAATATATGGAAAACGTTTGTCACTCTATCGAAACCAAATAGTGCAATTAACAGTACCTTAACAATTTTCCAAACTAGCGCAAAACAAAACTTTAACAAGAGCATGCGAAATTCTCGTTTCCTGAAATTGGCCTTGTCTAAAGCTAGTTGGGTTATGCATGAAACTAAAATCGTTTTCCCATATCAATCCACAGGCTGAAGGAGTGATCAGCACAATGTTAATTTCCCTAGAGCTTACACTACTTGCCCCTTTACTTTAAAGTTGTTCATGATAACTATGCACTTAATCATATATTATTGTTCTTTGTTAAGTTCTGGGTTTTGAGGTTTCTTTGCGGTACGCGCATACATTAATGTATATTGTATGTGAAACAAATGTAATTATATCATGGTAAATTACAAAAAATTTTTTTATTACTGGATAACTTGGCTGTTGGAATCTTATAAAGAACGTATAATGACTTAGAAATATAAATAAATCCTATGACTTAAGCATATAGTTAATAAATCAAAGTCAACACAAAATATAAGTGAGTGAGATGATTATCTGGCAAGTCAGACAACAGTAGCACTGGTCACATAATAGAAACAGAGATAAACTCTTAAATTGCTATATAATATTAGTATCATTCTTGATAAGTCATCAAGCCACTGCAGGTCGGTAAAAAGGTTCAACACTTTTATATAGAGCACAGTTGATCGCCAACCCATTCTCACCCACTTATATAAGGCGAAAAGAGAGAGCATGCAAACAACAGAATTTTCAACAGGTTTGTCGCAAGTTCCATACTCAAACAAACATGCCCCAGCCACCCACACACACACACACACATCCACCGAACATAGGGGGTTGTAAAGGAGGCCATCAAAATAGCTGATTGCATTCAGTTATTTGTCGACTATTAGTCACGGGCAATGTTGGGTATTTCAATCCGCATTATTATTCATACCTCTTATCATAATAATATGTGTATGCAAAACTAAAGCAATAGCGGTTGAAGTTTTTGAGTAAAAACTCATATAACTGGACAGCAGCTCCAATTTCTTGGAGTTTCAATTAACTAATAAACAACTATTACTACTACTTGTATGTTCATATTTATGTACTTACGCATCAATCTATCTGTTGTGTGTTTGTGTGTGTGTTGATGAGAGACTTGAATAAACCAAAATTGTAAGTAGTAGACGACGTTGCCGTTTATGACGCGATTATCCAAACGTGGTGCTGGCTGCTCTGCTGTTCTGCTATTCTTAATTGTGTTTTCTTGTTAATCGAGTAACTCTGTGGTCGTTATATGGATGCTTTTTAGCACCAAATATGATTGATAAAAAATGTTTTTACTGTTCTTTTCTGGTTTTCGTATTGTTTCCCTGCAGTTTATATTATAAATCGGTGTCGTTTTGGATATATAAGTTTTGCATGTAAGTATTATGATGTATGTGTATAATTCCTATGTGGTTATGCTATATGAGGTGATGTTTCCGTTGCTTTACGAAGTGTCGTTTTTAATCTTTATCGTTTGATTTAGTTGCGTTTGGGAAACATTAGTTTTAAGGAACGTGTGTAGTTGGTTACATATGTATGTATTAATTAATTTATATTAATTTAGTGGTGCATTTGCTTGTCAAGTAATGTTTTGCTTTTATTTTTTGTTTGCGATCTTGTCGATTTACTCCACTGTCAGCGGGTTTTTGTTGTTTTTCTTTTTGACCAGTTTATAAATGCAACGAAGATTTTGTAATAGTAAAATAAACAAAAAACGTTTGAATGACGACAAGCACAACGCTTGTTTTGTAGCTTTCTTGCACCTCTTCTTCTCTTTTGCTTTGCTTTGCTTTCACACGCAACACTTAAATGCTCCTTTTGTAATTAATTTTCCGCATACTTTATGCTTCTTGTATTTGTTTATTTTCCGGTATGCAGTGGAACTGCAATGAAAAGAGAACTTTTAGACTCTTATTGTTTTAAGTAATAAACACTTTATATGCATGTATGGAGCAACAGCAGCCGCAGTAAAGTTCACCCACGTACCCCACACAACAGTCAGAAGACTTCTACTAAGCACATACAGCGCCGACAACTAATTTGTACTTTAAAGTAAAAAATAACATTCCTCTTATAAGTTCAACATACTACACTGACGCGGGCTTTGTGGCTTTTAATATGTGGCATATGAGGGCCCAGTAATAAAAACTTTTAATTCCAATTTTTTTTGCATTTTCAACTAAAAATATTAAATTTACTGCCCGTTCGCGAAATGTGCTAAATAATGCCAAGAACAAGCTGCTCAGGTTTCGAGCAAGCAGTGCACTGCAGTGTTGTCACCGCTTATTTTGGCTGTGCGAATCGTTGGCAATTGCATTTGGCATAAGCCAAAGAGTGCAGGTGGGAATAAATAAAACCCATAATACAAGTTTTCAACAATTGATATGTGGTCACATCAACATAAGCATAAGTGCAAAATGCAAATAATACATACAGATATCACTGATATGATAGATAGATAGTGCCCTGTAGCTGTATAGCTGTTTCGCTCGCACCTCTATACACACACGCGCACTGCTATACACACAGAGCGAGGGCGAGGCAAAAACGAACATGAAAAAATTTTTTGGCTAAGAAATTGTCGATTCTTGCACACAGAATTGTAAAACAATTATGTCCCATTTTATTTTACTGATACGATCGAGATCTCAGTATATATCTGCTTTGACACGGTCAAGCCAAAGTTTTAAAACTATTCCAGAGCAAGTTGGGCTGGTATTTCTAAATGGGCTGCTGTTGGATTTTGTCGGTGCATCGATAGTCGTTTGAAACTCACAACATATTTGATTTTGCATTATTCGTTTAACATTGACGCACAACCCGTAGTGACTTTTTTGCTTTGTCAACTCTTAAATTTTCTTAAGTATTTACACTTTTTTATTAACGCAACACCAACACACACGAAAGAGTCACCGACATAGGAGCATGATTGCAAGAAACTTACAAGGTGGCGCTAAGATGTGCGCAATTTCGACTGCGCAGAATTTTTGACGTCATACATTCACATGTATCAGGGCCACTCAAAGAATCTTGAGTAGGGCTGTACAAAACAATTGGATATCGGAACAGTATCGAACAGTTACACAATCGAATGTGTGGCAAAGTGACCAGACTTCTACAAACATTCCCGGCATCCAAATTGGTTTGTTATGAACAAAAATAACATACACATAACGCTTGTGGCCTATTTTCTATACATTTTTCAAGCTTTTTTGAAATTATCAAATGCGTCGATAGACATCCAACCGATAACAGCACCATCTGTCATTCTGTAACGTCTTTGGTATCATTCAAAGATTTGAAAAGATTTTAACACAAATTGTTGGTTTTTGTTTAATCTATTTTTAATTTAATTTTCTGTAAATTATTATCATTTGTTCAATGTGTTCATGCGATAAATAATGGTTTAAATTAATTAAATAATATTAAAATAATAGCTTTACATTACAGAATTCAAAAACAATATTATGGTATATGGTTCTCTATGCTTTTTCGTTTTCAATTGGTAAACAAACTTCAAATTTGATACCAATCTATTCGAAATGATAGCCAAAAAAATATTATAATAGAATGAATCTGTTAGTGACTATTTTCTTGTTCTCAATGTTATAAAGCTGGTGCTAACCATTTATTTCGAGAGTTTTACCGGTTTCTTCAACTAAATAACAGCTACAAATTTTAATTTTAATTATAATTCAATAAAAACAATTTGATGTGGTATATACCAAAGAAATGCCAAAAAGGTTATTTCTGGTGTCCTTTTTCACTCCAAAACACTCAATTGACTATAAAAAACTCGTACTACATTTTTTGCAAAATACATATACATATCTTTCTCTCTGTTAAACAACAACACAATTCCTATCGAGTGATATGCGTTAAATTGTTTGTATTTGCCTTTTGGTTTTAACAAAATACAAATAAGATACATTTTGTTTGTATTAATTATGAGCACAATAATAGATTTAACAAATAATATATTTATGTATATGTATGTGTTTATGATTTTAGGTTTGTTTAAGATTTTTTTTTTTTTTTTTTTTTTTACGCTTACAACTAAGAAAATAATATTTATGAAACATTTTCAAAATATTTTGTGTGCAATCATTTCTCAACAGTTATAATAGTAATAATAATTATAATAATGTTTGGAAGCACTGCTTTAACAAATACAAGAGTGTTTATTGTTTAAGAGTTCAAATACGAATTACAAATAATCCACACAATAAATTTGACAAAAGGACTCAATTTCTTATGGACAGACACAGAAATAAAACAATAATAAAAGATATGAAATTTTCGCAGCGCTCTGTAAAGATTTTGGCCAAAAGTTATATAGTTCGTTCACAATAATTTGTATAATGTAAAATGTAAAATGTTTTTCTTTTTGTATATAATAGTATAACAAAAATAGGGGCTGAAGCTGGTTTTCTTATTCTTGTTAGTTGTTGTTCTTCATTTTGTTGTTTGTTGTTTTAGTTTTTGTATTTATCCCGTCATCGTTGACGCATCAACCATTCAAATGGGACGCGTAAAGTTAGCCGGAAATAAGCCTTTCTCGGTTGTGCCTTCCTTTTGACCCATTAGCCATCCCTCCTCCTGTAAATTGTTAATAAAAAACTGTATTCAATACAAACATGTAGTGAAATTCTTATCACATAGCACTTGGAGGGGCAACTAGCGCATGCACATAAATTAAATAGGATTCGGTTTTGGTAGAGCAATCAGCTGAGGTTGGTAACGAAAATAGTTTTACCTGATCCTCGGGATCGTCGTACTCAATGACACGTATGGTATCGCCAATTTCGAAGCTTAGCTCATCAACATCCTCCTTAACATAGCCATAGGTCGCCTTAACGCGATATAGCACACCAGGCGGCAAATCAGCGGTATTGGCATCTGTGAATAAAGTTTCAGTACGATCTATAATTTTAATTCAATCAGTTATATTATGTATTATATATTATATATAGTTTAACATGTATATCATAAATATTTATGCATAACTCAATCTTTAGTGCACAACAACGCAAAGCAAGAACAAACTTGCTGTTAATATTTTTTTATATAAATAAATACTTTACGCCTGTATGGGTTAGTTGGGCCATTTTTTTTTTTTTTAAGGTAACAGCTCCGTCGATAGTACAAAAGTAAAGCAGCAAACGTGCAAGCGAAGTTTTTAAATTGATGGTGATTCAAATGAATGAAAGACATATTAAAAATAATTACCTAAATATACACTTGCTTAAGCCACCTGTAACCGTTTTAAACCAATAATTGCTATGATTTTATTATAATTTATAAATGTGTGTTTGTGTTGTTACTATAATTCTTAAAGCCCAACTGTTTTGCGAATAATAACGATTTATGTACAAGCATTAAACATTATAATAAAATTTGCATGTGACAACTGTAATTTTAAATGTGTGCGTTTCAAAGTGAACAGGGCTGTTTTACAATTTGCTGCCGCCATCTATCGTTAGGCAGCTGAACTGTTTACATTGAAATTCAATTTGTATGTTTTGTAATGATTCTGTTAATGGTTCTGTGAGATGGCACCGATAATAAGAGACTCAATTGGCTCTTAAACAGCCAAAGAATCGACCCATAAGTAGTACAAAATATACATATACATAAAGATATCCCTGAAACACACATGCTTATTGATCCATTGGCGGGTTAACAATACAAATACAGATACAGACACATCATATAATAGGAAACTAAAGCTTTAATTAATACAATATACAGTAGGCTGGCGATCATTCTCTATCAGGCACCCCAATAAGGGATTGAGTGATTTGGTGGTGTTTTGTTTGTTGGTAGTGATTGGTGTCCAACAAATAAAGACAGCATAAACCACAGACAGACATACGAGTGATAGATAAATGACAGAGAGAAAGGGAGAGAGTGAGAGAGAGAGAGTAATGCACAGACAGACCCAGTTTAATTATTTTTTTTTGTTGTTTTTGGTAACTTGGCGAGTATCGATCGTACTCACCCTTGGGCACTTCGTAGATGCAATCGTCATCATCGTCGAAAGGATTTTTATTAGAATGCTTATTAACAGTTTTGCTATTAACTAATTGATTTTTGCTACGTCTAACTGTTTCTGTATCTGTAACTGTAACTGAGTGCGTTGTACTATTTGTGTTTATTTTTGTCGTTTCTTTACCTAATTTCTTTTGTTTATGCTCCTCAAGTGAATTCGAATTGCCATTGGCATTGGATTGACCACCATCGGGTAGCTCTTTCGGCTGCTTGCCTGGCTCTTTGGTTGTGGTGATTGTTGTACCGCTGGCGCTGCCGCTCGTTGTTGTGCTATTGGTGGGTGGTGGTAGTGGTGCTGCTGCTTGCACTTGATTTGTTGCCATATCATTGTTGTTGCCATTTAATGCGCTTGTTGCCGTTGTTTCCTTAACATCTTTTGTTCCCTCACTGGTTGTGCTTTCTTCTGTCTTAGCTGTTGTGGTTGTTACCACTGTATTTGCATTCGGACTGCTCAAATCTCCACTCTCCACCAGTTTAGTTGTGATTGTTGTCGTGGTGGTGGTGGTTGCGGTGCCATTGGTTGCTGCTGCTCCTGCTGCTGTGGCAGCCTTCTCCAGCTGCGGACTGTGTGGTGGCTCTGAAATCTGTGCTGACTCTGGCGTCGGTTCTGGCGTTGAAGAAATTGAATCAAATCGTGGCTCATGCATTGACGAGCTTGTGGATGATGCTATTGGTTTGTTTGGTATTTTGTTTGTATTTTTTTTTTTTATATTCATATGTTTGTTTATTTTTGGTATTTTTTATACGTTCATATTTTTGTAGTATGTTTAATAATATTATTTTTAAAATGTGTGGTTTTGTTTGTTGTTGTTAATTTATTTTGTTTGGGGTGTTAGCGTCATTCCAACAAAAACAATGCATTTTTAATTCATATAAAAAGAGAAAAAGTAAAAAGAGAATATGTATAACTCAACACATGCGTTTGTTAGGGGCACATTAATGGATATTTGAAAGATTCTGTCAGATCGTTAAATAAAAAAGCAAAAAACATGCAACATTCCATTTGTTTTGGCGACAGTCAGCAGAAGCGTTTTATTTTAAAATATATTTCAAAAACTGTTTTCGAAAATTGTCTCAATTGTCATTCTAAAATATAATACCAGACCGCATTTAATTTGTATATACATTTTCTTTTTTATAAAATTCATATTATTTATAAGCCCTTAAACAAATGGATTGTTTTGTACATATTTCAAGCTATAATTTCAACATAACAAAAGTAAACAAAATTAGTTGGCGACAACTAAAAAATTATTTATATATTGCCAAAAACTAAAAAAAAAAAAAAACGAATCATCTGTTTTGAAATTTTGAATACAAAATATGTATAATAAAGGTGCATTAAAAAGATAATATGAAAAATATACAAATATTTTATATATTATGTATAATATTGAGCTCTAATTTTCAAGGGGGTTTTATACATCAAATTAATAATTGGGAATTTATTTTACACTTTGGCGATGTGTAATGTAATTTTTTTTTTATTTTTTTTTTTACAGTTTTAAGCAATTTATAATTGATATATTTTTTTGTGTTTTAATCAATCGAAAAAAAAGGGAAAAAGCGAAAAATAAACAAAATAAAAATTGTAAATGCGAAAGTTTCATAAATATCAATAAACGACAAATAAATAATAATCAACAAAACAAAAATCGGTTCAGTAAAGATAGCAAAATGTATCCATAACATTCTACCTTGAGTAGCATTCTACTATGTACTTACGACTGTTGGCCAGACTGGAGCCACCGTTTGTGGTGATTTGATTTTGATAGTTGCTGTTGTTGGCATTGGCATTATTCAGCTTATTCACTGGCGATTGCACTGGACTTGAAGTCTTGATGGCATTTACTGAGTGAAAATATAATCATATTAAAAGCAAATATTCAAATTTAAACGCCAACTGCTAGCTTACTTGTTTGTTTGCGCAACGTATTTGAACCACGTTGCGATTCTGTGGCCAGCTTATCAACAATTGCCTCAAGTTCCGCATAGATCTAATAAATTCAAGATCGTTTAAGGCATTTATCAACAAGTGTGTTTTATAATTGCTTACCTTGGCCGTTTCATTATGGAATACTTGTTCCGTTGCGAACAGTGTCTGCAAATTGGTAACCAAAAACAATATTCTCGAATCGTAGAGGGCGGGCAGCTCATCGTGAAGTTCCGTATTTAAGATTTCGTAGGTGCGACGAGCCTCCTCCAATTGTTCACGACCTTTGGTTAGCTAAAGCAATAAGGCAACATAGATTTAACATATAAATGCCAAGAGGTTTTAGTGCATTTAAGTTACCTTTACATCATCCTTGCGCTTATTGGCATTGGCCTGCAGATTCTGGAACGAATGACGTTGACCATCGTAATCGATAAGCTTGCGATTGCGTTTCTCCACCTTCTTCTTCATTTCGGGAAACTGTCCGGTGTATGTGTTGAGCGGTATTAGCACCTGATCACCCAATTTATGTGCAAAGTCCAGCCACAAACTATCCGAGGCAGCAGTTTGTGCTTGCAATGCATCATAGCCGCTCCATTGTGGCTCATAAACCTCGCAAACGGCATCCATTAGTGACTTTGAGGCAGTTTGTGCGGCTGCAAGAGATATAAATCATTATTTATAATACATATAATGCTCAGTAAGTTTATGTTTTTTTTTTTACCACTTACCACGTATGCATCTTATGTAGTTATTGAACTCCTTTTGTAATTTATTGGCATTTGTTTGTTGGCGATTAAAGTTATTCAAATGATCATCAAAGATCTCATCTGCAGTGCGATCAACTTTGCCCAAGTTTTGCAGAATCTGCAAGTAAAAAATTAAAGCTTACAAATTGAATACTCAATCGATGTGGGTGTCTTAGCCAAGGTCATTGATAATGTGGCTCAAACAAGTGTGGGTTGCAGCGTTGCTGCTGTTTTTCAAGCCCGACCACGTAATCTCAGCCCAATTACCACTGTAGTGGCAACATATTTCATTTGACATAACACTCACAGCAAAACAACAACAACAACAACAAAACACAAACACTCACTTATACTCACTCAGCCAGCTAATGGCGCATTTATAAATAAGAAAAAATCATTTGGCAAGCATTGCCTGTGCCCGGCTAAAGTTTTTGTTCACTTTTTTTTTTTACATGTCTGAACTCGCAAAAAATAGCATAGAAATGAATACAACAACAACAAACACAACCAAAACGAGAAGTGTAAAAACTTAGCAAAGCGCTAAAGCCGTTGCCACATGGCACGTCCACATCCGATTGGGGTTAAGAACTCAATTCGGACCGCTGCCTCCGGTCAATTTTGTGGCTGTAGATACTTCAAGTCAAATAGAAAACAAAACAAAAAAAACTCTACAAAATTGCTAAACACTTAGCCACGAGACCGAATCTAACAAGCATTTAGAATGTTGCAGTTCTTTTCAGTGTAGGACAGGAGGCGGGGGGTGCTCGACGCAGTGGAGGACGTGTTGATAAGTTGTCAATTGCTGACACAACCTTGTAACAGTTTCCAGCCAAAAACCACCCACGCCGTAAATGTGACCCCAAATACACAATACTAATAAATGATACGCTGCTAGCTGCAAGGAGAGAGTAAAAGAGAGTGAATGAGAGAGAGAGAGAGAGAGAGAGAGAGTGTTGGCATTTGAATGCTGCACAATATATTGCGCATACGCAGCGCGTTATTCTCTATTTCCATAGAGGTCTTAAGCTAATAAGCACCATTTAGGCAAATATTTGTAGGACAAGATAATGAGAGATAAGAAATCAACATTCTTATAAGCTTGTGTAAACTGTTAAGATATTATTCGTCTACTTGGTGGGCCGCGTTAGCTGATAAACACGTTAAGACCAGTAGAATGAGAGAGAGAGGGAGAGCTGTTTATACATAAGTAGTACTTCCTCCATAGGAAACGATACCTTAAAGGCTGACACTCCACCGTTATGAATAAATATGACGCTTATGTGCAATGCATATTTAATAAGGCACTTTAAGTAATTTAACGTAAGCTTCAAAAGTCGTGAAAATGAAAAAACATGACGAAGCTCAAATGCCCTTGAAAATGAATGAATAATATATGTAATATTCATATTGATTCTTATGGTTCCAGAACGAAAGTAGTAACAATTCTTGTTGTTGCCTTAAGAAATCAACAACTCTTTGTGAAATTAGTGCATACTTTTAGTTTCTTTAACGATTTTTGCACAGTGTATATGTGACACTCAACAAGTGTAGCTCACACACATAAAATGCCTATTTTGGCTATATCAACGACCAGCGCGATTTTATTGTGGGTAGTTTAGTTTCCCAGCAACTTGTTGACGCATTTGATGACCATTTTTGTAACTGACAAAACGGCAAAAGCAAGACAAGAATGAGCCAAGTCTTTTGCTTCTATCTGTTATTGTTATTGTTAACCTTAATTGGTAGATCAAAGACTGCACTTACATATACAGACATATAAATATGCCCACGTTTCGAAATCTTCAACCAAATGCATAAATTTCCTATTGTAGGGCATTGTGGGCGATTTTATGTTGCCATGGCCAAAACCGTTTATTAATTAACACTTACAACAACAGAACAAATTTATTATCAATTTCATTCATTCAATTAGCTACCCCAACAGCCTTAACTTCTATGCAAATAGATATGACGATTGCGTTATATGGCCAAATGTTTGAAGTTTATCATAGGATAAACCACAGCCGGCTGTCCACTTCCGCTGTGCCAGGTCCCATACGTCCTTCTCCATTTGTGTATTTGTTTTTTTTTTTTTTGGTAATACCTCAAAGCACGTTTGCGTCATCAAACTGGCCCAGCAATAGACATATAGATATATATAGTATATATCTGGCCTAGCTAGCGTGTGTCATTAATTTTAAATTTTTTGTGCTATCTCTCGCAGTCGGTCTCCTATATATATATATACATATATATGTATCTGTACCCCATGAGTACTATATATAGTCTAGAGTCATATACAAGATGTGAAATAAAACATATTTGTCTTATTGGCCAATTCCACGCATGCAACATGTGCGTTATAAGAAACGTGGGCTAAGCTTTTGGCTCTGAGCCAGACACAAAGCTTCGTCATAGGGGCGTTTAATTTGTGGGCGTTAAACGGTGGAGTAAAGCACTAAAAAACGATGACAACATCGAAGCAACAAGAAGAACAACCTACATGTTGTGCAGATGCATAAGTATCTTGTAGCTGCAAATATAAATCAACTTTCAAATAAATCGAAGCAAAAGTCGACAACAATAAGATGGGCTAGCAGACAAAAGTAAAGTGCAGCAGCCGACATATTGTAAAAGCGGGTGGTGCAGTGATTGGATTGTTGGCTAACAAATACACACATCTTTATATATATGTTATAAGCAAACGTTGCCCCAGTTTATAAGCAATGTACAGACAGCAACAAGAAGGCAAGCAAACAAAAAATATATAAAAAGAGAAAGAAGTCAAAATAAAAAGATGGCACCGACCAAGAGCTACCATTTTTCAAGAATACGTTTCTTGTTTTGCCCAACTTGCCGAAAATCTGTTTCTATTAGTTTCTTTTCACATTACACCCCATTTGTATTGCTGCTCGTGTCGAGGGTATTAGAAATGGCAACGCGAGCTAAACTAGAAAAAAAGTTGTAGTATGAGCATGCTAAGTGAGAGAGGTCGAGAGCATGAAGAAAAAAAAGGGAATATTAAACATAAACAGGCAACAGACAACAGCAAAAAATAAAACTTTTGTAGAAATTGCTGCCGCCGGCAAAAAGTGCGAGACAAGTGAGTGCAAAGAGAGAAATGAAATGAATGATGGAGGCGAATGAATAGGAGAAATGGTAAGGCATGGAAAATGTGCCACGAGTAGATCGGTGTCAGAGCTGCGCCACTTGTAGTGGATGCCATGCCACGCCTTGTTTTTCTTTCTTTTTTTTTTTTTTGTATTGCCGGCTGCCAATGGCCTCGCCTTGCCTCGCGAATATGTTGAGGCCGTTTGCAGCGCGCCGCTGACAAGTGCCGCCTAGTTTATTGCAACCAAGTTAACTGGTAGTTGTGTTAAAGACCCAACCTTTGACTAGTATTACTACAACGAGAGCACTTTTTTTCTCTCTTTTTTGTAGCTTGTTGCTTGCGGTTAGCGGCTAAACTTATACACTCTCCATATGCGCACGTTAACTGTGATGGTGACAGCAAAAAAGCTGTTGTTGTGGGGGCAGTAACCGGTTTTGCAATTGCAAGTCAGTCAGTCAGTCATATGACTTACACTTAGCTCAGATCGCGTTAGCAGCAAATAAACAAAACAATGACAAAAATACAGGTTAAAACAATAAAAACAATCTACGATAAGCAGAAGAGAACAGATCGTGTGATATGAATTAATTATAGTTAGCTAAAAACTTTACTTCCAAATTTTAGCTTAAAGCTAATCAAAGTAGATAGATGAAATGTCAGGAAATTCACTTCAACATAATAAAGTCATGGAAGTAAAAAAAAAAACGAAAACTATAAACATTTTATGATCGGATTATACAGGGTATATATTTCCTATATAAGATATGTACACACATTTGATTTGTATGTAAATTAAAGCATTTTATTACGCAATCGTTAACGAATTCGATTTGTTTATGCGACAATATCAACTTTGGCTTGATTTACATAATTTCTTTTATTGCATATTCCAACAATCTATCTCTCTTTCTCTGGTTTTTTTTCTCACTCTTTCATTCGATCGAGGTGCGTTTGGGCTTTCTTTCACATTCGATGGAACGTTATAGCTGTAAGCTTAAGCAAGTGGAAAGTGAAACTCGGTAGAAAGTTCGAAAGAAAATATCTTAAAATTTATCTATGCTGGATAGCGCCTCTCCCGTTGTCTCTGACACTCAACTGACATGATTTCATTTGATTTATCTATTAGCGTTAGCATTAGCTTTAACTTTAACTACAAAATACTCATCATTCAAGACAATAAAGTGTCTAAAGTCTTTGTCTTTAATCCAGCAGGTGCAAGTTACGTAAGACAAAAGCATTCAATTGAAAAGAACCGTCTGCGGTTAACCTGTTGACGTTTGTTTGTATCTTTTTCAAGCTGACAACAGAAACATAAACCCATGCCAAAAACTGTCCCCAACGGATATGGGCGGCGTCATTTACACTCACACTCACACACACGAACACATAGTACGAAGTAAATGTTATTAGTGACATAAAATAATGGAAAACCTGTCTAAGCTGGCTTACACTGATATTCGAAAGGCAATAGACGAAAAACAACATGAGCAGCAACGGTTATTAAACATTTTGTTGGCATTTCATTCAATAATTATCTAAATTTTTCTTCATACTTGAAATTTAGCAATTGTTAACGTTGTTGTTGTTGCTGTTGTTGTTGGCTGTTGTTTAGCTTTTCTTTTCATTTTGTGAATTGGTTTTCAATTCGTTACGCTGCGCTTGTTGTTTATCTAACCTGCTGCTCCGCATACCTCTTTGCAATTAGCTTTACACGTTTTCTATTTATTCGAAAAACATTTAGTTTTAGTTTTCACTAACGCAACACATTTACTTAGACAACTAACTAATCATTAATGTTATGGACTGTTGAGATTTTGTTTGGCTTCATCAAAAGACCGTCAAATGCAATTAGCATATTAAAAAAAAGGCGCAGAGGTAAATCAATTCACTGAATTTACACAGCTTAAAATATGTACTTAAACCATAAGTATCTTAGATATGTATGCATTATGTACAATAAATATGTATGTAAGTGTATGCATCTAGTATACTTAATTCGTTGTGTTGGCTAATAAGAAATGCAAATATTCCTTTGCCAACTGCAAAAAATGTACTAGGCCAAAACATTAATACCAAGAATTTACATCTGTGTGCGTGTATGTTAGTCGAAGCATGTCTACACATAGCAAAAAAATTGTGTAAAAACATGTTTATTTAAATTAACATTGCAAATCACTGATTATGATTGATTAAAGTTTTTTTTAGAGTTGATTTGAAACTAAATTCATAGATATGCAAAATATAACGTAAAATTTTTATTTAATAAGCCAAATATATAATAAGCTTCGTGTTAATCTACCTTTAACACATAGACACTCTGACTTTTTCTGCCCATTGTATTGGACTTTTGTTTATTTTCTTTCACTTATATTGTACTTGAAATAAATAAGCGCAAAACCTGTGCTCAGAGCTTGTGAGCAAACAAAAAGCTGTCTACGTATATAGTATCTATAGAAAAGTACTTGTGATCGTGCCCAGGCATATGATAGAACCATGCTAATCAATCACAAGCAATTGAGAATATATGCACCTATGTATTTATGCCGATAATAAGTACAATACTCTTATATGTATGTAAGGCACTTTGCATGTCGCGCTGTAGCTTTAAATGTTGCCCGGCAATGCGGTCAAATCATGAGCTTACACTTAGCACATGTCTCTCATAATGTGGCCACAAAACAAACTAACAGAGTGTCACTTATAGTTAGTTAGTGCGACTTAGCAACATTTTTAGGTCATTCTTCTTTCCAGATATCGACGAAAACAACGGCGTGCAAACCAATAAGATTTAGCCAAGTGTTGACTTGGCTGTTGCTCAACAGCAGGTAGACACTAAATCAACCATATTTGAGAAACTTTGTTTGAATGATTTGAATAGATATCAAAATACTTAACGGCACGTGACGCCGCATGACGCAGCCTAACAAAAAAACCAAAACAACATTGTCGAGCAATTGAACAATAGTACGCTCCATTAAAATCAAAGATACGAGTAAACAAATGGATTCACTTTTGGATGATGAACTTTATGGCTTGTAGATTTGTTTTTGTGTGCTGAACTGTGGAAAACAGGTCAAGAGCAACAAATACAAATTGCCAAAACAAAATGTTATACAGTCGAATTTCCGTGTAACGAAATTTGCTATATAACGAATTCATTTCCAGAACACTGCAATTTGTTTCAATAAAAAAAAAACCCATTCTATAACGAGGTTTCTCTAGCCCGCTTGAGATTTATTATTTGAAAGTTCGACTGTAAAATCAAAGCATTATTACACAAACAGAACACTTAAAATCATATATTATATACTTACTTATTATTTTAACTTAATCAAAACCACGACGGATAACTTAGAAAAGTGTAATTAGGAATTGCCAGTTTTTATTGTGATAAGAATCGTATTCCAATTAATAATTAAATACAATTGTAATTAATGAGAAACTTTTCACTACCAATTTATCAGCGTGTGAACAGCTTTGCTACAAACTTAAGTTGAGGTTTTTCAAAAGAATGTTTTAAACTCAAGTTATCAAAGATAATATATATGTTTGTATGTTTTTTATACTCAACATTTTGCTTTCAACTTTCATTTGTTCTCATCTAGTAGTTAATCTGCTGCTGCAGCTAAATGCGTAAACCTGTATTCGAAATATATTCATGACATGGCCATAAAATCAGCAATATCACCAAAAATATGTTAATACCAATCAGATACAATGAAAGTTGCGCAAGAGTCAACGGGCGGATCGTCAGTACGTGGACAACGCTTTAGGTGCTGATAACACACACAGCAAATTCCATTACAGTAAACATACATTTTAACAGCTATAAAAATGCCACAATACCAAATCTCAAAGATAAGCGAATAAATAGTTTTGTTGCCAACAAAAAAAAAACCAACTATTTGATGATTGATTTCTATCTTTTTTGCTTATGCCTAAAACAAAGTTATTCAAACACGGGCTTAATTATAGTGCTACGTAGTGTGAGAGAGTGTTGGAGGTACAGTTAAGCTTTTTGATTTTGATGGCGTGTCAGGAAATTTCGCTGTCAAAGCTTACTCTAAACACGAGACACGAGACAAGTTGACGTCGGGCACGCATCGCTACCGATTGACAATTTTATAGCAGTGCCACTGCCTGCCTCCACTACGAACTATGTATGTACGTATGTATTTTGTATATAAAAACAAAGTCAGTGAACTGCTATTGAATGCTCAGCTGTTTGTGTTTCAAATAAGGATTGTGCAAAACATATTTCTCTCACTTGATCGATGCCACCAAATGGCCAAATGGCTTACAAGCAATTTTTAAAAGACAAAAACACCTGAGGCCGTTGTCTCATGTACTACATACATATGTGTAAGAATGCACAGCAACAATAACAAGCTGTAACACAGCGTGTTTTGGGCCCAGTCAATTGCAAACTGCAAACTGCAAACGGCCCCGGCTGCCAGTGGGCCAGGCCAATTGGCAGTTTCAATTTATTTACATTGAATTGAAATGTTCAAATTGCATTAATAACGCTGTTGCGTATCTGGAATTGCATTAGCCAAATGCATTGCAAATTGCATTTGAAATTGAAATTGTCGTTAACATTATTTGCTGATTCGAGTGCAGCCATTTGTATTTAAGAGCATTCGTATGTAGCGGCTTATATCAACTAAATTTTGTTTTTCTTACCAAAATACACTTTATGCTGACACTGAAACAAGTTAAATACTGATAAGCTCAAACGAGTGCTCAAATAAGCGCTATTAAATGAGAGAACACAAATTACAATTATTTTATAATCTTGCGCAATAAAGCGCTATAATGGCTAATTATCTAGCCGGTTTAATGAAAATTACATAGAAGTTGAGACTGTTTTTGCGATTTTGTGCGATTTGTTAAAGTCGAGTTTAAAACTTTTGTCAAGATTTTGATTTTAGATGCAGAACTTCAACAAGCAATTGCACAAAAAAAATCATTCACTTTAATAGTCTGGAAAGACTCAAAAAAAGCTAACTGAAAGCAAATAAAAAACGTCAAACAAATCTCATTGAAATTAACGATGCCTACGCCTCCGACTGTGTAGCATTTACTTCCGTTCCTCTGCCCCTGCCCCTACCTAGTTACATAAAGCTTAGGCAGTTGAAAGCTAAGCAAATTGAAAACGGCGACAACAACCTTCAGAACTTGCAACCTCTCGTCTCTCTCACAGAGAGGGGCCGTGGCTTAAAATTAGTGCATTATGATTGCACTCTAACAATTGTCCCTGATTGCTGTGAGCCAGTGCAGTAGTTCATTGGTTATGCAACAATGCGAACACGAAGGTTACCCCACCCCCTCTACCTCCAGTGCAATGCACTTTGGAGCCCATTCAATGTGGGCTCCAGGTGCGGATTCGTTAGGCCTCCATCTCTATGCAACGCTTGCCCCTCTGATTGGTGAACTATGCTAATTTTTCGGTTTTTTGTATGCTAAATTCCACTTGGCGATGCATTCGGGCGTAAAAAACAAGCAGAGAGCGAAAAAAAATTGAGCACGTAGCAATTAAGCGAAATTAGGCAAACGTTCGCTTGCTGTGGCGCGTATACGTAATATTGTTGCAAGAATATTTGCAGCTTGTAAAAGAAAGAGAGAGAGAGAGGGATGGGGGAAAATGGTCAGGGTGCGACAGCAAGCGAAAGCCAAAGAAAGTTTTGTCACTTGATTAGCGACTTTTAACGACTCAATTAAGCAAAAGGCAAGGGGAAAGAGCGAAGGGATGTGGCTTAAAAACAAATTTGCATTTTATATTTTATAAAAACGTTGTTGATTGCATAAACTGAAACGCAGTTGAAGCTTATAACCGGTTTTTTCCTATAGCTATTGTGAGTATTTTTTTATTTTTATTTGTTAGCTGACAGCACTTTCGCAAATAGACATACTATACACTATGTTTGTTTGTATATATGTTATAATCATGTTTACAGGGTGCTTGAGACAAAGGCCACCCAAATGAGCTTCCCAGGCTCCCACTCTCCCTGTACTGAACCCAGCTTGTGTTACTGTTTGTATCTTTTTTTCTATCTAGCAGCAGTTGCTGCATTATTCTCGTATTCACTAAAAAACAATAAAAATAAACAAAAAGTGGGACAACAACCAAGCGAATCGCGTGTCAGCGATCCACCCCTCGCCTTTAATTTTCAGCTTTTGGGTTGACTGATGCTTTTGTTCTAGGGCAGCAGGCTGAGTTTTCTCTCCATTTTCACAACCTTTTCGCAAAACAAAAGGCAGCCGGAAAACGAAGCGTTAATGTATGTACATCAGAGTTAGAGTTTCACACTACTGGAAAAGCTCTAGAGTTTGTTTTACTACAAACGAATTCTTTATTCAGAACTGATTATAATCAATTTATTATAACATTTCTTGCTAAAAATATCCCAATTAACTTCATAAACATAAATCGGAATATTATGAGTTAGCTTTTTACCTTTATACAATCTTTATTAAGCTACAGTCGAACTTCCGTATAACGAATTTTCTATACAACAAAGTCAGAAACTAGAACCCTGCAATTAGATTCAGTCAAAAGCCCATTCTATATAACGAATTTTCTCTATAACGAAGTTTTTTCTTGTCCCCTTGAGATTCGTTATATGGAAGTTTGACTGTATATGTAATCTGTTTTTTTTTCTTTTTAAAGAATGTCTAAGCAACAATGGATGTATTGCACATTTTATGAAGTCGCAAACACATTATTTTCTGTGCTTATAGTACATAATAAGTATACGAAATTTATGCGCTTTTCACATATTTCATCGTTGTATTTTAGTGCAGTAAACAATTCAGCGCTATTTTAGTGATTTAAGCATTTTTAAAATGAGCAAAAGATAATAAGCCATTTAAAATTAGTAGAATAGACAAAATGTTGCCAATTTGAGTCATGAATAAAACACAAAGATCGATTAAATCACACATTCACATACTTTATTTTTGTTTTGTGCTTTTGTCGATGTTCTTATGCTGTGTGAACAACAGAACATTACGTATGCGACCCGTGAGCACTGTGTACAGTAATTGACCTTGCGAACCACTTTAAAATGTTCTGTTGCTGTTCACTTGCAATTGTTTTTGTTGATAGATATTTTGTTTTCACATTTGATATAAAATTGTTACTTAATGGCGCCTACAAAGGTGTTGATAATGAGCCTAAGAGCTTAACACTAATGGGATTCTTTACACACATATATATACATATGTTCATATGTACAAATATTATGTATAGAGTTCAAACGCCGGCACTTGAACTTTAGACATCATCAGCTACAAACTTGAATAGAATGCGTGTCTGGCTGCTAGTGTCTGGACTTGGGAGTCGTTGAGTTATGGAAACGTCCGTTGTTGAGGCAGCTGGACAATTGCATAAAATGAATCAAGTGAAGTGCCGATAAATGTCTAAACGTAATTCAATTGTTATGCAATCAAACAAGTGACGAGACACATTCAATAAAAAGTAATCAAAAAAGAAAGAAAGAAAATCAAATAATAAGCAAACTAACAAAAAAATGATATAAATCGTTTCCCACATTGCATAGTCGACACTTTGCGTTGATTGTTGTTGGCAATTTCTATAATTGAATTTTTTAATAAGCTCGCCTCTTTATAAACCCCTATAATCAAATGGCTTATGGCATACACACACTCACGCACACACACATACACACTTAGTCAGATAGACCATAATCAGCGCACGTCAGCATTAATTGAATCCGTATTGATTGTTTCAGTGCCTTGTATCTCTCGACTCTCGCATATACTCCATTCGAGTATTATTGTTTAAAAACATTGCTCGATTGAATCACTTAATATGCGATCGTCAGCTGTATTTACGCCCCCAAATAATTGTTTACAGAGGGGGGCGTAATAATGCTGCACCTGCTTATCAATATGAAAATAAAAGATAATTATAGTACACAATCATCAACAAGACATTACTATTTACTTATCCAATGCAACCCAAAAAGACGCTTTATTTTCGTAACAAAATGCTGGCGCTTCAGTTATTGCAAACCACTGAAATATCAAACAGTTCCAAGTATTTGTTTAACTTACTTGTTGTTCGAATTAAAAAAGTATAGGGTTACTGTGACAACAGATCTTTATGTTATTGCCTGAGCAAACCAATTTACAGAATTGATTCTTAACTTTTAAACAATTTAACAACATAAGCTAAATAATAACCTAGAAATTCCGCCATCAAACTGTTTTTTGTTAGGCTTTCAGTCATTTGCAGTGAGTAAAGTCAATATTGAATGACACCCACAATAGATCTTATCTGCAATTAATTCCTATAATATAATCAATTAAAGTTACTTAATTCTCGCTTATCGCATCGATTAACATTCTACAAGCTACATACATGAACATACATTTGTATATGTAGTTGACTTTTTACGCAATCTTGTTTTAAAGTAAAAACAATTGACATTTAAACAAATAAATCGGCAACTGAGAAGAGGAAGACGCTAAAATCGCAGAGACAACCGAAACGTTCACGAAGTTCAATATGCAACAGGCAAGTTTGTGAGTTTTCTAAAAATGTGAGCTGCCAATAAAATGTCAATCGTTGATGCAGTTCAGCAAACAAAGCAACAGGGAGAGTAGTTGAGTAGTAGTCGATGGCAGCAATGAAGTGAAAAGAAAATTTTGGCAGCCATTGCGGGACGCGCTTAAAAATAGTAGCAACAACAAAAATGCGAGACAGCAGCGCGGGCGAAATTTCGCAAAAATAAAATAAATAAAATTTCTTATGCAAAAAGCTAAAAGAAATCAAAATGCAAAGAAAAGAAAAGAAAACTTGAGATATGTATACAAAATCGAAGGCGACGGCAACGGCGACGGCGACGGCTAGCGCTTAGAGTTAGTTAGTTATAAAACAAAATGCAAAATGTTTCTTTCTGTTGCTGTTGCTGTATAGGAACAAAATGGAAGAGTAAAGAGGCGTCTATTTAAAGATTGACTGCCAGGCGACATTTTCACGCACCCAAAATTAAAATGTATCTCTAGGCATCTCAACACCCATACATACATATATACATATGTATCTTGTAGTTATGCCACGAATGTGTGTATTTCGGATTTGACAAGTTTTCTCTAAAGATACAATATGTGTGTGTGTTTGTGTGTGTGTAGTGCTCGTTGTCTTTAGTTTTCTTTGCTGGGATACAATAGCTTGTTCCGCTTCGCAGTCTCTATTTGTCATACTCTCCCGCGCTTACTCTCTTCTTTTCTAACTACAATCATATCTCTCTCCTATTATTACATATTGTACATTTATCGAAATGAGCACACAATGCGCAAATACAAAGCGCCGGGCAGCGAAACGTGCTCAGCACAAAATAGTCTTCAATTTTTTAAAAATAAATTCTAAAGCAAATTATGAAATGTCCAATTTTTCTTCTCACCATCAACGTTTGCTTTGACAAAACTCTGAAATTTTGGTTATATGCACTATATGCATATGTATGAATGAAGGAACGAGTGTTTAATTAAACTGCAAAATTTGACTTTAAAATATTTTACTCAGTGCATAAGATGCATTCTATATATCTCGGTGTTCTTTTGCGATTTTAGAATTACGATCACCTATGCTAGCTTTGATTTTACAAAAACCTGCAATCTATTTTAATTGTTATCCAGGAAATGACAAGTTGGTGTAATGATTCTATGAGGTTAAAAATAGATACAAACGTTGCAATTCGACATTTACCAAAGGCCCATAGAATTTGTTCAAGTTTAATGACCAACACGAGCGCACCCCAAAAGAGCAAACAACATAGAAAATACCAACGAACTTTAGAAATCCAACTGTAAATGCCAAGACACAGCACACACACACATACTCTTTCTAATACTGAATAGAGAGGGATAAATAGAGAGAGAGAGAGATTCAGAAGCAAATCAATAGAAATAGCCAGAGTCTAGCTAGAGTACGGCGCTTTACGACTTGAAAAGAAAAAGCATCACTCAGAGCTTAGATTACAGCATTTTCTGGTTGCTTTGGAATGCTGCTTTAGCCGAAAACTTGTTTACAAGACATCGCTACGTGCCATAGAGTGGGTCAAACTTCAGTTTTTTACACTTTATTTCTATATATGTACATAAGTATGTAAGTACATGTAAATCTATAAAGGTGTTTGTCTGCGCGTATTGACATTCACATTTTAAGTTAAGCAGCCGCTCCTGGACCAATGTTTTTGAGCGCTAAACTTTCACTTGTACACGCAGCGACGGCGACGAAGGCGGCGGCAAACATGAAACAAGAGAAGCAATAACAACAACAACAACAGAAGACACAGACAAAGCTTTGAGCGATGGAAATCATCGCCAGAAACTTGATCGCTCAAACCCAATACAAAACACACACACACAGACAGACAGACACTAAAGAGCTTCATATTGCAACGCCCTAGCGAGACGACAGGTGGCGGTGAAGCATCTTCTGTTGTATATATATTTTATTGGTCGAAAGCGTATAACTTTTACTATAATGGACCTATTTTCTTATATGTGGTATTATACTTTTAATATTAAATTGAAAAAAATGTCTGTTAAGATATTTAAGTAAATTTAGTGAGTAAATAAAAGTTCGGATTTTTTGACAATTAATATTTAACAAAGTTGCTTATTATTTCCAACATTACATATGTATATTCACTTGAACTGTTGCTTCTGTCAATGTTATTGGTAGAGCTTCTAATTGGTCACAGAGTGTGCATGTAGCTCAATTGGAAATGGGACAGGGACACGACCCCATCTGTATGACAGTTGGGCGTGAAAGTGGGTGTGCGTGTGTGTAAATGTGTGTGTTTGTGCTACATTACAGCAACAGAAACTAAAACACACGCCCTAGAAAAAATCTCCATGTACTTGCCCTAAATTGCTTAACTAGAGCCAAATATGGAAATCTAAACATATGTATAGAGTTATCTTACCTTCTCCTTGGCACGTCCAGCGTGTTTTTGCATAGATTTAGCAAGCATGATGCCTTTATTTTCGGACATTCAAATCAGCAACAGCAATACGTTGACAAAAATAACAACAACTTAATAATTTTTGAAAGCAGCAATGTGTAATAATTCGTGTGCACTGCTGGGGTTCAATAAAAATTTTTACGATATTTTGGCACAATTCACAACTGGGAATAGAGAACTTTTTCCGTTTTTGAGGAATTTTAAATGCACATTTAACAAAACACAAAACAGCGGGCCAAAATTTGATATTTGTTTAACGTTGCTATTTTTAATGCGATTTAGCCGCGTTAGTAGCACTCGAAAGTCACGAAATAATGGCACGTAGGCGCGCGACTGCGACTTCAGGTTTATCTTCGAACTTAACGCTGCTGCAGACGAAACGGGACTCATTTATTTATTTATAATTTATAATGTTTACACTCTCAAAGCAATGTTTATCGATGGTTTATTACTATTAGCGCACCGCCACATCGATGTTTACTTTAACAGTCGATATTTATGCCTATCGATTAAAGATGCAAATCGCTCCTCATTTAACAGAGCTACTCACCGATTATTGTTGTTACACAGCACTGTCTTATATGCAAATATGGATAAGCGACTTTTGCCCAGGTATTGTAAACAAACTAATTGATATTCTTAAGAAATTAAACATAATTATTTTCAGGCCCCAGGCATCAAATGGCGCCTGGCTTTGTTTGCTGCTGCCCACAGCACTGGCCACAAGCTATCTGCACACAAGCATTGCATTACCGGCATGCGCTAAATCGGATGCAGTGCATCGCCTGCTAATTGTGGCAGCTTTTGAAATGTGCCTATCAACGCTTTATTACCAGTTAAACTCAGTCATAAATATTGAGACATGGATGAGTAACTTGATCCAACTGTTAAAGTTCATCGTTATTACAACAATCTGCTTTGCGCTGCTTCGAGAGAGATTCTGGATATCTTTGCTAGTTGCCTGCTTCATCGTACGCTGCGTTTACCAACTTGTTTATGTTAAACTATTGCATGGATTGCCGAACACTTTTACTTTTGGCGAAGCTGCCATTCTGGTACAAGGACTCGTTCTGTTTGTTCTCAATGCAATTTCTCGCATTGTTGTTGAATTGATGTCAACAACAACCACAACAGATTTTGATCAATTGAATACCATAATGCAAAGTGCTTTAACTTTCTTATTAATTGTATGCATTATACTTGTTTTGATACCAACGCTTCGCAAACCAATTCCCTTCTACCTGTTGATGATGCTGCTGCTTGCAGCTGTTACCTGTGCTCCTGTGACGAAACCTTTGCCTTTGGTTGCTCTTCTTGCATTTTTGTTCAAGGATCAGAGAAGGGTGAGTTTATGGGCAATATCATCTTTGGGTGTCTTTAACTATATAATTTTCCCACAGTTATTTATCATCGTATTTTATTTGGTGCTGGTCGTTTTGACATGTGCTACAGTCAGCTGGCAGTTGAGGAGCACCCAAAAGGCAAATACCCGTGTCCGCAAGATCTTTCATTTGCTTATCGTGCTTGTCTTTGTGCCGGGCATTGTTTATCAGTGTTCATTGTTGTACATTGCCTCGGGTGTATCATTTGCCATATTTGTTGTGTTGGAGCTGCTGCGTCTGCTTAAGATACCACCGTTTGCTGCGACGCTGGCACAAGCTTTTGACTCGTTCAAAGATGTTAAAGATGCTGGGAAATTGGCGCTTACGCCGTTCTGTTTATTAATCGGCTGTTCGTTGCCCCTTTGGCTAACACCTTTTCCCTGTTGCACTGAATCGGAATCTACAAAGGATAATCCTTTGCTTCTCCTCCTATTATCAGGCATACTATCCGTGGGTGTAGGCGATACAGCGGCCAGCGTATTGGGTTCAAAGTTTGGACGCAACAAGTGGGGCAGTATGTATTATGACAAACAATTTGAATGTAAACAATTAAGTATATTGTATTTTATTGCAGATTCCAGTCGTTCTGTTGAAGGTACTTTAGCGTTTGTTATTTCTATTTTGTTGTCTGTGGGTCTGCTGCAGCTGAGTGGCATTTTGGCCATGACACAAGCCAAATGGTTTGCAACAATTTTTGCAGCGTTAAATTCGGCTTTGGTTGAGGCATTTACCGATCAAGTGGATAATCTTGTATTGCCGCTGATATTTTATATTATTGTTGGACTTGCCTAAGGCTGTGAGATATTTTTGTTGTTGTGAATTTATTATCATTCCATTTAAGCCAAAGAGAAACGATTATTTTTGAATGCATACAATTTGTTGTTTTACTTTCAACTTGTCGCTTTACAGCACTGATATTAACACTAGTTCTTATACTTTCAACTTGTCGCTTTACAGCACTGATGTTAACAGAGATGCTCTTATACTGTAATAAATACGATCACTGTTGAATAATATATCGTAAGTAACAGCAAGATTTTGTACGTTTATCAACACTGTCTCTAACATAGTCACTCTTATACGGGAGCACGAATCTCATTCTATGTTATTTCACCTAACATACTCGTTTAACACTGTGCTAAACAATGCGCCATTTTTGAATTTAACAACTTTCGTTTATTTAATTCTTTTATGGTAGACTACAAAGAAGTTTTGTAAATATTTATATAATGGTATAAAATATATATTTATATATATGTACTTATAAATATATTTATATGCATAAAGTGTTGCATGGGATATTAAAAACAGCGCAATTTTGATAATTTATACTTAGTTTTTATATAGTGCATATATAATAGGTTAATATATATGTATATATAGTTAATGGTATAAATGCCTGAGCATCTCTCTCTAGTCCTGAACTTTTGTGTATCACATATCAAACCGGATCGAAATCCTCGAGTTTCGTTTTACGGCAGTTGATTAACAATGAACTTTGCATTAATTCTAACAAAATAAGGATTGATACAAAAAAAAACCTTACGAACATATACATTATACAATAAAGTAAAGGAACATTTAGCTTTCACAGGGTTAGGAAAACCCATCACTGACAATGTGGAGGTTATGCCTTAGGCTCTTGTTGAAAATACTCATGCTCCAAGCAGGCGAGCGCAGAAGGACGTTGCTGAAGGTCATACGAAAGCATTTGCTGGGAAAAAGAAGAATCAAAAGTGACTTAAGTTATTGGGATGTAATAAAAAACATCTTACATTCAGCAAATCATCGGAATGCTCGCACAAATCTGGACAAAAGTCGCGCGGTCTTTTAGGATTGCGTGGCGGAAAGTGTTCCCTTGATATGGATATACTCGATGGCCACTGTTGATCCGTAGGACGACCCGTAAGTCTAGTCAAAACGAAATAGTATTTTAAAGAAATTCTAGATTCTAAGCTAATTTTCCACTCACTCGAATATGCGATCCAATTGATTCTTTTCCGAGGTGCCCGGAAACAAAGGTTTGCAGTTAAACATTTCAAAAATAATGCAAGCTGCACTCCAAATATCCACAGTGCTGTTGTAGCCCTGGGCGAGCAGAACTTCGGGTGCCCGATACCATAAAGTGACCACAACTGAGGTGAGTCTCATTTCCGAATCATAGGTTTTTGCCAGACCAAAATCGGCAATCTTTAAACGGCCCTGCGACGAGACGAGCAAATTCTGTGGCTTCAGATCACGATGAATGATGCGATTTGCATGCAAAAAATCGACACCAGTCAAAAGTTCACGGGAAAGGCGCTGCAATTGCAATAAAAACAAACAAAAAAATTATAATAAGCAATATGTAAAAACAATTTTTATGTGGTTCATTGTTACCTGTATTGTTGTGGGCGACATGCCGGATTCTGGCAGATTTTCAATGAGATCGGATAAATCTTGCTCCAAATGTTCGAATACCAGCAAAATCAGCAATTTGTTGCCACCTTCCAGAAACTGGCATACTTCGATGAGTCTGCGAAGTAGGGGAAATACATATATTGTGTCTATAGAATGTTGCTGTGCAATCTAGCGCCAGTAGCCATTCTGCGGGCTTTTAACGTACAAAGAAAACACTCAAATCGCGCAAAGAGCATGGCAGACTCTCCAATACAACCGATCAAAAGCATGTGTCTGTGAATGAATAACGTCATTTCCCCTCGTTCAAAATGGAGAATCGCCGGCTACTTATCCGTTAGTTAACAGACTTCAAGCACTGTTAAGCAAAATGCAGCACAGATACAACTTTACTACAAAATGAATTTTTTTAAAACGTATTTTTATTAAATGCTGTTAAAATGGTTGTCAATATTACAAAAATTCATTAATTATATTCGCTGGCAGTTGGGCATCATATTAAGTAGCTTAGTTTAATATTTTTTATTGCCAAACCTTAAATTTCATGAACTGCTTCGAGCATTTTAACAGCGGCAGAGTAAGCTTTCTGTGTACTGCGCTCTTTAACATAGACGAATAATGTAACTTGAACAATTCTTAAAACCCATCTTTATGTTAAATAGTCTCTGCTCTTTAACGCTGTGAGCCATTTACGTTATTAAATATGCTCTTGATCGTAATATCGTAATTGAGAGCGGAGTGTGGCATGTTAAACCGGCTGCCTGTTGAGTGCTGAGCGAACATTTTTTAGTACTCTGAGAGCGTGTTTAAATGTTTTTTTGTTTGTTAGTACATAATACCGCCGCTATTGACGCTAGTGTGCTCTTTATGGCTTTAGATGCTTTGCAAAAAAAATATTGTATATGTTCTCAAAAGCGTAACAACATGTTGGTATAAGTTAATTTGACACTTGTAAACAAAGCTTTCATATTTATGGGCAATTTTGCATTTACATTTTGACATTGCAACACTTTGTTGTCAAATAAATGTCTAACTCTAAATTCGAATGTTAAATAGATTAGCTTCTTTAGTGTCGTTATCAGCAGCAGCAGCAGCAAGGCAGCCAACTGACGCCACTTTGACGTTCTTGAAGTGTGTGTGTGTGTGCTTCGGTGCATGGGGGAGGAATGCAGTATGCAGCGACCGTTACACATTAACGCTTGTTTTTAAAAATGACGCCACGAGGTCAGCTGCAAAGCAAAGAGAAGCAGCAGCAGAGGCAATAAAGCGTGCAAAATAAAAGATAAACACAAATAGAGCTGCTAATACAATTGAACCGAGCTCCATTTGGCAGTGCGAAAATAAAGCACACACAAATTGTCTGTAATCTGTGTTCGTCCGTAACGTAACGACTTTTTATACATATGTACATATGTATATATATATATATATATATATATATATATATATACGTTCTTTCAGTTAACAAATAGTGTAGCGCCATTAAGATAACATGCATAGCACACAATTTTATTTTTCTGCAATTACTCACTTGACAATGTGCGCATGATCGTATGCATTTAGCTGCTTCAGAAGCGAAATCTCTCGCAAAGCAGACGCACTCACTCCATTGTCGCTGAGTGCAATGCGCACCTTTTTAATGGCCACAAAACGGCCGGTGAGATTGTCGCGTGCCCGATAAACGGTACCATAAGCGCCTGTAAATGTAAACATACATACGAACTTTATTGTAAATGTTAAGTCTTTGGCTCTTGATGTCTTATACACATAGACGAATAATGTAATGTTAAATGGTCGTTGCTTATACATAAACAGTAGAAAAAAGGGAGAGAGAGAATGGATTTTAGCCTTGGACGCTACAGGCAAAGTGTCAAAGTCAAAAGCAGAAAAGGAAAGTAAAGTAAAAACTCAAATGAAATGTTAATCAACAACAACAACAACAAAACCCCTGATGAGCGACAAGCACACAGATAAGAACATGTGAACTTCTCTATATACTTCATACATAGACATACATATATATATATATTTTTTTTTGCCCCATGGTACGAAATAGAAATTTCGCAAATAAATAAATTTGCGCATGGCGCTAGTATGAATACGAGTTTCAAAGGCCAAAAAAAAAAATAACAATCCAAGGGCAAACCCAAAACATCGAAATCATGCAGTCAGCTGTCTGTTGATAAGCAACCGGCTGATTTCTGATTTTCTAAAGATATCTACTGCTATAAAGAGAGAGAGAGAGAGAGAGAGAGAGCGATAGTGTGACTCCATGGGAGAGTAACGAAGCAGATAAAAAAAAAAATAATACAAAAACAACGAATTTTTGTGACACAAATCGATTCAAACTAGAAAGAACAAAATTCTGTCACACCGGAAATTTATCACCGGGCGGGCCAGACAGATAGAGAGACTGACAAGTTTTATACAGCATGGAGACAGATGGCATGCATGGGGCATACGGGGCATGTGGGGGGCATGGAGCTTGTGAGTTCTATTTTGGGTGACATTTCACCATTCACATTCACTTTTAGCATTTTCCGCATGTCTCCGTTTCATCAATACAATCGCAAAAGATGTTTTGCTAAGACCATTTTTTTTTAGCTGTTCGCGCAAAAAATTACAAAACTTGAAAAAGTCAAGTACAAGGCCAGGTTTGCTTGCTACAAAATGCCTAATACAAAATACAACAACAGAAAAGAAAGAATAACAAAAATATTCGCATTCGCTCGACTTTTTTTTTTGGTCTCGACTCGACTCGTTTTTGTGACTGCTCTTCAAATTGTCAAAATTGAAAACACAAAAAATCACTTTTTGCACAAATCAAAGGCAACAATAACAACAACAAACAAAACAGAATAAGGCAAAGTGAAAAAGAGGCAATAATTGAATGAATGCGAAACTCGAAAAATAGCAAAATATCAAGCAAAAGCGCAGACACTATTTTTTTGTGTTGTTTTTGTTTCTTAAATGCCTAAAATTGTTTCTTATAAAAAGGTAAAGTTGTTTATTTTCCTTACCAGGGGGACCTTGCAAATGGTTGGTAAGGTGAATGAGAAGGGGGCGGAGCGACATTTATGTACTTACGTAAATAAACTGTTTAAAAAGGTAACTTGATATGTGACGTACGCAATGTCTGATCTTGTTTCACCAGCAGCTGGCCGCATTAACCCACTGTTGACCCAGCAGCATGTTTGCATGATTCCCTTTATAGCATGCGCCCATGCCAAAAAATGGCACTGCAACCAACCTTGCTTGAAGCAAAAACCAACAAACAAACCAGTTTTAATTAAAATTACTAAAAACGTAATTCACAATGCAAACCTCTTAACAACGCTACTCAGCCTCCGTGCAATGACATAATTAAAATGTCTCGAAGTTTTTACTAACAGAGAGAAACACAAAAAATACTTAAGATATTTGTAGGCCTCTTAACTGGCTCATTTATCAGTCAATTATTCTTTAAGTTTTTTGATGATATGTTGGTTTTTTTCAAACAAAAATGCACGTGGTTTCGAAAACGTAGCCTGAAAGCATGCAACGGTTTTGCAAACCAGCTTTACTAGACCTGGGGAGGGGAGTGAACAATGTAAATGGCATTGAAAACTCAATATTTCCCCTCTTCATTACCCCAGCACTGCATTCGTTTCGGCCGTTAAAGCTTAAAACAGCGCAATCTGCTAGGCAACCAAGACAGAAGTGTACCCTAGCCTGATATAATATACAAATTTTAATTTATTTTCGAACATACCTGTACCAATAATATCGAGTTCCTCATAGTTTATTGGTATTTCCTGGACACATTGTGTTTCGGACATTTTCTGTCTCTTGTTGTTTTGTGAGATAGACGCCATTATATATCCAAACTTTCAACACTTAAGGACCAAAAACAAAAGATTAGATAACAGAAATCTGTAAAAGAGCATAGAAAATGTAGAAACAAAATTGTTATGTGCTTGACTAAATAAAAAGGACATCTAAGGGTTAATGTGTGTATGTGTGCGTGTACACGCGAAATGTTCAAGGTTAAGATCGCATGCAAGTTCGAAAGTTTGGGCAACCCAGATGCCAAACGCTCGTTCGGTCATCACAGGGTTAACATTTTGATAACAGAACTAAGCTGCGACGCGGTGTAACAGGTGTTAAATTGAGTTTAGCCTATGTTATGCATATCTATGTATGCCTTTGTTTCTGCCTATTTCTATTAATACTACTACTATTACTAATCTCGTTTGACACTAGTCTCTCGATACGGTTGTTGTTTTTGTTTTTGCCGGTCAATGAACTCAGTTCTCTCAGGCATTAATGTTTTTGCTATTTAGTTCTGTTTGAACATTTATTTATAATTTTATTCATATATTCGGTTTGCCAGTTACTTATGTACGTATTTCAACTGTTGTTTGCTTATGCTTCTGGTTTGCTTTTGATTCCGCTATTTGCTTTTAATGCATGGCTCTGAGCAGAACAGAGCACAACAAAGCACAGCACCGCAACAATAGCAACAAAAGCAACATTTTTTCGCCATTTGTCAATTAATTCTAATCGCTGCCAAAAGCAACAATAACAAACACATTATATTTTTATTTACAACAACAACAGTAACAAGAGAGCAGCCAAATAACAAAAAAGAGCAAAAAAAAACGCGAACAACAAATTAAAGCAGCTAAATTTCGGTTATTTTTCATCACGATGCCGCCGCATCAAAACGACGCTCTTATACCCTCTTGTCAACTCAAATGTTGCAAAGCGTTCGCGAGGTGAATGTCAAAAAGGAGAAAACCAAAATGATTACAGTTAAAACTTCAAAAACATAAAATATGCTCCGTATGCATGTGTTAATGCGTATTTATATGTATGCATGTAGCTGTGTGTGTGTGTGTTCCTTTGTGAAGTTAGTGTAGCTGTTGTACTCTTAAATTGCTTGCAATTTCGATAACGCGCAGATGCGAATTATAAATATTAGTTAAATATTGAAATGTGTTTTTTATTTGTCAAGATCGAATAAAAAACTCCAACAATGCACGCACGGAACATGCATAGCGATAATTGTCCATCCATATGTATGTATGTACGTATGTACGTTTTATTTCGTTATGTACACTCACGCACACACACTAATGTAAAGCAAACACAGACGCCACCGCGATCAATAATTTTTTTTGTTTCTTCCTACGGCAAAAAAATGCTACCACTTAACCGCAGTGAAAAAACCTTAGTAAATAGCTGACGATCACGATTAACCGACTAGTGAAACATACCGGCACCTGCAAACTGTATTAAATACTGTATTTTTAAAACAAAAATAAAGATTTTGACACTTAACAATTTTTGTAACAAACTGAGCAAGCACGCAAAATAAATAACAGCACTCAAACACCACTCAAGCAGCATTTACGATATTCATCTTGTGTAAAGAGATCTTGAAATGGTTGGCCACTGTTATCGCTCTCTTAGTTGGTTAACATTAATAGGTGTCCGAGGTGAATTTGCCTTTCAAATATTTCAGTTAATTGTCATTACATATTTGAATTTTTTTATAACGATATAAAGGATTTGTAAGAGGAATTAAATAAAACCCAATACAGGTATAAAGCGGATTGCCATTCAATCATTGACATGATATTGGCATTTATTTCGATAATGTTATTTATTAAAATTTCTATAAGAATTAAATTAACTTAAACAATATATGCTGTAATGAAAACTTCCCTTATGTTTAAAACTTGCGCGCAGCCAACCTTGCGTCAGTTCGAAATCATTTGCAGCCAACATCACACAAGTTTGATGCGATGCGCAGCGAACTTTAGGCCAACAAGTATGAAGCTCTCTTGAGAAGACCATACTTGTTGCGTCACATCTGTGCAGCGTTGCCACTAGGTTGGTACTGTGGCGCTCGAAATTCAAATTCAAAAAATTAACACAACTGCTTTAAGGTGATGTATATGTATGTATATTTATTAGCAAGCACCAATTCAAAACAGTTTGTTTTTGATTAAGGCAAAATTAATAGCACAACAGTCATAAATTTCCTTTATTAAAACATTGTGACGTTTATTCTCAAGTGATAATTGACGTGCAAAGTTAAGAAAACAACAAATAAGCCGGCCAAAGTGAAAAGTGATTCAGTAAATACCAGCAGATGACATACCTAAACTAATTTTTTAAGGATTGCTAACATCTATTTGTGATTGGTTGGATTAAGTTCAAAGTCAATTGATGATTGGCTCTTTTCCAGTAGACATGATCAATCAATTAGTTCGGTTGTTCTGTATCATGAATCACTTATCGTTTATGAATCACACACTAACATCACACACACCCTCCAAATAAGGCAGGCCCAGTGAAATGGTTGGCCAAGCGGGTGGTGCCAGCCATACTTTCACACTAACATCGCATTCCGTTTAGCACCTCGGTAAATTTTTACGGAAGCTGAGCCCAACCCGAAGTCGACGTCGTCGCCCATATTCCTATCAATTAGATTAGGTTGAAACGATGCTGACTCAATAAATAATGTCATAAAAATGCAATGGCTCATCTCTCTGTTCGTTTTTATAGGGTGCTAATTGGGGTTCGCAAGAAGTGTTAAAATAATTATTTAGTTACAGCAATTGTTTAGATTCCACACCATGTTTTGTATAGGGTATTGCTAAGTTAATCATTAAATTTTTAGCTTCTTGTTTTACTCTTTGACATTTGTTTTGTTTTTTTTTTTATGTTTAAACCGGCTCTTCGTAGAAGTTAATTAAAAATCAATTAAATTAAATTTATTGTATCAAAAAGAAGCACAAAATAAATTTTGCTGTTGGCATTTGGACATCGATGTTGCCAATTATGCTCAAAATGAATCAATCAAACAAATCAATTGATTCAGACTGCTTTTAACTGGGCTAACAAGTTTAAATGAAATTCTATATCCAACAAATGCTCAAATTGCGAGCGCATTCAACTTAGCTAACAAAAACAATCGGCTTACGGCTTAATTATTTCAGTTGATGTGCATCGTTGAGTTTTGTTTCGAGCATTTTGAGTTGTGTCCCAAATATTATCTTAAGCTATGTACTTAACCTTCGCCATGGTAAATGTTAAGCTTGAGAGATCATTTTCAAGAGCGCATTTAAGCCACGTTATTGTGTGCGTGTGTATGTGTGTGTGTGTGTGTTGGAGTTGAGAGTTTTCCGAGCCGTAATCATTTGCCTAATGCGCTTGTCTACATATTAAGAATACACTCAATAGCTTAAATCAAGTTCCGTTTTGAAGCCGATTAACAGCGCGAGAATTTGTGAGATTTTTGCCGGCTTCCGTATTTTTGTTTTTTAAGCGCCACATGTTAATCTTGTTCCAGCGCTGTCCGCTTTGTAATACTTCAAATACGTCAAAAAAATTAGTCGCTTTTGATTTGCTTTGATTTTGATTAGTGTCTGCGTCATGGAAAGATTTAATTAAACTTAATGCGAAAGGCAAACAATTTTTGATCAATATAATAATAATAGCAATAATCAAAGCGAATCACGGACGACAAACAATTGCAATTGTTGTTGTTGTTGTTAATCCAAGCACAAGAGATCAAATCAAAGCATAACTAAGAGAAGTGAACGTCGCACCTCCAACACCTCCCACTTCACTGGCATTTGTGCGTGAAACAGACAAAGTCATCTTTAGCCGTTATCCAAGAGTTATCCGTCATTTATCCGTGGGCTATAAAGAGCAATGTCTTCAAGTGCTGCAGTGTTGACCACTTTTAGCTAGATTTATGTAAGACTTAAAGAAAAAAAGTTTAAATGAAATCAAAAATAAATAAAATTATAACATTAAAATACTGCCAAAAATATTGTGTTATTAAAAGTACTATGGGAAAGTAAGCCGGCTTACATATTTTTTTCCTTTCCTCTAAATTTTCCCTCCAGCAACGCTTCAGCTGCAGCTAATGCGTGACATCGGCAACACTTAACACCAGCAAACACAGTGCGACAAAAGCAACAACAGCAGCAGCAAAATAAAACCCGTTCGGCAATAGTATTATGATGGCTGCTGCGTCAGCGGTGCTACAGAGGCGGGGGTAGACAGGTGCGAGAGATTTTCGCCGATATAAAAGTGAATTTGCCACAAATATTCTGAACAGTTAATGCGCACGCTCAGCGGCGACAACATCGATACTAGCATCATTATTCAACAAAATATAGTTGCAAACGTAGTCGCGTCAAGCAATTGTGATAAGCCCCAAAAACATAATCATTAACAGATTGTAACAAGAATATATAAACGGTTATAAAATATAAAAAAAACCGCGTGTGCGCATATTAAAATCTCGAATCAATTCTGTGTCAAAGGATAAACACCTTTTAATAATAATTATTATATTTGATTAACTTTATATTTTAACATGTGCCCATTAAAACATCAAGTGAGTATTAAAATTAAAGTAGCATCAAAAATAGTAATATTTGGGATTAGAATTTTGTTAGAAACGTGTTTGTGCTTATATGTTTTGATACCATTCATAAGGAAGTCTAACCATAGCCCATTGAAGTCATAAGTGTCTGTTGATCTGGCGAATCGATTTAGTAGGCTAAAAATCTTGACTAAGGCAGCTTAAAGTTTCAAAATACAAATAGTATAAGGATAATCCGTACTTTAACTTGTTAACCAAAAGTTTTTGATAAAAAAGATCGTAAGATTGTTTATTGCCTTCATTATTATAGATTTATGGTATTAAACTTCTTCCTCACTATACCCTTTTCATATAGGGTATAAAACATGTGTTATGGGTTAGCCCTGAGCCACTAAAGCTCAACCGGTTACAGATGCAGAGATGCAAAGATACAGATACATAATTTATTTCTTGCTAAATTTAAGCAATTTTTTTTGGTAGTTTGTTTTGTTGGCCAGGTCTTATATTTCAGTTCAAGCTGTAAATTTACATAATTTGTCGCAAAAAATAAAAACATTTATCTTATCAATGAAGTAACTTATGCAAATATATATGCATTTAACAAAGATTAATATTCGGGCATTAAATTGAAAAGAAAAGAAATCAGCTGCGGCTACGAAGTATGAATCATAATCCAATGCATATATAGTTTAGTATACTATGTCTGTTGGCTGTCTGTGGTTTAAGCATAGAAAGGAGCAAATTGTAGTAGCAAATAAATAAAACACATTCAAATTGGATGAGTTGAATTTGAGCTGTCATTGAATGTTCATCGATACGAAAAGCTGGTTTCGATTTGTCGTCAGACGTCATCCGGTTTTTTAGTCTTTAATTTGTCCTCTAAGAATAAGACTAATTTTATAAACACACATAAAATCGAGATGTGTGATACATAAATTAAAAAAATAATAAAATATTAATATTGGATCAGGTGGCTTCTAAATAGTATTGGAATCGTGCATCCGGATTAGCCGCCAAGGGCGGAGCATATTTAATTCTTTGTCTGGCTAAGGGTTGGGTTTTGAGCTGTAGCAATAATCGTTTAGTGGGAATCAACCAAGTTGATAATGCTAATAATAGTTAAGACCACTCGATCGACGTGATCATGAATATATTACGTGAGACTATAAATTAAATTTGATTGCGATTTAAATCATTGATATATGTTATTTATTGTATGCTAATTTAAAGCATATGCTCTGCGAGATATCTCGCCTCTATCGACTATCGTTCTTCAGAGACTGGTTCTAAACACAGTTTGCAGAACGTAGTTTGAATCTCCAAATGGCCTCCAAGTGCTATTCACACCTTCTCCATTCTTGATTCCATTCTCTACACTATTGACTCTTGACTTGACTCAATTTGTTTTGTTTTCTTTTTCTATTTCCGCAGTTTTACACCCTGGCCGTGGCCCTGGGATTAGTTTGCATGGTGACAGCCTTGCCACAGTATCGACAGCAGCAGCAGCAACTGCAGCAGCAGCAGCAATTGCAGGATGTGCCACACACTTTACTTGACATTGAGACACCCAATCAGTTTAGCTATAACTCACCGTTAGCACAACCGGATAGCTTACGCTCTAAGCCATACTTTGATTTCCTGAGCACACTCTATGCTCATGATTCGGCCAAAACGAATTTGTTTCGTAATCGACCACGTCGCGATGTTCAGGCGGATGCAGAGCCACAGACAGAGTTAAAGACACTGGAGCCTGTGGCCATTGCTGCTGCACTCGATCAGCCCAAGAGTCGTGATCGCAAACGTCGTGCAATTGTTTTCCGTCCATTGTTTTCGTATCAACAACGCGAGATCAAGAAGAAGGAGATCGCTGCAAGAAGACGCAGTGACGACAATAACCGTCGCGCCTACAATGAATACTACCATCGTATTTAGGCTTCCACTTTAATGCACTCCCATTAATCTAATCCACAACCATACGCAATCATCATGCAACAATGAGAGATAGCTATGGCTGTCATTGGTCATCTACAGGGTCCTCTCTAGCACTTAGCCTACGATTATTGTGTTTTAAGCCATAAGTTAATCCAGCACAACGCACTGCAAGCACAAGAAGAAGAAAAAAAAATAAATCGACTTCACCCACACACACACACACACACACATACGCACATCCCTCCTAACTATGTTAAGTAATCGTATCCAATAATTTAATATGCAAGTATGTTAATAATTGTTATCTGATTTTTATAACATGTTTGTTACAATTAAAGTTAACAACAATTTGTTCAAAATATAAAAATTATATATCTTATTCTGCCTTAATTTCATCAATCTGAACAAGGTCTTAACACAGAATTTAAACAGACGGATCTGTTTGAGCTTAATTACTCTCCCCAAACAATGTTCTCAATCCATTCCGTGTAGAGATGTACTTTGGTGTAGACGCTTGGAAATTTGTAATTGCCACAGGTTACACCATACGAGGTAACACCAATTACCTGTTTGAGGCAATTATAATCGGGATGCTGTACAAAAATTGGTCCACCAGAGTCGCCGTTGCAGGTATCTGCTTGGCTGGAACTTGTTCCAGAACCAGCACAGAATTGTGTACGCGGTTCTATGCGACTCTCGAGTCTTTTGATGCACACCTCATCGCTATAGCGCTTCAGACCCACTGTCAGCAGATGTGACGATTTATCGCCAGAGTTTTTGGTAAAACCCCAGCCAGCTGCAATCAAATCAAAATGCTCGTTGCCACTGCTGGGCGGTAGACATGCTGGCGCCACATATTCATTAAGGTCAGCTTTCTTGTTCAGCTCGATAACAGCAATATCATTGTGATGGCTGCCATCCTCTTCGTCCTCCTCGTACGCCGGATGCAGTACATAGTTGACCAACTGAAAGTCTTGTGGCCGTGCATCATCTGTGGTGCTATTGTAATCTAGTTCACCCAGGCGTACCACATATTTGGGTGAATTATAGTTGGGATCCAAGCGTTGCTCCTTTTTCTCGTTTGTCTCCAGACAATGGGCTGCGGTCAGCACATACTTGGGATTAATGAGTGTGCCGCCACAGACCCAGTCAATGTTGGAACCGTGAAACGGTCGTATTCCAAGCAGCGCCATAAATGGAAACTCACGACCCTTTGCCTCGGTGCCACCGAGAATGAGAGGTGTTGAGCGGCAAGAGGATCTGACTTCATTGTAATGACGACATGCTATTAAATAAATAAACATTATTTTTGGCTAATGTGTTACTATTATACTAAACTTGCCTCGTTCGAAATGTCTCCTTGTATCCACAGGCGGCTTATATCTTTTTTGGACATTCAGCGGCAGAGGACAGCAAATAATATCATTAAATTCATCACAGTACTTAATATTATTTGGCCCAATTGCATGCTGATTATAAAATATAGATGGGCAGTCAGTTGGCGTCAATTCTTTACATTCGCCGGTTCCATTATCACAGAACTCGCTCAGCACCCGAACAGAATTTGATAGTAATAAAATTGCCAGAATTTTGCAAATTGAGTTCATTATTGCGTCGAGTGGCTAGCGAAAACTGTATTGTGAAGATTTTAAGCTGCGTTCCTGCCAAACCAGATTAAGCGGTAAAAAGTTTAAGTATATTATTATTATTATTTAAAAAAATGCATTCTGTCTACTCCTGGTTACGTTGCTTATCTTGACACGATCATCAAAATAAGAGTGAGATGTCAGGGTCAGATGATAACTGATGTTCATGTCTAGCTTATTTTGATGTGATTGAACTGGTATTAAGTATTAAATTTATATATTAAGATTCTGTTTGTTAACAAAGTTTGGCAGCTTACATGTTTCTGGTTTTATATTAAAAACGACACCACGAATTTTATTTGGAAAAACATTTTATTTACACAACGTTGTTAATTAAAAGTCAACTAACTGCACTTTAGCTTAAGTTCAAGTTGAATTTGCGTAGCTTCAAGACAAACAAACAAACTAAACAACACAGGCACCACACCGCCACAAGATATCGTCGATCGATAAAAGTTCTTTAACAGAAACATAACAGCTGCCGCAATATCTTTCCTATCGATAGATAGTTTAAACATCGAAATGAGATTTATTTCAAATGGTTCAAGCAATAAATTTTAGCTCCGATGAAATAAGCAATAACTTAGAAATGTTAATAAAATTCACTGTTTATCTTAAGTATTATACCATCGTTTAGCACGAGCACGTTCTTGTGAACAGCGTACACCGCTCAAGGGTTTTTTTAAGATGCTGGTATTTTAATTGATATCCGATGTGCTGCGATGTTTTAAACACATCACTAGTTCTTCTGTGTACCTCAACGCTGAACGGTGTGTTCGCGCACACATTTCGGCAAAAAAAATAATTTTAAGTGCAGAAATAAGCGAAAATACTTATAAATCTTTGCATTTCCGAATACAGCACAATTTTTGCAACGCGTCAACACAATTTTTACGCTCGGATGGATATAAGTGATGTGGATATTTTGTGATTAAAAATTTTCCCCATCTGAGGTACGAAAAAAAAAATGGTTGGAAAAAATGTCCGCCCAACAAAGAACCGACGCCGACGTAGAAGCAGCAGACGTGCATATATAGAGCCGTCTCTCTCTACCATCGGTCATTCGATTAGCATGTTTGAAAAGTGTCGTAGCTCAAAAAACCTAACCAACCTAAAATTAACGTGTAGCGTTTTTATAAAATTTATTTCAAATGGCAGAGATAAAAATATTTTTTTATTACATCGCGCGTGGGTGTATAATTGAAAACGATATCGTAGCCATTGCAATGATGAGTTGCATCTCGTTTGCATTCTACAGGGCTGCAAGCGGCAAAAATAGTGATAAATGTTACCAATTAATGTCACTGTTAATTTCCTTAACGTAATAATTACGCAGCAGAAAAAATTTAATGATAAATAAATTATGTGCATACGTTCATGGGTTTAATTACGGCGGACATGTGTGCACGTAATATGCAGGGCTGCAAAATGTGCGCTGTCGAAAGAAACACGCAATAAATTGGTGGCCACTGTAATGATAATTTCCCGCCTTTTTCCAGATGTCTCAAACATGAATGAAGGTAATTCAGCAGGAGGGGGGCATGAAGGGCTAAGCCCGGCCCCTCCTGCTGTGTCAGACCGTGTTACGTTACTATCAACGGAAAAATCAATAACAACGCCAAAATCAACAGCCTCAGCACACATCAATAAATCCACAACTTCAGCAAACACCCAACAGCAACAGAAAACCAGCAAACCACAACAACAACAGCAGCAGCTGCTCAGTGCGCAGCTGCCTGTGCCGCTGTCGAACTTGTCGACAGAGGCAACGGCAGCAGCAACGGCAACAGCAGCTTCCACATACTCCAATCTATCAATAGCAGAAGCTTGCGTCTCAGGCTCTACAACGCCAACACAAGCCAAGCGACAGCGATTAGAAATCACCGAAACTGGAGGTGAGGGCACCAACGAAAAGAGCAACAGCAATATTGTTGGTGCTGTAAGCAGCAACATTGTTGGGTCACTGCTGCCAGCGTCAGTTGTGGCTAGCAGCGAAGTTGGTGGCGCCAGTTCAACGGCACTGCAGGATTTGAATGCGCTCAGGAAGCGCATACTCCAACAGAAATTGCAAATTTTGCGTAATCTTAAGGAAAGGTAATTTTGAATAATAGTTAAATCAATTGCTTTTATCAAATTGCTAAAGTTTAATTTACAATTGCAGACATCTTGAAAATGTGTCAGAATATTTTTATTTACAAAACGGTGGCAGTATGATGGACTACCCCGCGTGGCGTAAAAAGACACCAACACCACAATTCATCAGCTACAGTAATGCGAATCGTATCGAGCAGCTGGTACTCGAGGAAAAGCCGAGCACATCCGCAGCAGCAGTCGTTGTGGCTCAATCACACAAAACAACGAATCAGCAGCAGCAATCGTCGGATTCGGTTGTTAGCAAGAGCAGCAGTAGTACCAGTACTGCAACAACAACAACTACTACAGGGACAACAAGCATACAGTTAGAAAACAGTACACAAAAATCGGTAAGATTTAATCACACAATCAAACCATGTAAAAATTGAATATTACAACATTAATTTTTCTGCAGAATACGCAATCTCTGTTGCCAATAAAGATTGGCAGTAACACAGCTTCAGTAGCAGCAAAAACAGGTTCATCAAGTCCAAGCAATAGTGGGACAATAACAACAACAACGACATCAACAACAAAAGGATCATCGACTGGAGCTTTGTCTACAACGAGCAGCTTAGTGGAGACAAGCAGTAATGCATTGCCACCGGAAGCAGAGATAAAGATACCGGCCGTTGGTGCGACGCCAGTTGCCGTCTCCACAAAGCTACCCGCCGCCGTAGTACAGTTGACGCAGCAAGGTAAGCGAAACTCGTTCGAGATTAGGTCTCAATTTATTTTTAATGTCTCGTATCTGTCATTGATATCATTTTGTGTTATACTGTATTTGCGTTATGTGTTGTTTAATTTTCAAAATTATTTTACATATCTCGAAAAAAAAGAGAAACATGCCAAAATTCAAACAATGTCATAATTCTTTGCATACAGACAAGAAGATATTATTAGATCCTACTACTAAGTGCTACTACCCACCTAAAAAAAAAAAAAAATAAAATGCCGCGCCCAGAATAACTTTCCAGCAACTGTAAAAGTACAACGCACGCTCTGCACAATACCATACAAAAAGTTGTCGTGTTGCCCAAGCAAATATTACAAATAAAAAAACTATTAACTAGCAAGAAACCTATAAAATGCTCTACTAATATGTAACAACAAACTACAATTTACTTTATTTGAGACACATACACACGCACACAAGCAAGCACACAAAATACTAAACATTTTTACATGTATGCAAACAAGTAATAATAACAATTACACACAAACATCCTTTCAATATTTTATAATTTATCGTATTGCTGTATATCATTTGATATTTACAATTTCCTATTTTGTTTAATTTATCTTCTATTTAAAAAAAAAAAAAAAACATTCTCACATTTGTTACTGCCGCCTCCTAACGCACACCTCAATTCTTTCTCTCTCTCTCTCTCAACTCACCATCAAATTGTATCGTTATCATATAGGTCACATACCCGGTAGACCTCTAGGAGGTCGTCACGGTATGGTCTTCGGTCAAATACCCGCGCCTCCTGCCGTAGGAAATTCTTCTGTACCTTTGGTGCCAGGTGCTTATCGTTCGCAACAAATTAAAAAAAAAAAAAGAAATCAAAGAAAACCTCGTTTTCATTTATAAGACTTCAACGTTTTTTCTATACTTTATGTGGTCTTTGAATATTGAAACATTCTAATTATTTTTACTTTGTTGCTGCAAATTGAAATCGTAGAGTATTTGCCTTTTTTTTTTATTTATACATTTGATGTGCTTAAAATATTGTATTATATATTTTAAATACTATTATATTTAGTTTTCTAGAATTGGCTTCACATATTACTTCATGGTTTTTAATGTTTCTATTGATTCTGCTTCAAAATAGTTAAACTTGTATGTTTAATTGAATGTACTGAAACCGTTTTAAGTTTTATTAGTTAAAGTTAAGTTTAAGTTATAAATAGTTTAGATTTCAAGTATTGTTAATTGTATCTATTAATATAGATACAATGGTTGAAATAATTTGGGATTTTTCACATTCAACATCATTTTAATGTTCGGCATGCCGACGTATCTTTGTCTTTTTGAATTTTTGGCTTGTTTCATATTATTTGCAATTGCACCTAAAAGCGTTTTCTTGTAAGCCCATTAAATGCTCTTGAAAATCGTAGATGTGTGCTAGATAAAATCTAAGTTGCAAGTGACTAACTGAATTTCCAATGAAAGTCCATAACGCTGAGTACATTATAAGATTAAGTTTAAGTGTTCTGTTATAGCACCTAAAAGCGTTTTCTCGATAGCTTTTTAAACGCTCTTGAAAATCGTAGATGTGTGCTAGAGCAATTGCTGCGGTTGCAAGTGACTTGACGCCAATTAATGCATTAATTCCATTTACACCACGCACAATTTTATCATACGATACCATAATTAGATATTACAAGCTTCCTTCTCTTATAGGATGTCAGCTAAAAATCTGCATTAGTTGCGTCCTTTTCTCGTGATCATGTCCATTAACTCTAAGTGGTAACATTGAAAACGCTCTTGACGCATTTTAAATTATTTTCAAATATTATTAGGAATTATGAATTAATGTTAAGAGCTTAGAGTTTTGCATGCCAGTGCACATAGATCTTAGCCTCTTTTATTTAAACCTTTCAATGTTTTTTTTTGTAACGAACATTTGAATACATACTTTATATAATACACATACTATATCTGATACACAAACTAATTCGCAACCAATATGGTTCAGTTAATTAATTGATTGATTTGACCGTTATTTATTTTCTTACTTACGTATATTGTTGCTTCAATATGGTAGCGTGTGATTGATGTTGCACTTTTCCAGCATGCAAGTTGGTTTACAGCTTTCTACAATATATTGGCATAATTTATGACTAACTTGTTGTATCGACTTTTTTTTTCCAAAGGTGGCACGCCGCTGGTGCCCAGCAATAACCCCGTGAGCTCGACGGCTCTGCGACGTCCAAACTCACAACAGAATGCGACGAGTGGAACGATTGCAACTGCAAATGCAACACCATCGGCAAGTGGCACAGCGACGCCAACGCCGCTGTACACTGGTACCGCCAATGGGACGGCTGCAAGCGTTGGGGGTCTGACGCCCTGCACACCTGGCGGCAGCAGTGGAAATCTAATGAGTCCACTGGCAAACACTTGCACGCCAAACAGTGCGCAGGAGTTTTCATTTAAGGCCAAACAGGAGGTGTACGTAATGCAGCGTATATCCGAACTACAGCGAGAGGGATTATGGACTGAACGGCGTCTGCCCAAGCTACAGGAGCCCAGCCGACCCAAGGCGCACTGGGACTATCTGCTTGAGGAGATGGTCTGGCTGGCAGCTGATTTTGCACAGGAGCGCAAATGGAAAAAGAATGCGGCCAAGAAATGCGCCAAAATGGTGCAAAAGTATTTCCAGGATAAGGCCAATGCAGCGCAGCGCGCTGAGAAAGCGCAAGAGCTACAGCTTAAACGCGTGGCATCCTTTATAGCGCGGGAGGTAAAAAGCTTCTGGTCAAATGTGGAGAAACTGGTCGAATATAAACATCAAACAAAAATCGAAGAGAAACGCAAACAGGCGCTTGATCAACATCTCAGCTTTATAGTCGATCAGACGGAGAAGTTCTCACAGCAACTGGCAGAGGGCATGAACAAAAATGTGGCCGAAACTCCAAGCTTAACATCCAGTCGAATAACATCACCCAAACGTGAATCAGATGGTGAGTTGAACAGAAGAATTTCACTTAATTGTGGTAAATAGGATTTGTAATACAAAGCAATTGCAAAATCAGCTTTGAAGTTGAATACCAAAAAAAGTTGCATTGATAGTATTCAAACCCTTTTAAAAGCTATTAAAGCATATGATGAGAACTTCATACTGAAACGTTGTTGTGGTCTATTTTTGAACACTTCGATGTTAATAAGGGATGGTCGCATTTGCGAGGCATTTGTCTGATGTTTTAAAAAAACTAAAGCCATTTCTGTCAAGGTAAATTAAAATTAACCTAATCTGTGTTTTAACGATATCTTCCGCAGATGAGTTTAAGCCAGAATCTGGCTCAGAAGATGATGAGGAGACTATTGCCAAGGCCGAGGAAGAAGCAGCTGATGTCAATGAAGAGGTTAAAGCGCTGGCCAAAGAATCAGAAATGGATTTTGATGATTTTCTTAACGATTTACCACCTGGTTACTTGGAGAATCGTGATAAATTGATGCTCGAAGAGCAGACCTCATCGAAAGGCGCTGATTCCGTTACTGGAGCTGATGGTGACGACAGCGATGATAGCGAATTTCAGGCCAAGGAAGCGAGTGATGATGATGAGAACACCATCAGCAAACAGGAAGAGGCGGAACAAGAAATTGATCATAAAAAGGAGATAGATGAACTGGAGGCAGACAACGATTTGACTGTAGAGCAGCTGCTAGAGAAATACCAATCCGGTAAAATCGATGATCAGCCCAGCGCGAAAAGGCGCAAAATCGCGGTGGAGACCTCGGAGAAGGACTCAGATGATGATTCAACAGCGATCGAGGATTCAACGGATGACAGCGATATGGAAGCCAGCGATGAAGAGGATGAGGAACTCTCTACTATCAAGACTGATACTGACATGGAGGATGCAGAACAGGAGAGTGGCCTAAAAAGTTTACTAACTGAAGCGGATGGTTCCAGTGGAGCGACAGGCACTGCTGCTGGCGGTGACCAAAACAACAAGGATGACATGTTGAACGATGCCGCCGCATTGGCCGAAAGTCTGCAGCCCAAAGGAAACACGCTGTCTTCAACGAATGTGGTTACGCCAGTGCCATTCCTTCTAAAGCATACGCTGCGCGAATATCAGCATATTGGTCTCGACTGGCTGGTCACAATGAACGAGCGCAAACTCAACGGCATCCTCGCCGATGAGATGGGCCTGGGCAAGACCATACAAACGATCGCGCTACTGGCGCACTTGGCCTGCGCCAGAGGTAATTGGGGTCCACATTTGATTGTGGTGCCCTCATCTGTGATGCTTAACTGGGAAATGGAGTTCAAGAAATGGTGCCCCGGCTTTAAAATACTCACCTACTATGGCACTCAAAAAGAGCGCAAGCTTAAGCGTGTCGGATGGACAAAACCCAATGCGTTTCACGTCTGCATTACCTCCTACAAGCTGGTCGTTCAGGATCAACAAAGTTTCCGGCGCAAAAAATGGAAATATCTCATCCTAGACGAGGCCCAGAACATTAAAAACTTCAAGTCACAGCGTTGGCAGCTGCTACTCAACTTTTCCACTGAACGGTTAGTAAATTTTAAAATTTAATTCTAATATATTTTTGTTATTGCTATCGCGCAAGCACCAAAATCAGTAACCAAGCGATTGCAAAACTAGCTTGGCGACTACGCTTGGGTGCTAAAATTAATATGCGTTATAATGCCGCATGTTATAAAGAGCATACTAATCCATCTATTAGAATGCTTTTGGCCTTGTTTTGAGACATCATATTCGATTTTCCTCCTTATACATTTTATTTCGAATCAAAGAACTGGTCTTATTTATTTCCTTTAACTGAACAGTCGTCTGTTATTAACTGGCACGCCACTGCAAAACGATCTAATGGAGCTCTGGTCGCTGATGCACTTCCTAATGCCGTATGTGTTCTCTTCGCATCGCGAGTTTAAGGAATGGTTCTCAAATCCCATGACTGGAATGATCGAAGGCAACATGGAGTACAATGAAACGTTAATCACACGCCTGCACAAGGTAATTACTACTGAATGTTTGTGAGTTTTTGTTTTTGAAAACTTGGCAACTAAAAGCGTTTTCTTGTAAGCCAATTAAATGCTCTTGAAAATCGTAGATGTTTGCTAGATAAAATCTAAGTTGCAAGTGACTTACTGAATTTCCAATGAAAGTCCATAACACTGAGTACATTTTCTTAATAGGTTTTGTTGCTCTCCTAAAGCACCTAAAAGCGTTTTCTTGATAGCTTTTTAAACGCTCTTGAAAATCGTAGATGTGTGCTAGAGCAATTGCTGCGGTTGCAAGTGACTTGATGCCATTAAATGCATTAACTCCATTTACACCTCGCACAATCTTCTTAAAGTCTTAAAATTTAAAAATATTTAAAGTTCTGCAAGCGCACTCTGTGTCACATTGAATCCTCATGTGAAGACAATTTGTAAACTTGCTAAACGAAGTTGAAGCTGCGACTTATCCATGTGATCATGTTATATGCTCAAATTGATTGCATTGAATACGGGCTTTACACGATTTAAAGATCCTAGAATAATAATTGTGCGCAAGCGCACTCTGTGTCACATTGAATCCTCATGTGAAGACAATTTGTAAACTTGCTAAACGAAGTTGAAGGTGCGACTTATCCATGTGATCATGTTATATGCTCAAATTGATTGCATTGAATACGGGCTTTACACGATTTAAAGATCCTAGAATAATAATTGTTCGCAAGCGCACTCTGTGTCACATCGAATCCTCATGTGAAGACAATTTGTAAACTTGCTAAACGAAGTTGAAGCTGCGACTTATCCATGTGATCATGTAATATGCTCAAATTGATTGCATTGAATACGGGCTTTACACGATTTAAAAGTGCTAGATTATTAATATTTCGCAAGCGCACTCTGTGTCACATCGAATCCTCATGTGAAGACAATTTGTAAACTTGCTAAACGAAGTTGAAGCTGCGACTTATCCATGTGATCATGTTATATGCTCAAATTGATTGCATTGAATACGGGCTTTACACGATTTAAAGATCCTAGAATAATAATTGTTCGCAAGCGCACTCTGTGTCACATCGAATCCTCATGTGAAGACAATTTGTAAACTTGCTAAACTAAGCTAAGATGCGACTTATCCATGTGATCGTGTTCATTTCAAATTATCACATTGAATACGCGCTTAACACGCGTTATCTATTTATATACCAACATTTCATTTAAAAACTTATAATAGCGAAAATATGAAAATTTTTTTTAGGTCATTCGTCCATTTCTACTGCGACGCCTGAAAAAGGAAGTGGAGAAGCAAATGCCAAAGAAATACGAACATGTTGTCATGTGTCGCTTGTCCAATCGTCAGCGTTATCTGTACGAAGATTTTATGAGCCGTTCCAAGTGAGTTCTTACAAATTCTATTCAAATAGTGAATTGCATAATACAAATTTCAATTTTATTTCTTTTAGAACCCGCGAAACGTTACAAACTGGTAATTTGCTAAGCGTGATCAATGTGCTGATGCAGTTGCGCAAGGTGTGCAATCATCCGAATATGTTTGAGGTGCGTCCAACGATATCACCGTTCCAAATGGCGGGCATTGCATTCCATACGCCGCGTCTGGTCTGCGACATCTTGGAGTATGATCCGTTCACGGTGAGTTTGTGGGTGACCACAAAAACAAAGAAAGAATGTAATGAATGAACTAAAATGATGATAAACTGTCACTGAATATTGCGACTCAATCTATTTTTGAAAGAGATGCGATTTTATAGGATGTTCGCTGTTGCGAGGCATTTGCCTGATTTAAACTCAGTTCATCTAGAAATATAAGATTTATTAAAGCAAAAAAGCTAATTTCTTGATTTTCTTCTTTGTCCATGCAGCAAATCAATTTGGAGACAGTCAACATGATGCTGCTGCATCTAGAGCAATCGCTGACCGCCTACGTCTCACACAAGTCGCGTCTTCTGTCGCCGCCCCGCAAACTGATCGAGGAAATCGATAGTGCACCGCAGCCGCCACCGCGCTGCCCCAACGGCAAATACCGGTTTCATATACGCGTGCGCAGTGCAGAGCTGGCTCAGCGTATAAAGCTGCAGGCGGTGCGCGTGGGCGCCAGCCCGGCCATGCGGCTGGAGGGTACCAAAATTGTGCCGATGCGCAGCCTGTTGCCCAGTGGTCATGTACTAAAACGTGTCAGTGGCACTATTAATCCTATCAACATGTCCTTGAAGCCAGTGATCATCAATAGCTTAATAACAACGACAGCTAGTGGCAGCAACGGCAGCGGTGGTGCGTTAAATGTGCTAGGTAGCAGTTCCAAGTTGATGAGTTCACGATCTCCAATTAGCGCACCAACACCCGCCAAAGTTGCCAAGACGATGCAGGATGGTAAACCATTTTTCTACCTGGCTCCCGCAACGAATGCGAGTGGGGCTGGAGCGCGACTCACACTAACCAGCAAATCACCAGCAAGCACTGCAGTTGGAGCCATGGCATCATTGAGTGGTAATTCGGCAGCGCAGCAACAGCAGTTGAGTAAAGAGCCCATTGTCAAAGATTTGGCCACACATGTGAAATTGACGGCTCAAAGGCAAACCAATGGCAAGGAGGCGGTATCGTCGCCAGCACCCGAAGATGTCGAGGATCCCTATCGAGTCCAACAGCTTATACAAATGCGCAAGGAGCAACGCTTGGCCTCGCTTAAACGGATGGCTGTCATCAATCGCAGACGTAATGATGCAACGCCCATATATGGTGCCGATTGTCGTCAAGCGATTGAGCATTGCATGCAGTCAACTCGTACCCTAAAGCATTCGACATGGCAAACGCGTGGCTTTGCGAACTGCACAATTGCGATGCGACAGCGCAATGACAACTGGTCACTTAATCTCCTGCTGAAGAGCTATGAGCAGCGCTGCTCGGAACTGGCACCCATCTTTGCCAATTTTGTGATATATGTGCCGTCGGTTTGTGCACCACGAATTTGTCGCTATGTTCAAAATTTATCGTCAACGCATTGGCAAAATGAACGTCAGATTGAGACGACAATAGCGCAAACGGTATCGCCCAAGCTTACCCTTCTACATCCCATTATCTCAGCGATGACAACGCAATTTCCCGATCCGCGTCTCATCCAATACGATTGCGGCAAGCTGCAAACAATGGATCGTCTATTGCGGCAACTTAAGGTGGATGGCCATCGTGTGTTGATTTTTACCCAAATGACAAAAATGCTTGACGTGCTGGAGGCTTTTCTTAATTATCATGGTCACATTTACCTGCGATTGGATGGCTCGACGCGTGTGGAGCAGCGGCAAATACTCATGGAGCGTTTTAATGGCGACAAGCGCATCTTTTGCTTCATTCTATCCACACGTTCGGGCGGCGTGGGCATAAATTTAACCGGTGCCGATACTGTGATCTTTTACGACTCTGACTGGAATCCAACGATGGATGCGCAGGCGCAGGATCGTTGTCATCGCATTGGGCAAACACGCGATGTGCATATCTATCGATTGGTATCGGAGAAAACCATCGAGGTGAACATCCTGAAAAAGGCCAACCAGAAACGTATGCTCAGTGATATGGCAATCGAGGGTGGCAACTTTACGACCACATTCTTTAAGAGTTCTACCATCAAGGATTTGTTTACAATGGACACTGCACAGGAGCCGGAAGATAGTCAAGATAAGACCGATGATAAGGACAAGATTATCGCAGCTGAAGTTGAGCCAGCGATAGAAGCGGAGAAACAATCACTGCGCGCTTTCGAGCATGCTCTTGCCGCTGCCGAAGATGAGCTGGATGTGCAGGCCACTAAAACGGCCAAGGCTGAGGCAGCTGCCGATCTAGCCGAGTTCGATGAGAATATACCCATTGCGGACGATGGCAATGCAGATGGTGGCGGAGCTGTTCCGCCTGTTGAGCTTAGCAAAGCCGATCTGGAAATGCAAAATATTGTCAAGCAGGTAAGTTGTAAACTATTTGTTGATCCGTGAGCATGGGCAGCGCTTTGCTTGAATTATGCATTGAAGGGGCTTTTGAGTGACCCTTTGAGCTAGCGAGCGTTGCCCAGAACAACTTCCTACACGAAGTAGACGTTCAGACATAGTCGAAGCGATTCAATCCACGCTCGATTATATCACTCAACGTCTAACATAAACACATTTGTAAACAATTAACGTAATATGATGTCAATATATGAACATTTGAATTGTATCTAGCTATCGCCTATTGAACGCTATGCAATGCGCTTTGTGGAGGAGACGGGAGCCGCCTGGACAGCTGAGCAACTGCGAGCCGCTGAAGCGGAACTGGAGCAGCAAAAACGTGAATGGGAGGCAAATCGTTTAGCTGCCATGCTGAAAGAGGAGCAGCTACTCAAGCAGGACACGGAGGCAGAAGAGCTGCTCACCTATAGTCGCAAGGATGCCAGCAATCAGGTTAATACCAAACAAGATTCCAATCTAAGCAAACGAACACAGGGTGTTGGGCAAGGCGTTAGGTTAACAAAACATAATAGGAGGGATAAACGGTACAGGCAGCACGGGGTAGCCCGCTTAGCAGCGGGTGGGTTCGGTAGAAGCGATAGTAAAAACAAGCAAAAATCAACTGGGCAGCAAGCGGTAAGTCCGGTGCGCACGCATCGAAATAATCACAATATAAGTGCACCGGCAAAAAGCAGCTGCAGCAGTAGCAAAAATAATAATAGTAGACTTCGACAGACGCGTCTACACTCGCTAGGAATAACTATCGATCAAAACGCAGCCACAGTAATGGCGCCCACTAGAAAGACAACGCGCACAGCAATGGCAGCAGCAGCAGCCAGCAATTCTGCGCCCATATTTGAGGAGCGACCCAAGCGACAGTCCGCCAATATTGCCATGAGTAAGATGATGAGAACGCCAGCAAAAGTACCAACAGCAACTCCTCCGGCCAAGAGTAACACACAGTCGCGACGCAGGGAGAGCGTTTCCTTGACGACAGCTGCGTCCAGTAGACGAAGGCTTCTAGAGCGGCGTGCTACAATAGCAGCGCCGTTGGCCATTAAGCTTGGCAAGAGCAACTGCAGCGAAGCTAGCGATAGTGATGATAAAAACGACGACGATGATGATGCTGACGAAGAAGATGGAGTCGATGATAATGAGAATGAGGAAAATGACAATGCATCCGTTTGCGTAGATGAAGATGATGAGGAGGAAACTGTTGCCACTTGCTCAAATTCAGGGTCATCGTCTGCGTCTGTTCAGGGGGATACGACACAAACGGATGATGATGAAGAAATGCATGTGGAGCGGCTTGATGCGGATGACGTTGATGACATTAATGATGATGACGACGATGAGGCTGATAATGTCGATTCGGAAGACGATGTTAATGTTGAAATGCAGTCTTGTTCAAGCTATGCTACAGCTGGCGGCAGTTTGGATGGCTGGAATGCGCACGATCAAGTTCAAGATACCATTATGACAACTTCCACATACTACAATGTATCCGAAGAGTCAGATACTGATGACCCAAATGATCCCCTCTCGTTGTCCAAGTCAGAAGTCAAAACGGAAAGTAAAGAATCGACGCCAGTGCTACAACGGCAGCGCAGTTCCAACAGCAGTCGTGGCGGTGGCAGCGACGATGCCATTGGACACACACCACGCACTCGCTCGCGTGGTTCTGTTAAGATTAATCTCTGGACTCTGGATATGAGTCCTGTGCTGAGCACTCAAAAAGTTAGCGGCGGTGTTGGCAAAAGTTTTAAAAGAGCGCCTCAAAAAGTTCAAGAAACAAAGTCACCAGCTGATGCCACAAACAGGCGACTCATTAAAAAACCCGAGGGTGGCCAAACTATAACACTGCTAAATCGTTGGATAACTAAAACGCCGCGTGTGCGACTGCGCTCGAGTAATGCAGCAACAGTAGCTGGTGCGCTAAACATTAGCTCCACAACAGCTGGAGGAGGAGGAGCTCTTACCATATCGAGTGCTCAATCGAATGGTGGTGCCAACAACACCAGGTGATAATTGAGTTGATAAATCAGGTCACAGTATTAACTACTATATATCTACAAAAAACACAAGGCTCCTCAAAATCAAACTTATGCTAAAGCTGTGAAGCTGTGTGGTTTTTAGTGGGCGTACAATTTGGCCTATTTTAACTGTTGCTCACACACACACAAACCTATAAAATGATGTGCTTGTGTGATTGTGAAGCTGCTGTAAAACGTTTATGTATGAGTATTTTATAGACTGTAACAAGTTTCCTTCTAAGCTAGGTAGGTGGCGATATAATAAAAAAGTCTTCGTTCTGTCAGGAAGAGGAAATGAAAGATGTGAAGTTTAGGGTAACAAATTGTGTTTAGCATAGTTAGCTGAGGGGAGGCAACGTGAGAACTATGAAAGAAGATAAGTTTGCAGGTTTTATGCCACACATAATACTGATATTTTGATAAAAGATTATTTCATTTTTGTGTCACTGTGATTGCTCTTTTCCCCAAAACGCATAAGATATTTAATAAAAAACAAAAAAAAAACTGTCCCAGATTGTATATAAATACGCGTAACAACAATAATATCAGCAGAATATAATTTTTAAACTTTATATTATTTAAATTGTGTGCGGTAATCTTTAAAACAAAGTAACTAAAAGAAAAACTCCTTGTATTATGATTAATTTCGTTGTTATAATTCTGTTCTCTATCTAAGTCTTCAAAGAAACTCTCCACGACAACTGCGCCTTAGTTTATAAGTATATCCTTAGGTAACCTTTTAACATTATGGTAAATGTTATATTTTTGAGTTCGTTTCATTGATTTTGTATTCTCAAAAGTATAACAAAAAAAAAAAAAAAAAAACGAAACAATAAACCAATCATTAAACAAGTTTAAAATAAACAAAACAACAAAAATCTAAAAACTATAAGCTTATAAATAAAACAAAAATCGATTCGATAAGCTTAAAAAAAAGATATAAAAAGAAACAAAGACGTTGTGGTTTTTATTTATACGGAGATATTTCGTGCGTGTGTATCCTTATTGAAAACAATTGCACAAAGTTGGAAAAGAATAACCGGAAATCAGTAAATATTCAAACATATTATTTTCTGTGTTAACGAATGTAGAATTCTGTTTTGGTGACGCTTAAAATAACAAACAAAGACAAAAAAAATACCATAGTTTATAGCTTACATATACAACCTTTTGTATGCATACATCGTTGGTTTGTTTGTTGGCCCAATTGTTATTTTTCTACCCCTAAACCTTTATTTCCCTCGATTTCCGTTTATAGAAAGTTCCATAGACTTTGCCAATTGTTCTTAAGCGCCGTACGAAATGATTCCGGGAATAAAGAAAAAGCTACAACGCCAATTCATAAATAATCAATAAAGATACGATCGATACGATAATCTCGTTAGTTAGTTACTAAGCCAGTAAACAACACCACCAAAACAGAGTTGCTTCATACGATACGAAAATAATGTAATGGTACGTTTATTCTTTTCTTCAACTTTTGCTCTGGCCAAACACATACACACGCACGCGCACACGCATACACTCTCAGGTCTGGATATCGCGCAATAGTATGGAACTCATGCCGGTAAGTCGAATCAGTTGAAATCCCAAAAAGTACCCCAAAGATAATAATATCCATTGGTATATTTATATGATAGATGTGGTGTCCTCCAACGCCGCCGCAGGATAACAATGATATATACATTGATCACTCGCTATCGTTTATGTACGATTTGGAGCCCATTCCCGAAACGGAACTGCCGGCGGTTTATGTACGACGGGAGCTTAAACGCTCGCGTACAGATGCCGGCTTTGATGGCAGTCGTCGTCCAAATAAAATGCGACGCGAGGATAATTATGTGCCTCCACGTTCACTGTTTGATCGTCCAACAGCGCAGCTGGCACGACTGCGCCGCGAGCTTAAGAATCAGCGATTCCGCGGTAGCTTTAAGCCCAATTCGATGATACCGGGTCTAAAGCCGCAGTTGCCCGCTAAGCCGATGACTGAGCCAGAGGCAATGAGCGAATGGTGTGTTTTTGAGGACATGGCCATACTTCATGTGCTCATCAATATGCAGGGGTTGCCGTGTAGCCTGATGCTTCTCTCGCCTGGCCAGACGCCAAATTGGGATTTGGTCTCGGAGCTAGTAAACTTCTGCTCGAAAACGTATCGTTCGGCCAGGCAATGTCGCTGGCGCTACGAGACGCATATACAGCCGCGCGAGGAAGGCAAAGTGGTTGACAGTCCCAAAAAGCAAAAGAAAATCAAGCCCACGTTACGCACGGAGTACATGAAGAGTCCGTTGCGTTACTTACGCACCACACAGCTCTATGCCAGCGATAACAATGCCTCATTTTATAAGGTGATGCGTCAGCGTTTTGATACAATCAAGACGGCGTATTTGAAGAAGGCGCCGCCACCAAAGCGTCAATATAATGCGCCAAGTTTGATGAATCCCAAGCATATGGAGGTGCTACAAGAATTTGGCATTAGCAATTACGATCAGCCGGTGTCGCCAATGAATATAGCTGTAATGAAGGCTAACAAAATGCGCGAAAAGCAGCGCAACCAAATGCCATCAATACAACAACAACAACAGCAGCCGCCACCACCAGTGCAACAGCAACAGCAATCAGTGGCACAACAGCAACCAGTGTCACAGCAGCAGCAACAACAACATATGCAGCAACAACAGCAGGTTCATCAGCAACAACAGCAACAGTTGCAGCAGCTGCCTACAGTTGCCGCTGTTCAGCAGCAAACAGTTGATTTGATGCCAATAACATCAACAGCAACAACCGTTTCTGTGCCCGCTAGCACCTCGGGCCAACTGCAACAGTTGCAATTACAACATTTGACAAACGCCAATGTGGCGACCACACAACAAACAGCAATATTACTGCATCAGCCACAACAGCAACAACAGTTGCGCACACAAACTACAACGCAACAGCTGGTCAAGACAATAGTGGGCACAACGGCCAATCTGACAGCAGGTCAGCTACAGCAGCTGGCACAGCAATCATCGGCAAATGCCGGTGGAACGGTGCAGCTGCAGGCAGCACCACCCGGCAGCCAGTCTAGTGTCAGTGTGGTGTTGACCACACCAGTTCAATCACTGCCCATTGCAACGCACAGCAATGTGAACACGAATACAGCAGCCCAAATAGTTTCGATATCGTCACAAACAACGCTGCCAGTGAATACGCCGCCGCAGTTGGGCAGCATTGTTCAGACACAAACGCTGCCACAGGTTGTATCTGTTGGCCCGCTGACCACCACGTCCAGTGGACAACAACAACAGCAACAACAAACGGCAACGGGCACAGTGACAATGTTGCGAGGCCAGCGTCTTGTTTCTGCTGCTGCAGCCGCTGCTGCGGCGGCGGCGGGTAATGCAACGCTGCATGATGTGGTGCTGCAACAGCGCACCACAGCTGGCGGTCAGTCGATTGTATCCATGCCCTCTCTGGGGCAGAGTGTGACAACAGCACAATTTCAAACGCAGCTGCGTTTGGCTGCCGTTTCTGGTGCACCTGCAACACAAACCACTCAGTTGGTTACCACTAAGGGTATACCGGTTAGTGCTTTGCAGCAAAGTGGCAAAACGGTGCTGCCGGGTACACAGCAACAGGCGCCGCACATTCAACTTTATAGGCAACGCAATCTGAAAGTGTTGCAGGCACCACAAATGGCTCAGGGTGGCGTCGGTGGCGGTACATCCAATCTGAATTCGACAGTAGTGCAAACGGCTGGCGGTGCTTTAGCTACCGGCACAATCATTCAAGCAAGCAATCTCATGCAGACTCAAACGCATGTGAGCAGTCAGAAAGTTGCTGTGTCTGGAATGGCAGGCGCTACCACTGTGCAGGCGGGCAATGTGGTTAGTTCGGTGCAAATGCATGGACAGGCTCGAACGCAGTTCATCAAGCAAATGGCAGCCGGCAAGCAGGGAATACAACGACAGGTCATCACCACCGATGGCAGCGTTGGCAGTGGTTCAACTGGTGATATGCTACTAGTTAAGCGGCACAATATATTAGCCGCTCAGAAGGCACAACAGGCTACCGGACCACTGTTTACCACCACAAGCAGCAGTAGTAGCGTTGTCACACAGCAGCAACAGTTGCCGGTGACTGGTGTTGTGCAACAGCAGACGCAACAGGTAACCCAACAGCAGATTGCATCTCTAGTAAAGGCGTCTACAGCGGCAGCAGCCAGTGGCAGTAGCGTTAGCGCCGGTGGCGTCACAGTTTCCGCGACAGGTCCGCCCACAGTGCAGGGGGGCAGTGTTAACATGACGCTGCCACAGCTAAAGCCTGGCAGTCAGATTAAGGTAACGATGCCGAATCAAGTGCGTCATCTGCAAATGCAACAACAGCTGGGCATGCCACGTAAAATCAGTCGCATGACGCAGCTGGTGAGTGCCGCCGGCCAGCCCACAGCAACGAACATTGTGACCACAACAACAGGACCGGGACAGCAGCAACAGACGGTGACAGGCGGTGTCACTCTCTCTCCGGCAGCACAACAGCAACAGCAAGTACAACAGCAGAAGGCAACAGCTGGTGGGGGTAGTTTGCAGGCACAATTGTTGCACATACAAAACACCAAAGCGGTGACTGTGCAACAATTGCAGCAGGTGGTGCGCAGCGGACAACAGGCCGGTCTTGTTCTGGGTAAGACAAGTGTGGGACGTGTCATACCCGTTTCGGTGGCCTCACAGGCCACACAGCGTCAGACCATACAGGTAAGTGGTAGGGTAACTAGAAAGATGATATATTTGGTATAACATTTTTCTTGCTTCACTCAGGTGGTTTCGGCTGCATCGGCACAGGCTTTAGCTGCTGGCAATCTACGCACTGGTCAGAATATTGCCAGCGCTTTGAAGGTGGCCGCATCTGGCGGTGGTCAAACTACGCAGCAGACGTTAATTGCAGCGTTGCAGCATACACAGAGGCAGAATGCTAGCCCCGTGCGATTGCAGACCACAGCCGGTGGCAACTTGTTGGCTGTGGTGCAACAACAGCAACATCAACAGCAACATCAACAGCAGCAGCAACAACAACAACACACAAACATTACTGGACCCACTGCGGGACCAGCTGAAGTAATGACTATAACGCAGACAACAGCATCGTTACCAACTGTTGCCAGTCTGCAGCAGCAGCAACAACAACAGCAGCAGCAAGTTGGAAGCGTGCAGCAACAACAACAACCGACGACGCAACAGGTACGAACGCTGGTGAAGAAAAAGATCATGATCAGAAGCGAGAAAGAATAACATTTAGCGAATCATCGCCTGAAAATGGGCGTACGTCCACGAAATCGGCGTTGCATCACAACCAATACGAACATTCACACCAAAACCACTACAACAACCACTAAATCCACTGAATGCACCGAATGCACAATTACAAGCACCACAACAACAACAACCAAATGCATTGTCGCTACAATTACACCAGGCTATTTATTTGATGCCAACAATTTCGAACTAAATCTGTGACAAAACAAAAATTATTGAAGCCACTCATTTATCATTGTTCAAATATGTCCGTCAAACAATCAATCAGTTCAATCAATCAACCAATCAATCAGTCAGCTTATCTCAATCATTGCATAAATTGTACTTAAAATCTTTTTGTTTCAATTGGTTTTACAGCCATAAGCGGCTCCTTCTGCATCTCGTCTGCTGCAGCATCCTGAGCGGAATTTTAATGATGATGTTGTGTGTAGGGAGGGCGTGGCACACATCACACACACACACACTGAGCACACACATACACAGCTTCAAGGCTGTTATTAGCTGTACTTATAGAAATAAGCTCTTTTAGTCAAATTCGATTTACCTATTACTATGCATATATATTAAGCCCAAAAAGTGTAAATCTATTTCCCTAAGCTATTTTCTAGCTTTTAGACATGTAGAGTATAAGCTTACATAACTTTAACTATTTTACTCCTATGATACACAAATATCTATTTGAAATGATATAGTTGATAATAAACAAAAGAACAAGTATTATAATTATAAATATTGTTAAGTATGATTTTTGTTAAAGTGCTTTCGTTTCTTTGGTAAGTTTTAATTCGGCACCAGCACAATTGCTTTGAGGGTTTCCAACCCTTATGAGGGTCGCCATGGCAACTAATTAAAATGCACAACAAACTGGCTTTCCTTTTTAATGGCAGTCACAGTTTGCAATCATGTCTTTGTTTAACGTGTGCAGCTGGTGGTCAGCGCAATGTGGCGATATTGCTGGTGACTATGATGTGGCCAGTTTGTTGTGTGCTCGTTTTGGACTCGAGGCGCAGGAGAAGGATTACATCATAGTGGGCTCACAGTCCGGCCAGCTAAGCATTTATTATCCGCATGGCAGTGCATTTGATGCTACAGATCTGCTGCTTGAGACTCAACTATCAGCGCCCATCATAGCTCTCCATGCGGGCAAGTTCAGCGGGTAATTCAATTGCAGCGTTAGGTTTGCTATTGAGAACATCTAACCCACTTGATTCCATGCAGCAATGTGCGCAACGAGAACTCAAATCAATTGGCCGTATTGCTGCCCAATGCCGTTGTCATCTACAATATCCAGGCACTCAGTGGACTGGCTGAATATGGTGCCCAACTCAAACTGCAATTGCAGGCGGAGCACAAGTTCCAGCGTGTTGCCTTCTCCATGTGCCAGGGCCACTTTGGTCAGGTGAAGGGCCGTGAGTTCTTTTGTGTGGTGCATTTGGACGGTACATTGACATTCTATGAGCAGGATGGCATTAGCTATGAGTGTCGCTTTCCTGGACAACGCTGTCTGCCTGCTCCGGTTGTTTATTGCGAGCGCACCGATAGCTTCTTCCGCTTAAGTGCCACCTGGCATTTGCAGTGCTATACTTATCAGGATTTGTCTCAATCTGTGGTCACCAAGAGCAGTTATCAGCCCATCTGGTCGCAATGCATTGGCGAGGGCATCTTGGATATGCGTGTGGTGCAGCTTAAAGAGTAAGTTGAACTGCCCAGCAATCATACTTTAAGTCAACATTGCTTGCCTTTTAGAAGCTGCTCCTATATTATGATTCTGGGCGAGCGAAATTTCATTTGCTTGGATGATAATGGCAAGTTTAATTTTATACTCAAGTTGGATTATGCGCCCAAGTGTTTCTTTAGCTTTGTTGTTGGCTACTATTGGGGTAAGTAAGAGGATTAGGTATTTACGAGTGGGCTCATCTGATTGCGGCATCTCAATTGTACAGAGCCAGGAGCACGTCTAATAACGGCCATAGTTTCGGATGCCGGCAAGCTGCACATCTACGACGAGGCGAATATCATTTGGGCAGCTCAATGGCAACAGTTGTCACCTGTGGCCATACAGCGCTCCAATGTCCAGAGTCTGGCTGGTAGCATTGTTACCCTGACGGCCACAGGGCAACTAAATGTGGGTTATTTGGGTGCCCAGCCATATCAGTTTCAGGTGAAGCCACTTAACGTTGAGGAGCTGAGTTTTGCCCAAGCGCACAAGGAACTGCAGAAGCTGGAGGATGAGATTAAGGAATCGGTTGATATACGCGACATGGATGCCCTCAATCAGCAGGCTGCGGATCAGGTGCGTGTGAGCTTTAGTATACAGCAGGAGATATTCGATGATTTGGATACTCTGCTGCTCGATGTTCCGGCCGATGTGGCGGTCAAGGAACTGCCCTCCGCCAAGGGCATGCTTAAGATTAGAGTGAAAGCGGAGCTGGCCGAACTGCAGCTGGTTATACAAACTCCAAATGGCATACGTTGCACCCAGGAGACGCTCAGCCTAATGGACGTTGCGGCGGGTAGTACTAGGGATATATTAATAGACTTTTACATGACGGAACTGTTGCATGTGCATAGCACACGTGTTGATGTGTTTGCGTCCTTTGTCAGCCCACGGGTGAGTTGTAAACCTAATATAGAGAGAATATATGCCTAACCTCTGTCTTCTTTCAAAGGGCATACCACGTGTCATTCAATTGAGTGCCAATCTGCCTTTGTCCATGTTTTATCGCAGCTGCCCACCGCAAAAGGCGGCGGGCATTAAGTTAACCTACAGCATTATCAGTAAACATGTGCCGCCCAAGCTTTCGACCTTTTTTTCCGAGTTCTTGAAGGGCGAGAGCGAGGTACAGGCCTTGGGATTACAGCTGCTCTGTCCTGGTCTCGACAAACTTACGGAGGTTATTACCGTGGTGGCTGCAAAGAATTCGAACCGACTAAGGTAGGCATCGATAGATTCTACCAATAACTAGATATAAATGCTAAAGACACTCCATTTCATAAATAACTTAATTGCCATCTTAGAATTCAATCGGATTATGTGGAAACGTTTGCCATGATCCTAGAACGTGTTGTGGAGACCACGTTGCGTTTAGACGGTGATGCGGGTCTTCTCAAAATGCACAAAAAGAAGCCCAAGCGTGGTGTCCTCAATCGCTGTGTGGAACGCATTATGGCAGCTCCTTTTATACCCACTCAGCCCATTCTTCATCGTGTCGATATCCACCACGAGACACAGGAAAACATACGTCAGCAAACAGTTGGGTTGGGTTGGGAATTGGTGGTCCAATGCTAATTGTTATGACATTTTGCAGGAACAATTGGAGGCGCTATGGCAACAGTTTAAAACACTACAACGTGAACTACAAGAGCAGTCGGAGAGCGAGCCCAAAGAGGCACTAACCATGCAAATAGAGGCGAACTATGACCATTTGATACGGGAAGGCGATAAACTGGTCGAAATACGACGCAACGAGCAAAGGTATTCGGTGTGTGTGTATGTGTATGTTATTATCCACCCACACACTGTGTGCATACAGTGGCTAACAGTTGACTGTGACACTGATTTCTATTTATTTTTTGATTCAACTTTGACATCAAATTTTATTTTATACCTTCTACATGTTATTAACAGCACTATTAAAAGCTGTTCTTGCTTGATTTTGTATTGTTTACGAGTGTGTTTGAACTTTTCTGTTAGCCACTGTGATTTTGTGCATGGGCAATTAACTTATTGACAAATTTATTGTTTATTCTTTGTGGTTGGATTGTTGTTGTTGCTTCGGCTTCGTGTCTAGGCAGCGCAGCGACCTCAATTGCGCAGTTTCATTAGCCAAATGGATAATTCATGCATTGAACCTGGAGGAACGTGTTGTGAATGTTGTTAGCTCCGTGTTAATGGTGCCTGTTGATGATTGGTCAGAATTAGTAAGTTAACAAAAGCGCATGACGCATATCTAAAATGAAAAATAAACAAGAAAAATAAAAGTGAATTACACTTGCAGAGTTGGGAGGAATCGATGGCACCTGGCATTGATATGCTGCATCATTTTGGACCGCTTATGCGCTCCAAATCGACATCAACGCATGGCCTGCTGGACGGGAATAGCGCCAGGGACAGCTTTGACTATAGTCGCTTTAGACGACACTTTGCTACACTGTTCGATCGCATTGTACGCTTGGCCTCCTCCTCAACAGATGAGCAAAAGCCAAAGCTGAAGCCGACAATAAATGCCGAACAGATTTCAGTAGTGGAGATGCAGCCAAGTGCACCACCATTGGATGAGATAGGTAACATGCAGCGTATGCTGGGCGATACAATGGTGGCACCATCCGGCTTACGAGTTAAGCCCCAATTGAGTAGCTCATTGGAGGCCGTTGAAGATGAGGAGGAATACGACGAGGAAGATTTACGTGATATGGGTTATCGCAAGGATTATGGGCCAGATCCTGTTGCTGCCAAAGGCAATGAACAGCAGCAAAAGGAGGGTAATTGTTCCCAGTGGATCAATAAGGATTTTGAACTGCCAACTAATGAGGAGCTATTCAGTGACTTGGGCATTTGGTGGTAGTACCAACAACAAATCTTATCTTATTGTTGTACTTAATTACGTGTGAAAACTGTCAGTAAGTAGTGTTTATTTTCGTTTGAAATAGCAATATAACTGGAATCGCCTCAAATCTAAGGATGTGGGCGTGTCTGTCATTCTGTCTGTCTCTCTATGTGTGTGTGCCTGTGTGATGCATAGCTGCAGATAAAATACGATAAAAGTCAGAGATAAAGCTACAACGCTTACACACGCATTGTTCCAGGCCGCAGCTGTAGTTGCAACTCAGTCAGACAGTCAGGCAGCCAGACGCTGCATGCACCATGTGGGCTGTGATCCCCTTGTCAAGCTGTGGCCTGTGCCCTGTCAAGTTCCAAGTCCCACACATATGATATAGGTAAGTTATATTGGACTCTGTTCTGCTCCAGTTGTGCATAGTTTAAGCAACCATAACAAGCCACGAAGCCTGGCTCAACAATGCCTCGTAAATTGGCCACAATTGAGTGAGAAATGCCGACAGATATGATAGGCTTCTCACTCCACAGATGCTGGGTGGGCTTTGTTGAATTTCATCAGGCAACTAAAACGCTCCAATTGGGCGATGAGCATTTTAGATATAAGATAAGATAAATAAACAAATGTCATCATAGTAAAAATTCAACTCTATAGCTCAAATCATGAACTAGATTTGCCAAAGTAATGATTGATTTGCTCTTCTTTGCCAATTTTCTAGGCCATATTCAGTTAGGCAAAGATAGACGCTGCGTTTATCATGCCAGATTGTGTGGGATTTGATCGCCTGTCAGCCTGTGGATTGTGCTTACCCCTCTAGTTTCTTTGTTTTTTTAGTATTTATAGTTGGTTTAAGTTTAAAGAATTCTAATTGAGTGAGGTTCCTTATTTTTTGAGTAAAGTAACTGGCACATAAATCAATAACAAGCTTTGTTGCATTTAATTAACTTGTGAACAAACATCGTTAAGCTTATTGTTGATTTAAAGCCGTATCAATTTCTGTCTTATTTTGATGGCTAACGCATTAAGAAATTCAACAGTTGCTCATACAGTCTTTCTCCACTGTGCATGTGCGACTTTTTTTTACAACTTTTGACACGACGAATTAAAATATGTTTTAGTATACTTTTAATTAAAGAGTAATTAACAACATTAATAATTAAAGCGGAAACGTGCAAAAACAAATAATAAATGGGAATCAGTCGGAAGAGAGTCAAACCAATACAAATATTTATAAATCTTTGTTTTTGGTCAATTTATTCAATAATCATTGTAGTTGGGATTATATTGTTCCTTAAGTGAACAGAGGGCTTTGTATTTGGGATTTGGACCCGTTAAACACTCCGAGGCAGGTTCTCCTACCTTATAGACATGCACACCTACAGCATAGGTGCTGGCATAGTTGCAGGCCATGTTGTAGATGTAGAGGAAGGGATATTGAGGATTGGTAAATCGCATCATAGCACAACCAACATGTGTATTTCGATCCACCACAGTTTCCGCAAAATGACCATATTTATCACTAAGAAAATATATTGTGCTAGTTAATTACTGAGCAGTCCAAATGTGAGAGATTAACTTACAGATGCCTGGCCACACGAAACTGGGTTATGTAACTACTATCAATGAGCGGATACTCGCCAAACCAGAGTCCCATCGAGTTTTCCACAATGCCTCGCACGTTCAATGGCTTACTCCGAAGACGATCCACACCACACAGATTTTGACCGACATTGCGGAAACGATACGAATTATTGCAATCGTCGTGCTCCAAATAGCATGTTTTCAAGTTCAAGGTGGCCAAGTATGCCAATTCCTCGTCCCAAACCATTGTGGCCATTCGTGATGCCGAATAGTAACCAGGTAGATGTCCACCAGCAACGAAATTCCTTCGCTTGTTGTGTTCCTCAACGATGAATTTGCGATAGGGTCGCAAGTTGATCATAACAGCATCTGGAGCGCAACTCTCATGAAACTCCTGAAGAGATTGCAGTTATAAAACGATGTTGCAATTAATCCCTAATTAAACTTACGCCAGTGTTGTTGCATGCCACATGTGTGGTGCCCGCTGCACACAGTTGCTCATCACACCAGGAGTATTCGTTGCCAGAAACTATTGTTATTATAAGTGCGCTAAGAAGAAGCAGATAAATGCATTTAAGTTGAGTCTCCATGTTCTCGTTGCTGTAATTGAAATGTAAGTCCTGCCAGCAAGTCTCGCAGTATTTATATGCGAAACAATAAGAGAACGAATTTTATTTTTGGAAAATTTTCGCAAATCCATATGTAAAAAGGCGTGAGGGGCTGTACTTGAGCGGTTAAGGCAGGTCTCGCTGCTTATTATTAATCAATTGCAAACATATTAACGGACGCAATGTGTGAAGTGACGTCACAAATTAAGTGCAATAAATAAGCTAACCGCAATCTGCGTATGCGATAGACTTGACAATTGGGATATTTACAGTTTGTTGATCATTTATTGCCATCTCATAAAATATAATGCTCTCAAGAAAATATAATACTGTTATCAATATGCAGATTTACATACACGTATAAGTATGTGCTCGCAGGCGATCAATGGTTTGTTTTTAAACAGCCTTGTTTTTAACTGCCAATGAAGTCACGATAGACGCATTCACAGGGATATTTAATTGTTATTTGCCAAATAGTTGGCAGCACCTCAATTGACAAATCGAGCACGCCCACTCTTATCGAATTTAAGTTATCGGCATCATTTATGTACATAAAATGGCGCGAGGACAACCAGAAGACTAGTTTTGTGTGTTTGATTTTGTTTAAAAAGTGAAAGTGATCAAGCTTAAGGAGTGCCACAACAACATTATCAGGATAAAACGTCTACATAGCATGTTTACCAAACACCAACTTACAAAAACTGCGGTAAGTCTAGGTGAAAAACCATTAAATTGTTTCCTATGTAAGTAAGTAGTCTCAACCAAGTTCAAGCAAGTAATAAACCACTACAGATTTCTCTCGGACATTCAACTGTCACCTGTCTTCTGAGAAAACTATCCCATTAACTTGATTCTGAAACTGAGTTGAATGAAGCTCAAAGATTATTCCCACATCACACATTGCTGTCCCAATGTGGGTGTTGTTTGCCCCTGGGTTCAGTGACATTTTAGTTCCCCTATTGAACTAACTGCTTGAGAATCTCAATACCTGATTTTATTTTGCCGATCGCATCAGATCAGCAACTGTATTTGCAGATAAAAGCAGCAAAGCGAATAAAAATAATATTTGCATATTAGAACAAGAGCTTTCGGCATTATTGTTATGCTGAGAACAACAAATGAAAGTGCTGTGCTATCAAATGCTAACCTGTCTAACCTGGACTTTACTGTTAGATAAATCACAAATTTATAAAGACAGAACAACTTTTCGTTACAGTTCGTTGTATGAGTTAGAGCTTGGTTTTGGAATATTTTTCATCGAGCGTTCTTTGATAAAGATATGGCTAGGCTCGTTCGTCGCTCATTAATTTTGGCATTTTTAAGACAAGCTTGTTATAACAAAATTAAAATACTCACCGACTGTCTCGGGTGTATTAGCAGGCTTTTGTACGACAATTCATTAATTAAATTTAAGTATTATTAAATATAATGACAGCTGGTGATGTTTGGGCCAAAAACTTGTCGAGTGGGTGCTTTATGTCAATAAATTTATGGATATATGAATATTGTGATGTGTTATTTATTGATTAACAGCGAGACTACAACTACAACTAACATATTAATCTTATGTAAAATACAATACAAACAATGTTTTTTCTTAGTTCATAATAATAACTACAAAATACAAACACCGATTGATCAGTAGTTTGGATCATATTGTTCACTCGTTGAGCACAAGCCCGGATAGAATGGATTCTTGCCCGTTTGACACTGTGATGTTGGTCTTCCAACAGTATAGACAGGCGCATCTAAGGCGTAGATAGACGCATAGTTACAAACTACATTATAGATGTATACATATGGATAATCGGGACGTGTAAAACGCAATATGGAGCAACCAATGCGAGAGTTACGATCCACAGTCATTTCTGCAAAGTGACCATAGTCCTCACTAATTAATAATAAAAGAATAATTATGCAAATTTATTCCGATTTGTATAAGGATTTGTAATACTTACAAGTATTTCGTCACTTTAAATCTGTCAATGTAGCTGCTATCGATCAAAGGATACTCATTAAACCAAAGTCCCAAGGATTCTTCAACGAGACTGGTCACATTGACATTCGGATTGCGATCCCGCCAAATGGCGCACAAGTTCTGACCCGAATTGGCAAAACTGTACGTATTATGACAATCATCATGATCCAAGATGCAAGTGCGCACATTCAAAGAAGATAAATACTGCAGCTCATCGTCCCAGACCTAAATTGGAAAGCAAAATATGTAGATGTTTTATTTAAAGTGTTAATGCTGATCTCACCATTGTAGTCATTCGTGCAGCAGGATAATAACCAGGTAGCTTGCCCAGTGCTATAAAATTGCGCCGTTTATTATGACCATGGACAAAGGTCTGTTTATGGCGCGAAATGTCCACCTCGTAGGAGTCGGGTTGGCAGCGTCTGTTGAAATGCTGCAGCAGGAAAATATACAAAAATAAATCAACATTTCCAATTATATTTATCATATCCGTCTTACGCCATTATTGCGGCAGGCAATATGTTTAATACCCGCACCACATAGATCGGGATCACACCAGCTGTACTGTTTCCCAGAGACCAAGTGGAGTAGGAACAACTGAATAACAGCCACGCAGGCAGACAACGTTGCAAATGCTGACATTGAAAAAAAAAAAACAACGCGATTCACTTAAATTTAAGTTTTTAGGTGTGAATATTTAAATATTTAGGCAACGAAATTGATATTGAGTATTGTGATAGGTGGTAATTTTAAATCACATATGATTTGTGAACCGTTTGGCAATAGCTAACGCTTTCAATGAGAAACTTGCCAACTCGCGTGGCCGTCTTTATTGAATGTTTCTGTCCGAATGAATAGCGTTGACCAGACAGACAGACTCCGGAGCCAGAGACGAGAATCTGAGAATCAGTCAACCAAGCTTAGGTGTGTGTGCTAAGTTAACTTAAGTTTTAAATACTATACTATATAGAAATTTGTACACTCTGAGAAAATGTGACGATGTTCTCAGTAGTAAATATATAAAATACAATCATAATTAATTTAAGAACATTTTGTGTCCGAGGAAGATCAGTTTTCAATCCAAAATGTATGTTGAGTATGTGAAAAATAGTTTACTTGGGCATTCAACAGCTTCTTGATTTGTTCTCTAAGTGTATTCTATTTCATCTCTAATTCTCTTGCCATTTCGATGTGCGAACCAAGCCTTTCTAACAAGTTGAAAACAAAACGACCAAGAACAAGTTTTGTACAAAACATTGTTAATAAATAAACATAAATATTAATTTGAGGTAATGACCGGGAACTCGAGAACTAACCAAGCTTCAGTTCCAGCTTTGCCTTGCAGCTGCTGACAGAGCATACAAATTCGGCTACCGATGTTTACAAAATTCATAACATACGATCCAAATATTAGAAGACTAGTCCATTGAAGTCCAGACTGCGACGAGCACTGCGTTCTTTGTTGCCGACTTTGGACAGACCATAAAACAAGCACGCTTCAATTTATGTCGCCATTCAAGATCAATAGCGATCCAAGTGATCTATGACAATGTGCAAATTTGAAATATTGCGAACACACGTCGTTTGTCTAATTTGTGGGCGTCTGTTTAATTGTTTCTTAACAGTGTGTTTTGTGTTCGCAATGAATGATTAGTATACATGGGTTGGCAGCAAGTTTTAGATTTGACTAGTTTGGCAATGCGACACATTAGTGTCAAGTCATTAGACTAAATTTAGTGGCCAAAATATGCTAATTGCAAAACAAGATTTGTGCAAAGCGGCAAATCAAAGTATACATTTGGTTTCGTGACTGTTGTTCTCCAGTACGTTCGTGTTGTCATAGAAATATTTGAAACAACTTAAACTTATAGATTAAGGACACATTTAACTCCTGCGAATACCATTTAGATTGATTCCCACTGAGCCTCAAATTGGCTTGACAAATCACAAGAAATTCTTATGCTTAATGGATGTGTAAAAACATCTGTTGGATTTATTTAAATTGTTTTCTAAGGCGCCAAAGCAAACATTAATAATAATACAGACATGTATTACTATTTAATATGCATATGTGCATTGTCCATTAACTGAATATTCGATTAGATAATCATCGCAATTAATGCCATCGGGCATTGATTGTAAGCTCACAACTTCCGTCATAATTCAACAGCGGTAGGGGAAGGGCAGGGCAGAGTGCAATTTGTACTCGCTTTGTGCATAATTGCATTTTTACTGACGATATTTAATAATGCTGATGATAAATGCACTGAAGTCTCTGGAGTCCGATTGTACAAAGACAAAGTAATATTTGTGTATCTTTACAAAGACAAAGTAAGATTTGTGTATCTTTCTTTAGCTTGTCTTTGCCTCTGCCTCCCGTCAAATATTAATTCATTCAAATTAAAATATCCGTCCGCCCATCCGCTGGCATTTGAGTAAAGAGCACAAACAAAACAAGTTAATTTATGTAATTAATAATAACATATATTGACAAGCATCTACATATGCCGAAATGTCTTATTGTGTGGCAGCTTGTTTGAGTTGTGTTGCAAAAAAATAATCAAAATGAAAAAGTAAAATGGTGAAGCTTAAATACACTTATTTTCATGGTAAAAAAAGCTCTTTTTGTGAGTTCGCTTAATGTTTTCAACAACAATTATTTATTGTAATAACAAATATACAATAAAATTGATGTTATCAATATTAATAGAAAGTAAGACTTTGTTAGTTATATTTTTTTTATATTTCCAATCTTTGTGACTAAGTAAAATGAACCTCTTGGAAAAGGGTGTAAGCTACATTTGAAGCTGACGCCAGCGTGTCTGATAAATCAATTCGACTGCTTTTAACAGACTAACTAATTACCATCTTTATATGTATACCAGCTTTACATCCTTTAGTTAATTCTTCTCTTGATCTCTCTCTCTATCATTCTCTAGTAATTATGCAAATATTTGCTATATTGCCTATATCCAAATAAGTTTTTATGGGTTGGCTAATAAATTCAAATAGAAAATCTCCAAAGACTCGAAAAAATGTTGATAGACACAAACACGCAATCGCCATTAGAAAAGACGCTGAATAGTTGATTGCATGTTTAATAAGATAGAACCAAGAATAAGATGCCAAAACAAAATAGCCATTAATTTCAGCAATTCATATCCAAACTCATTTATTCAGTCAATTGTAATCGAATACTCACTTTCGCACGCTGTTGTGCTAACTACACGGCTATAGATAATTTTATATTCCTACTTGTGCATATTTAATTATATGTTTGAATTTTTTTCTTTGGATTTGTAGATAGGAATATTTTTGACAGCTCGTTAAGTTTATTTACACTTTACTTATAAGGTTAAAAGGGCTTACTTAAAAGGAAATGCGACTAGAGTTGAGTGGAATTAATACTACTTTAACCTTGATGCAGTATACGGTACTTAAATACTGCTGATGTTAGTATCTTTAAAGGTTTAGATTTGCCTAAACAAAATGTTTATACATTTGTATTTGATTGAATTATATTGAGGTTTGTTAAATTAAATAAACTTAAAAATAAATAAGTATTGTATTTTGTGCTCACACGATTTGTGTCTGTGGCTTACGGGGGCATGTGAAGTAATAAAAAATTGCCACCCCGTTATTTGGGCATTTAGGTCACCGCCAAAGAGTATGCTTTATTTTAGTTAAACAATTGACTGCCGCTTCTACTTGAAAACACTCTTTCACACTCAAACGCTCAGAACTGTCATAAAAGCCAATTCATTGAAATAAATAACGCTTCATTGGCTCAACGATTGAGTTTGTTGAATTTTGTCATCGCGAGCGAGCGCATAGTTTAGCATTTTTGTAAGCTTATACCCCGGACGGGTAATGCTTCCTTCCGCTTTTGCGTGGGCAAAAGTCATCCGCAAAGTGCAGCCTATCCTTTAGATTGGCTTACGTGGGCGTCTGTTGACATATGCTGCTGATGGCGGCCAACTCCTACGCACCCGAGGGCCAAAAGTGATTCATGCGTTGTCCACTCCGCTAAAGTACTCCGGCACAGAGTCCACAGAATTCAAGGGTTCAGGACTTGTGCCGCCAGTATGATGATGCATGGCAAATACATAGTACATTGGTCCATATGCTCATCCCTCCCCCTCGCCCATCTCGGCTTATCGCTGCGCATCTTTATGAGCTTTTGTTTGCAGTTGAAGGGCCACTTTGGCCTGACATTGGTATATGTTATGGATGTGTGGTTTTAGATACTATCTCTCCCTCTCTTTCACTTGTCGCCGTTCTTTTGTGCAGGGCAAACATTACTTCAAATGATAAATCGCTGATTTTAAGTAGCTGGCGACGTTCTAATGCCTTAGCTGGTCGGACATTGGGGCCTCTGGATAGCAGCAACATTTTACAATGCCAAATTTGGCGCACGTTCTGGCGCCACACCATCAGACGACACACAAACAAACATTCGCTCCAATTATATACGCACCATATTGGCAAACGGCATTTGTGCCGATATGGACAGGTTAGCGCCTGATAAGGAGCGAGCACGCGTTTGCTGGCGCGTCGTCTCTCCAGGCGACCAACACGCGGAAGCAACCAACACAGTCGGTGGCCAAGGCGCAGATGTCAAAGCATTTAACTCGATTCTGTTGAAGACGACGTGCATCAATCAGACGAGCAGCTGCTCGCTTCTTAACTCTTTGCGCATGCGCTGCACGTGCCCCACTGCGACTGCGATTGTGTATCTGTATGTGTGTTGGTGGCTTTACTCAATGAAGCGCCTGCAATTTTAAACTTGCGCATAAGATTGTATTTCAGTCTAAATCGACGTCAATTTACGAGCGTTATTGTGTAGCATTCGTTGTGCCTTCCAAGAAAATAGCCCATATGTCCAGAGGCGGAAGGCAAATGATTGCCACGCTCAAATTACACACAAAGTTGTGCCACCATGCTACAAAAAAAAAGAGCCCCAAACCCTAGACAACTTTGACAAGTATTGCTAAGCAAACATGCAATTGATTGCGACTCTCTGAGTGTGTGTGTGTGTGTTTTTGTTAATGTGTAATTCAACGCCCAGACCAGTGAACCGGGGAGCTTGTAGCACCACAAAGTGGCGATCCACTTCCTTCCGTCTGCGGCCCCAAGCGAACAACAGCAGCCACCCTAGACGCTCTGTCGTCGTCGTCTTCGTTGGCATTTCTTTTGTCGATATTGTTTTTAGGTTCGTGCTTGTGAATCCGATGCCACTTGAACAGCAAACAGCAAAAATAAAGAGCAACAGCTTTAACAACAACAAACAAGAAACAGCTAAAACATTACAATAAATATCAAGCAATCTGTTGAGACAAGCGCACTTGAATCGAAGTTGCTAAATTGAATTGGAGTGGGAATACAAACTGCAGAGTTCGACTGATTAAAAAGATCCCAACAAGTTTTGCATATCTGTGAATCGCTTTTTTCAGACATCTCCAAATGTTCCAAATATTCTTCAAAACTTATATATTAGCTTGCAGAGTCTTATTGCGGACAGATGTATTCTCATCTATTGATTTCATAAGAATTAAAAAACACAGCATCTAAAATTTTCAAAGATATTTTTTATTTTTATTACTGTTTTGCATTGAAAAATGTTTGTTTTGTTGTTTTTTTTTTTAATTTTTAGGAATTTTTTTTATAAGCATATTTATGTCATACATTTACAGATCCAGCCATATACATACATTAGGTAAACTTGATTAGTATTAATATTATTAGAAAATTGGTTTAATAGTTTTTATTTTGTTTTTTGTTTTTAAGTGCAACCTGGATGGAACATTATAAATATTAACACAGTTATATTATTATTTTTTTTTTTATATGGATATACATAAATCCAAGTTGTCTATTGAGATATTTGTGGAATTTTTAAAGGTATTATGTTCGAGTAAGTTAGATATTATAAAATAGAGAGAAAGAAAGAGAGGGTAAGAAAAGGTCAGAGAGATAGAACAAAGTTTTGGGATAATAGCCCAATTTGTTCCTTCAATAGTTGATTTTGCAGTATTGTAAAGGGATTTAAACTTAGCAAAAATACTGTTTGTGCAATTTTCATAAACGTGTAAAGCTTAAATTTTAAGCAAAACTAAAATTTGTTTAACTTACATTAGAGTTTATAATATAGTAGTTTATAAGTACACTAAGTTATCGTTATCGAGTAGTACGAGTTTTATTTAAGCGATAATACACACATACAAAATACGTTTAAAATTAACAGACACACAACATACTTTCGAGTAGTACTTAGGCCGATGGTCTAAAATTTCATTAAGCTTATTATCTAAAATAAATAAAACTTATCGAACTTAACAAAATGGCGACAACGAATGCAAATGATGAATGTTTGTATGTGTGGATATAAAAGGCAAGCATAAGATTGTACACATATAGAGTATATAACAACAGAGATTGTTGGATGTGTTTATGTAATTTTATTTTTTTTTTTGATGAAATAATGCTTAGCTTAATACTGGTGCTGTCATGGGAGTGTATGCGCAATTCTACTACAAAGCACATACAATCGAATTTCTTATGTGGAACTTTTTGTTTGTTAACTTTTGCTAGTTTATCAATGACATGAGCTGAAAGTTTGTAATAAAGCCCTTATGCGTTTAATCCTTTGCTTTTCAGCTCGTGCCACTGTCACTTAAAAGTATGCAATGTTATTTTGTATTAGCCTGCATGAGAGTGCATATGTGTGTGTGTGTGTGTGTAAGTTTGTGTGTATAGTAACTAAATTATATATTTTGATCCATGTTTAGTAATCAGTGTATTGGTGGCGGTGTGCGATCCGGCGCACGCGGCCTTAAGAATTTATTAGGCACATGCTTCTTGATGAATTCATTTTCCTGCAGCTCATTACGCTGTCGTCGCTGCTGTTGCAGCTGCAATTGATGTTGCTGCTGCTTGCGACGTCGCGCTTTAAATGCACCACCGCCTCCGCCACCATTGCCGCCTCGAATGAAAGTAAGATCACCATAAAAGCTGTTGCCCAGAAAGCTGGATTCGGTGGCATTGCGACGCCAGCTGCCCGATGGGCAATTGGTTTTGGCACGCCAGTCAGGCAGCTGAACGCCAAGGCGTCGACACTCATGGGCGTAGGCCGCAAAGCTGTCGCAGTGGCAGTTGCCGGTGGGACATTCGCAGACATCCATGCGACAGGAGTCGATGTAGTTGTTGGGATTAAGTCTATCATCACAGTTACCAAATACTTCCGAGACGCGCAACGGCCGACAATAGAAATTAGGCTTGCGCTTGTTGCACGTCGGCTGTGCCACAACATTCTCCCGAACACGCGAGCACGACTTCGGTCCACCCACTTTCCATGAATTGGCAAAGTGCCATACCTCCTTGTCGTCATGCGACTGATTATCCCTGCCAGTCAAATCATCTCGTCCGCTGCCATTGTAATTGCCGCACAATCCACACAAATGACCCTTGTATTTTGCCGGCACTGACACCTGCAGAAAATTGTTGCCATCCCACTCGATGCTCAGGCCCAGCTCCGTGGTCAGCATGATGGCACCCTCCGCCAATCGTTCGATACTCACATTGTGACCATGGCCATTATTGTTGCTGCTGTAATCTGTGTAGGGCAACGTAACCCGAGTGCCATTAATTTTGACGCGCAGCTTTTGGCCAAGATTGATGCGTAAGCCACGCAACTTTAGGGTTACCGTTTTGGGCCACGAGGATCGTCGCGTGCCGCGTCCATCATTGGTCAGCCGTATGGAGAAGCTGTGACCGTAACAATCGGCGGCCAGCAGATATTTGCAGCTACCCTGAAATATGACAAATAAAACAAAAACAATTATGTTTAAGTTAGAGACCGTAATGGCTTTGAGTTTTACTAGTTTTACTTAAAATCAGCAAGAAGCAATTAATCAAAATTAAATTATGATCCAAAAATCTTGAGTCAAGAGTCTTAGCGGGTGGCCAAGTTTAATGCAGCTGCCAGCTAATGTGAATGGGTCATAAACTTAACTTGGCTCTGCAAATTGAAAAAGCCATATAAATGTCTATTTTATAATGGGTAATTTATTAGCTAAATATTTATTAATTAAGTGGAAGCAAATGGTTTAATTTATATGTGCCCATAAATGTCGCTAGATGTAACGCGAGGCAGCAATATAATTAAATGCCGTATCATATTAAGAAATAAAACTTACTTGGAAACTGAAGAATTTGCCATCGAATGTCTTAAAATGGGGATCACCAAAGACGGTGCAAGTGCCGGCAATTTCCAGACACTTGGGACAACATTCGCCGGGCGGCACCTTAAGTTCCTCATTGGGTCGACACTTGACCGATTGGCAGCGCATCTCGGAGCAGCGTATGTTGCCAGCAATGCATCTACAACTGCGGCATGCACCCATATTCCATGTATCATTGTTCATATACGTTATGCCCTGATGTGAACACTCACTACGGACTTCGAGGACAGCGCAGCGGGGACAGCAGCCAGAGTTGGGGAACTCTGGAAACTGCTGAAACTCTGGAGCACAATCCAATATGGGGCATGTGGCACGCTGGCAGATTGAGGTGCCGTTCAAGCACGTGCAATTGGTGCAACGATCAGGCGTAAACTGTGTCTTATCGTAGTACAGTTTTTTGTGGAATAGACACTTGCCTGATGGATGAAAGATGTGAGCAAGTGTTTTCCATTTATCGAGCTCGCGACTCTGAAACTCACCTTTGACTGCCACAAATTCTCGCTGGTCGGTGCAGCGTGGGCAGCACTCGTTTGGCAGCTGCTCCTGCTTCGTTATGGGGCACTGCAGTATGGGGCAAGTCTTCTTTGCGCAACTCAGCTCATTGCCGCTACACCGACAGACCAAACAGCGATCATCGATCGAGGCGACAACCTCTTGGCCTTCGTCAACAATCTGTCCATTGATCTTGCAACCTGCAAAAGCGTACAAACAACAAACACAACGTCATCAACACACTTTTCATCAGACAACGGTTTATAAAACGAATTATGTATTTAGTTTTGTATTCTATTTATTTTTGGGCGGGAGCCAAGAAAATTTCCACATGTCGAAACGGGTTTCAAAACGATCTATTTGCATAGACTGACGGCCGTGTGTACGCAATATACCCTGTACGCATTCAACTTAGCTTGATAGTCATAAACAACACGAGATATCTATGACATAGTATATGATGAATTCATATTTTGTATCTGTTGCTTAAGTACTTTACTATATTACTACCATTTCCTCCAGGGTATCTTTCCAGTCTTACGTTTCTCTTTAAATGATTGTTTTTTTTTTTTTTTTGATTTAAACGCAATGTGACGTTGTGAACTTAATAGACAATTTAAAGCCCATAAATAAGAAAATCGTGCAAAGTCACAAAATAAATAGAAAAAACAAAAAAATCAAATTTTTTTGACCATCTGTGCGCAGATTTTTTTTGTTTTCTACACGTTCAACTATATTCGGACAATCTGGCGAATTAAAAGGCATTATTAGTTTTTGCTTGCTGCTACTGCTACTAATTCCAGCTAATTTTAGTGAGTGACGCCAAGTGGTTGACATGTTTGAACTAGTTGACAGATTTAAGACAGCTTTTGGACAGCATTGAACACTTTTAGACTAACTAGAAGCTACTTACCCTGACATGTTGGACAGCATTCTCCGGGGCGTGGCGCTGTCAATTGATTATCGTCGCACTGTGAATAACATTTCTGTATTGTTTCGGTGACAACAGTGGCGATGCACTTGTACGTCTTGCAGGGTTCATCCGGATCGCTCCATTCTGCGCCGCTCGCATACGGTACGCCGCGATAAATGCAGCCTTTTTAGTTCAACAATTGTGTTAGTTTTACAACTTATATAATACTTTTTGTTCTGCTTACCTTTGCACTTGGGACAGCAGCTGTCATTGGACTTGGAGTCGAGTAGATAGCAATCATCAATGGACGGGCAACTTTTGTCGCATTTCACAAAGCCATTCTGCAAAACAAAAACACAAAAAACAATTGGTTTGCCATTGATTACCACACAAATCAGACTCAATCCTTGCCCCTGTTAAATCATATGAAAGATTTACAGTCGAATGCTCAATAGAGATGAGCATTTGATTTGTGCATAGCTGTAAGCCATCTCTCAACGTTTTCTTCTCCACCTTCTAAATGTCGCAAATCGTTGCACCTGCAGCTGGTCAATCAGCTTGCACTCTGACCTTCAACTGTCTTTATAATTTATGGATGCAAACGAGTCAAAATTAAATGGAATTGAATGCAAATTCTAGGGCGTGGTACAACTCCTTACTATAGAACCATAAACGACTTTTTCAATGCGCTACAGCAGATAAGTTTTCAAAAGACAGAAACCATTAAAGTCAAGAGTATTAAAGGCTAAATGCATAAGAACCACAGGAATCTGATGCTAATAAATAAAACCACAGGTTAGCTTTTTGCATTGATTGCAATTTTGAGTCCAAGAACAAGTTAAAAGAAAGATGCAATAAGCCAATGACAAATTTTGGCTCTGCAGCTAGCGGCTTTAAACGTCCACTTGGCCGAGACTTGCAACATTGGCAGCAGCTGGTGCTGGTTTTTTTTTGTGCTAACATATTTTGCACAGTTTTTTCTTGTTGTTTTTTGTTAACGACATGTTGACAGCGGCAAGCGGCGCATTAGAATCGATGTCGATCATAAGTCAAAAGCTTGTGGCAAGGCTTTGGCAGCTTATGCAACACTCACTCAGTCAGATTCCGAACGAAACGAGGCGAATTAACTAACTCAAATCAATGGGCGGCTTTAACCCTTGTGCGCGCAGCTGTCGCATGCATTTTTTTTCTTACATACTGACAGGTTTAACATTTTTTGCAGCTCTAGTCAAGATTAGAGAGAGAGAGACGGTGACAGAGAGGGAGACGGATGAAGTCTTAAGCTAATTGTAAATGTATCTATAAATCTAGATAGATGTCGTACCAAAAACAGGCAAAATATTTCACTAATTTGTATGCAGTTGCGGCTGAACAATGTCGCGACATACTCAAATCTATTTGAGTGTCTGAGTGTGTGTGTGTGTGTGTGTTTGTGTGTGTGTATCTATGACGGTTTGTGTATAATTTAGTGCAAGCAAACCAGATTGGATCTCAATTTGGATGGGGTTGCTGCCGACGACGACGACGCCGTCTCGCAACGTGCAAAATTTGCAATTGTTATGAAAATTGTGTCGAGCAGCATTGAGTTTGAGAGTCGAGAGGTTTTTGCGGTACCGAGATTTTTATCATCGTATTAGTTTAATGGCAGTTGTTAGTTGGAATTTTAATGGCACCTTTAGTGCGGGCATTGTAACTCTCAGTGCCATAATGAAATAAACACTGACAGATTGAAAAGCACTTCAGCAATTTAGTCTAACAACAACAACAACAACAAATTCAAACAGTTTCAAATGGAAATTCAAATGGGAAAATATCGCAGTGAGACAAAGTTCAAATGCTCTTCAGCTTCAGATTGAGAGATCGAAGCACGCGGCTCTCTGTACGCATTTTCAGCTGCTGCTTCTGCTGGTTTATGCCTTGAAATTCTTTCTTTCTAATCTGGAACCGGTATAGAAATATTTAAACCAACATGAAAGTTAAGCATCGCCAAAGTCGTCGTTGTTGTCTCTGTTGTTGTTGTTTGATGTTGTCTAGTAGCTGCTTGCAAAGGTTGCTATTAAGAAAAAATGAAGAAAAAAAGAAGAAAAAAAAAAAGAAAAGGCGCCACGAAGTCAACCAAGCGTCCCGGACCCGGCAACGGACAAGCTGCTAAGTAGAGGCTGAGATTTTTGTTTTTCGTTTTGTTGTTGTTGTTATTGTTAAGTGCCAGCGGCAATCACGAACGCCAAAGCATATTATAAGTGTGTGTGTGTGTGTGTGTGTGTATCTATGTGTGCCACAGTGGCAGAACCACATTTGCAAACGGCCTCCAACGACCTTGCGTTTGACAAAACATGATCAGTTTTAACACCGTCCATTCGGCAGTCTACACCTCACTCCATCTCCATCTCCATCACCATCTCCTCTCACCTCCAACTAACTTTAAACACTCAAACCGTTTGCTAGTCGCTTGCTCTTGTTGGCTGCCGAGCAACTAAACGTTTGCTAGTCAAACTTGGCCAAGACTCGTAGACTGTAAACTTGGCTACGTCTCTGAGAATATGGTAATGACAAACTGTGCTTTTATTTCTATACTCATATGTATTTTTTGTCACTTGTGGGCTAGTAGAATATTTTTGCTTGCCAGCTACTATTTGGCTTAATAGTTGGAATTTCTTTGGATTAAGAGTTGCAAAAATTCTTTAATATATTTGGTGTGGGATATCCTGCTTGTAGTTCTTGAAAAATGTTATAATGCTGTGTTTATTTCTATATATAACTGACATACTTTGCAAATCACTTAAACTAATCAAAGTGAGTCAACCAATTCCAACTCTTTGCATGCAATTTTTGGTTTATTTTTAGCGAATAAAACTGCAAAAATTTAGTTTGCAAATATCCATCGTAAAAAACGTGCTAAATCATGGGCTCTATCAACTAGCGGAATGCGTAGACAAGCATGACAAAAAACAAAACGATGACAAGAAAAAAACGCCTAAATCATAAGCCATTAGGAACGCAATGCTTATTCTGCATAAAATTCACATAAAAGCCAAATTTTAGCGACGGAAAAAAACAAAACACCCCAAAATGAGATGAAAAGCAAACAAACGATTTTATTTGATTGTCCTTAGCAGGGGATGTTTATAGTGAGTAGGACGAGTAGACAACGCACGAGATTAAGAATATACATATATATACATATATGTATATATATATTAAGGTAATAAACGTCAGTCATAAAATAAATCACCAAATCACTCACACACACAATGAGTTGGAAAACCGAATGAAGTAGCTTAGAAGTGTGAGAGTATGAATTTAAATGTGTTAATATAATAGTTGCAAGCACAAATAGAATCATAATCATAAACTGTGCGCTTTATGGCTAAACTCTTATTGAGCTGGCAAGTTGTTGTGTGCGTAGCGCTTTCACGCAACTCTAAAAGCGGTTCAGTCGATGCCATCATGAACTTTCAATGACTCTGCGCAGTCGCAGCAACCAAAGCAGCGCGCGCGCGAGCGAGAGGGAGAGAGAGAGTGATAGATCGGGAGATGCTAGGGCGAGACAGCTAGCTCAGTTAGAGCAGGCGCAACGCATGGCGCCATCAACTTAAAGTAAGGTGGCGCCAGCATTGTTTCTTTTTTCATCTGATTTTTAATTTTTGTATATCTTTTTTTTTTTTTTTTTTTTGGTTACGCCCACTTGATGAACTTGACAACAACACAAAAAGCCGCAGCATCAGCAGCTTTATGACTGGAGGCTATACATAAAAACGATCGAGTGCTGAGCTGCGCCGTCGCGAAAGCTTCTTGGCGCTTAAATTGGAGCAGCGGCGTTTAGCAGCGCAAATTAGCAACAGGCATGCAGGCAGCAGTGTAGCAGTGAAGCAGTCTGGCAACGCCAGGAACAGCACGCGCTGCCTGGTGCTGCTGCTGCTGCTGTCGCCGCTTAATGACGACACGACAAGCCGCCTTTGTGTGTGTTAGCCCCCGTCGGTAGCCGTTGACGGCGACAAAAAACACGGCGCCAAGTGTTTGTCAAACGATCGGCTAACCTGTGGTTAACGTTTGTCACGTCGCGTCGCGTCGCGGAAACCCGTTGGACGACTTTGAATTATAAAAAAATGTTATTGCCGAGCAGAGCCGACACGATAAAGCCAAACAAATGCAAACCAAGCGGAGAGCGGGCAAACATTTTTGTGCTAAACGAAAGCAAACTACTTACTTAGTAACTAAAATGTAGCTTAATTTAGAGCAAGCCTCATTAGCGTGTTTTATCAGCATTTTGACATGTCAAGAGCGCCTCCTAATTATTTGAGAATTATAAAGGCATTTAAGATATAAATCAAGCGCTGTTTGTTAATTGGAACACGCTTTTGCGCCTTTGGTGCCCTTAATTAATTTGAAAAAAAATCTTAATAAATGTTATAAATTGGTAACAAAGCAGCACAACTTTTCTGCCGAAACTTTCCAACATATCAATACTTAAAGCACTGACTTCAACTACAAACTTTGCTGGCTACAAAAATTATTACGCATACGCGCAGTTATCCTAAGCATTTAATCATGTACACTTGTACAAGCTTACCCCTCTCCTTCTCTTTCTTCAACCCGTCGCTCTGTCTATTCTTTTGGCATTGCATTTTTGGCTGTCGCAATTTAGTTGCTGTCTAATGTAAATATTTGAAATATTTTGTTTTTGGGGAGGAAGCGGATAAAATTACGCGTACATTTTGCTGGCCGCGTCTGGCAGGCGTTGTGAAATTTGCAAAATATATGAGAACATGGGGCCACATTCACAATACTTCCGTTCTACACACATGTCCTGGCTTGGCTGGACACTGGCGTCGCTCATGCAGCGCCCCAGACAGCGCCAGCGACAGGATCCGCATGAGATTTATTTAGTATTTGTATTTTATTTCACTTCACTGTACATATTGGACACGCTAACTTTCATTTAGAGCAAAATGCTGTCCAGTTTTGTTGGCGCAGCTCCTTGGAGCCGTCTTTTTATGCAACATAAACTTATAAATAAGCATGCAATGTATGTATCTTAGTTGGTAGGAAAATATAAAGAACATGACCCTCGTTGACCTACCTGGCATGTACACTTGAAGCATTTGGAGTTTTGTATGCCTTTGATTGGCCATTCTTCACCTTCATTGGCACAGGATTCCATATCACCTGGAAAAGTAACCGGGAAAAGTAAAAGATATTTGTTAATGGATTTAATAAAATACTTCTCGAATTTGCTTTTGCTCGAATTTCAAAACAAACTTTGACAGTCATAAATTCTTGGAAAAGTCTCTCCCAACAATGTCTAGTCAAATAACAAGTAAACAAATATTTAATTTTCAATCATGTACAGCCGGAAATTGCCCACTGACTAAGATGTTATCCAGCACGTGACTCGCAGCGCCGCCTTAAACCAAACCAAAAAGGAAAACCAACCAGGTCAATGCGATTAGGCCACTTTATCAGCATTCCCCGTACTCCGATTCGTAGATGTGTGTGTTTGTGTTTGTGTATGCAACCAAACATGCCCTGTTAGATAATAAAGCAACGCACCATCATCTTCATCTTCTTTACCTCCCTGTGTTGCCTGCATTTTGGGTAAGTCTTTGTTTGGTTTACCTTTTCTCTTTTGGCACCGGCGCTAAGTCAAAGTAGCAAGCGCCGCATGTTAAACATGTTGAACAACAAACAGCAAAGAGAACAAGCCACTGTACCTGCTAAGAATAAAATCGACTACAGTATACCTTGTTATCAACTCTTCAAGCAAATGTTACTTATGTTTTGTGATTTTTCACAGATTATTAAAAAATATATATTAAAATCAAATAAATTTTCTATTGGGGGTAACTACAGCAACAAAATACCCGTTTGTGTAAATTGTTACTGTCCAGGGTATAACAAAGAACGTTTCGAAACGATACAAAACTAAAAAGGCAAGAAGGCAAACGGAAACGTCGGCACAGCGACCCCAGGCTGACTTGCAGGGAACGTCCCAATGCCCGGGGCTGGCTTTGTTGGACCACCTGCAATGTGCTGATAAACATACACTCAAATACGCACACACATGCAAAGAGATACAGCACGACAGGCTCAGTGTGTTGGTTGATGATAAATGAAGACGCCGGCGCTACATACACTTAAAGATGTACAAAACACAGATACAATTGCAGATGCAGCAATTTTAGGGCAGCTTGCCTCGGTTTTAGGCCCAACTCGATATTATCAATGTTTGTATCTTTTTGGTTGTTTTTTAGCTTCCAACACCATGTGGTTCTTATTGATGTTGTTATTTTTTTATTTTTCATTTCTTTTTCCTGTTATTCGTTTGTGTCCTGCTGTGCCATTTTTTTGTTTTTTTTTTGTTTTTTGGGACCACCTTCATTCATAAACAAATCCATTGGTGCTCTAATGAAGTGGAAAATTTATTAACTTCTTGTTGAAACTTTCTACATGTCAACAGAGACGAAGCAGTATCTGGTTCCCTTCTATTTTTTTGGCTGTCCATCTAGCGGCCGACAGTTAATGAACCTTGGTTCAAGTAACGCGATATCGGAATTGCACTATATATACATACATATTTCTAATTTATGCGATTTCTTATATAATTTAACACACTCGAATGCCATATAAAACCGAAAAACCCACTCAAAATATTTTAGAAAACATGTTAAGCTAACGAAATAAATAAAGAAAAACAGCTAAGAGTGCTTTAGGAGAGAGTGTTGGATTGTCAGATACCCTGTTCTTGCAAGAAACAAATAGTTAAGCTTCAAAATGAGTGATTAACATTTGCCTAAGATATACACTTGACATGAGGTCATTTAAACTTTTATATTCCTTATAATTCTCAAGACTTAAAAGATCTTGAAAAAAAAGAAAATAAAACTACAAATCTGTCAGCAATCAAATACGCTCAGTAGCTGTTCAGCTGGCGTCGACTTATTAATCACAATCACAGATTTAGCGCCAGCGCTAGACAGCGACGGCAACGTTTAGGGAGCGCCAAAAGTGGCATGTGTTGCCAATTGGCAACAGCGCTAGGGAGACAAGGGGAAACCTTAACGCCCGACTTACAGCAAGAACTATTTGGTTCATGTGCCTAAAGGTGAAGGCTTATACTTTTTCAGGGTGAAACTGTCAAAACTAAACATTGTTGGCAAAGCTATTGAAATAATTTTTATAAACTATATATTAGATTAGAACTGAAGCTCTAATCAGTCAGAAAATTAATAAGGTAAATAATTAGTCAAGGTTGACATACCTACAATGCAGTACTAGGTCAATAAATTTAGTTGAGTTTAGATAATTATCAGCCCTTAGTAAATGTGTAATAACTACAATTTAAATTAAATCAAAACTTAATTAATGAAAACTGATCTGATACCAAGAAACTTTAAGGACTGATCTAGTCTAATCGTTAACTCGTTCAGTATTCTTCATTCACTTACCTGAAAGGCCTTCTCCTAAACCAGCCACAGATTGCGTTTGAATCAAGGCAATCATGATGAACAAACTGATTGTTAAAATTTTGCCAAATATATTACAGTTGTTGTTTCTTTGCCGCCTTGTGTGGCCATGACATTGTGTGTTATAGGTTGTCGTCACTGGTTGTTGTTGTTGTTGTTCCAGCTTGCCACTTGACGACGTACAACATTTCCACATGGCGTTCGATTTGCAGCACATTTTTGCAATTTGTTGGCGCAAGTTCAGAGAAATTTGCTTGAGTTTTAATTACTATAATTATATTTATTGTTTTATTCCTGGTAGTTTTTGTTGTATGTATTTTGATTCGCTTGAAATGTTTCTGAAAATACAGTGTTAAAAAAATTGATGAAATCGGTTAGTTTAAAAATATGCAGGCGCCAAAATAGAACTAAAGATTTTATTTTGTTTAAAAATTTATGGGTGTGCAGGTGTTTTATACAACTTTATTGTTGTTTTTAAATTTGTTTCGGGATAAATTAATGCAAGCTGGTTCATTAGACAGTCAGCGAGACGTTTCTGATCTAGCCAAATGATTTGCACTTGCCGCCTAAGGTCTAAACATAAACCATTTGCTGTTAGCTGATTTGTGGTTGTTGTTGTTGTTGTATTTGTATGATTTTCGAGGTTTTCAGTATTGAGTTTCTCGAAATTTTATGATGCCTATCAAGATGAGGCCAGGCCAGGCCAGGCTAGACCAGGACAAGTTGGCACACATTTCCTCTTACCACACACACGCACACGCACTTAAACATACACAAAATTCTGCGAATCATCTTGGCCTGGTCAACATCCATCGACTTTGCACGTACGCCCAAAAGGTAAACTCCGTTGGCTATTGGCCAATTGTTTTTTTATTTGTCTCTCTCTCACTCTTTCACTCTCGATTTGTCTTTATGGCAACTCTTAGGTGTTCGACAACTTGGACAATATTTGTTGCGATTTATGATCAATTCGTGTGTGTGTCTGCGTGTGTGTGTGTATGCGTGTGCATGTGCGTGGTACAGGTAACGCCAGCTGATAGATTTGTGTGTGGTGTTCTTTGTGTGTTGTGCGCCGGGTCATAAAAATGTTAATGATTTTTGCGTCTGGCGCCAGGCAATATTGTAATGCTTGTTTGACTTATAATTAATTTTATTTTTGTGTGTTGCTCTCGGCATAATTTTTATTATTTGTTTTTATTTGTTTGTCTTAAGCAACACCGTATCAAAAATTGGAAGAAAACAAAAATACAAATTATACGATAAACAAACCAAATCCACATCAAATTCTGCTCAAGTTTATTGATTATTTAGCTTCAAAGTGGCGCCAGCTTTTAATAAACAAGCGGATGCTTAAACTCGATCGATGAATCAGAATATAGAAATGTCCCAGTATAATGTGCATATCTTATCATTTATTAAGTTTATGCGGTTGTTGTTCACATTCTATTTTATGACGTACATAGTAAAATTGTTTTTCTGTGGGTGTTCTATCATGACCCACCCTACTGCCTGCCCGGCTGCATTATCATGCATCGAACCGTAAGATCGTCATGCCAAAAGCGGTGTTTGACCTAACAATGTTATAACAGACAGCCATTAAAAAAAAAAAAAAATTTGCCAAACAAACTGATAATGTTCTATATAGTATGTGTAGAAAAGCATATAGACATTTGCAGTATATGTTAATTTCTGCAATTGATAAGATTCACAGCGACGACGACACCTCGATGAACAAAAAGCTAGAAACAACGTTTTGCCTGTTGTCTGTCTCTGTTGCTGATTAGCTGCAATTTGTCACTGCATTACTGTTGACAAGGACAATGTACATGAATTTTATATATAGAACTATGTATATTATGTACACTTTATACGTATGCAACGCAGCTGTTTTTATAGAACTCTTTGTATACTGTGTGTCGTTGCGAATAGAACTTGGGGTCTATTCATTAAGGATATGAACATGCAACATGCTTTTATTGAAATCTCAAACTACATTACAGAGTGTAGAAAAACCTATACTAAGTAATCCATTATGTTAGAAAATATATACAGAATGTAATTTGTTTTCATAATCTTAGCATTGTTAAATAAATATTTTATGATTATTTCTTATAACTTTACACATACTGCGTAGCACGTGGAACATAATGTCATTGCCGAATTCAACAATACATTGTTATAAATAAACAGATGAACTCCAGAAATCAAAAACCTCAAACAAAACATTCAAACAACGCAATTTGTATGTGATCTTTGTAATTTTTGGAGGGAAACTTAAGAACACACGAGCTGGCATTGAAGTTGAAAAAAAAAGCCCCAACAATAGCGATAGTTTTGTCAAGTATTTTAACCACTTCTACAATGAGAACCTTGTACTTTGTGGTGCTTATCGTTTGCCTCCCAAAAACTATCAAAAGCATTTGAATGTAAGGTTGATGTGCGCTTGAGAGGCCACACTTGTCATGGCTTGTTCTCGTTTATAAATAGCAAAACTGAAGCTGACAGCTGGCAGCTGGGCAGTTGAGAAATTAGCGAGCATTTTTAATTTAAGACAAGTTACTATAAACGCTTTGATTTAATTGACCGCCTAGCGGCCAATTGCATGATGACGCGTCGCAAGAGTCGTGTCAATTAAATCTGAGGGTCTAAGGGGGTTACACTGATTATGGGGTTTTGGTTACACAGCTTGCAAGTGGGTAAGAGGGTGGGAGGAATTCTAATGCCGTCAAACTGGCGTCAAACTGGCGTCAAGCTGGCGTCAATGTGGCAATTAAGATAAGCGGCCTCACGGCCTCAACTGGCCCTGTCTCAGCCCTGTCCCTCTTATGGCCAAAAGGGGCGCAACAAATTGCTCAAACGCCTTCGAAACAAAAAAAACCAAAACCAAGAGAAAAGAAAAGGGTTCACGCAGACCACGCAGACAGCTAGCTGTCTAGACAAGGTCTAATGATGTGCGGTAGGTAAGCATGTTTGTTTGTTTGTAGGTAGTTCAGGTAGCACACAACACTGTTCTGGGTAGTTAAAGTGCGTGCACCACCAGGCTTATCAGCAGCCGAATTCCACTTAAGAACTTGGTCATTAGAGGTGTACTGCAACTTTTGCTGCCAATTACGCATTTATGTATATGTATGTGCGTGTCTACATTTTAGCCTGGCTCTTTGGTCTGGCTGTCGCCGACTTTAATTCAATTAAATGTGGAATTTTATTTGGGCCCTTACATTAAAGCCAAGATCAGTTAGTAAGCAAAAAGGGACAAGGCTCAAGATAATAAACAAATGGCGCCAGCAACAACTTTGCCAAATCATGCAAATTGCACAACAATAACAAATAACTACAAAAAAAAAGAAACGAAAAAAAAACCACATAAACTACAAGACACGATACGTATCTGGCTAACAATGTCGCGAACGTTGCCGTTGAACAAGTTGGCTCTGCTTGGCAACTTGGCAAACTAATTTTAATAGATTTGCATATTGAAGTCAGTATTGCCACAACAATGAGACAGGCCTGAAACGCACATTTGTCAACGTTGCTAGCGGCGGGCCCAGGGCATGGCCGAGACACTGTGTCTTAGGGCCAGGGCCATAAAGAAAAGAAGCCAACGTTATTGGTACAAGCGGCGATAACAACTACAGCAAATGAAGACAACAACGTTGACGTTGATGTTGATTATGTGGACGATTGGCCCAAACAAAAGACAACAACAAACAACAGCAACAACGACATCGCGAGCTGCAACAGCAACAGTTAACAAAACTTGTGCCCTCAGAGCCCCATAAACGGGTCCTCCTTAGCTTGCCCCACACGAATGCATTTTTAAGATTGAAAACGAATGCAAGCCAAACGACATAATAAAGACAAAACAATAACACACTATTAGGGCAACAATACTCAACTTTGATTGCCATAAATCTGTCTTGGTTTTTACTGCACTCAATGTAGACTTTAACCCTTGCCAGAGTTTTCCACCCAAAAACAGAGACAGTGAGAGACACTTGATCAACAAACTTAAAATAGGGCAACAAGCTTTTGAAACTGTAAGTCAAATATGTGGAAAAAAGTTCACTTTATAAGTAATTACTAAAAGTTATTATTATTTTAGGTATAAGTAAATTTTGAGCGCTTTGCAACTGATGCAATAGTTTGTAGATTTGTTATAAATATTGTCAAATATTTTCTTAAAAACTTCGTAAAATTTCACATTAAGTCTGTATACATAAATACTACTGCGGGGTCTATATATGTATCTTGATTTGCTTATACAAAATTTAGACTAAATAATTATTAGTATCCTTTTATATGTATCGGAAAATGTTGCTTGGGAGTCAACTTCAATATTATTGCTACTTAAATCATTTTCAAGACTGTAAAATAATAATTATCTACTTTGATATGCACAAATACGTTTAAATGTTCAAGCGTAAGTTAAGCTTATATCTAAGTGCAAATAATTGTTCATAGAAGCTAAATCAGAACGATCTAAAAGAGAATTTTGTTTGATTTGAGCTTCCGGTTTTGGTCACACTGGCGATTGGCAATACATGAACTTTTACTTAGTCATGGCCATATGAGCTGCACAACAATTGTCGCAATCTGGTCCAACCTTGCCATATTTGTATTCTAAATTTGAATATTGCAAATAGCCCACACACACATTAAATACACACTCATGTGGGGTTCATATAGAATGCTGAGCATATAGTATGAGGAGCAATTGTTGAAATTTGAGTATTATTAGTAATTTTAAACCGCAAAATTCTATAAATAGAACAGTTCAATTAATTGATACACAGACAGGCTGTCCGTCCGCATTTAGTGTTTTCTTCATATATATAGAGCGGCATGGTTCGGGACGGATCAGCCAGCTGACAAAACTCATTTATGCGGAAGCCCACCAAATGCTTAGCCTATGTTTCAAAGTTAGAAAGAGGTTTAAAAAAAAATACGAAAACGAAGACTTTTAAACAATTTTTGTTTTGCATGTTTATTGTGCAATTATTTTTTTCGGGCGAAAGGTAATCAAAAATTACATATAAATATTTAAAAACTTTTTTTTTTTTTCAAAACCGGATTTATTGATTGGAAGATGAGCACCGTTCACAGCAGCCAGCAATCGGCGTTTGTAGCTGTAAACAATTTTTAGAAATAAAGAGAAGAAGACAACAAAAAATTAGACGATATATGGGAATTCCAGCGTGTGACGCGACTAACCCGAATTTTTGCAGTTGTTGTTGTGAATGCTATTGATGTTTGTATGTGTGTATATCTTGCGAGACGCTTCTGGAAAATTTGTTTAATGACAATGCACAATTAATAGCATTTCTCTAAACACCATATAAAAAAAAACATGTTTTCCAATACCCTATATAAAAGACAATTATTTCGATAGGGTGTCAACGTCCAACCGACAAAAGAGGGCACCTTATCTATATCTATATATTTTTAGTAAAAACATTTAAAATCGCTTTCTTTTTGGCATTTTTGTAAAGGGTATCTTCTATGTGTCTCTTGGCTGTTGCTGTCTTCGCTTTAACAGCTTATCTGTGTTTGAGGCATATGACGTCGATTTATATACTATATAATATGTAGATATTGTTCAACAATCAAAATGGTTTTCACAGTCAAATTTATTGATTAACACACAAATGCGAATTGTTTGCATATTTTCGTTTTTTTGTGTTGTTCCGTAAGACAAACAACATCAAGGCACATACGCTAGCTGCTCAGATGCTACATAGATAATGGATCGAAGAGCTTGAAGAAACGGGCGTGTTCTATGTTTTGTTTAGTTTGTTGTTTTTTTTTTTTTTTTGCTTCGCACTCTTTCTGTGTCTCTGAAATAAGATATGCCATAAAAAACTTTTACTTATAAGTATGCTAAGCGTGAAGCTTACGAATTCCAGAAACATGATTCAGTTGTTTGCATGCTTCCGTTTTGGACAGCGAAAGAGAGAGAGAGGTAGAGAGAGTAACAAACTAGTTCAAAGTGCAATAGCAACAGGTGCCCATTGAAAAGCATGCAGAATATGAGACCCTTTCTATATGGATTGGTTCGTTGCCAGAGTCTTTCGTTTGATAGTGAAGTTTAGTTTTGTTTTATGTTTGTTTGTCTGTCGTTGCTCGTCTTGGTGTTGTGGTTGGGGGACTGCACACACAGATCCGTATCGCTTAATGTGTCTGTTAATTCACGTTGATGTGCTCATATATCTTTTGTGCTACGATTTCATGTTTGAGCAGCTAGCAGCGGTGGAGGGACAAGCAATGGCATCCGAGACAAGCAGATAGCCAGCGAACCTAGACCTAGACAAGTGGACCGTCTGTGTGTGACAGCCACACGATCTGTGGCCACTTGGCGGTGCCATGTGAAAACGTGTTGCAGTTGTTATGTAGCAACTGTTGCTGTTGTTGTTACTGCTGCGACTGCAACTGCAATCGCACTTGCGGGCAGTTTGCTTAACGTGACGTTGAACCTGCAACTACAACAACAGTTTGTCTACTTTTTGGATCATCATCATTATTATCCTCAATTGTAATGGATGTGTTAATTCAATGCCTAACAGCTATTCGTACAATGATTGATATCTGTTAAATGTGTTAAATCATTGCATTTGTTTGCTCTCAATTCGAAATGCTTTATCTGCTTTATATGAAATGCAAACTCAGCTGAACTTTTTAGAACTTATTGTAAAACTACGACAAACAACATTTCAGTATATTCCACTCTAAATCTTAGCATATTCCATAAAAATTCTCGCACTTGGCCAAGTTAGTTTGATCAACTCGTCTGCAAAAATACTTTAATATCAATTGTTGTTTGTGATTAAGATTAAGATTACTAATACGCCGTGTGGTGCTTTTGACTATGGCATACATTTTGTACGTTATTTACTGGCTGCCATTGCAGCAGCTTCCCAGACAATGTGGCGGCATTGGTGGAGCACATACGCACACACACATGCTCAGCGGAAAGTTGCATGTTGTGCGTTGACAAGCTCATTTGTTGCAACAACTACAACAAACAAGCATATTTGCTTACAATATTTATTCAATTATTTATTTCCACAATGTCAGACATATTTGGCATTCAATACTAAAAAAATAAAATAGCTTAAGCCCAACAAGTAAAACAGCGCTAGTTGACTGTATAGAATAATACCCTGAGTATATAGAATAATAGCTGAAGACATAAGTTTTGTATCTATTCAACTTTATTTATGTAAGAGCTACTTTTACCTAATAAACAAAAGTGTAATTGAATAGCATTATGAGATGTGATGATAATTCAATGCTCAAGGACTGTAATAACATCTTCTGGCTCGAGTCAATTGATGTTTCTATTTAGGCTTAAGGCAACTATGGATTTCAATGAAAAATGTATGACTTGTATAACATCAGAATTGACGCAAATTTTCGGTGATAATCATATGTTAATAGCAAAACTCTGCTGCCTAATTTACTACTGCTGTTTCTGCCATAAACAAACTAAGTTATGCCAGAGTCAAACATGCAAATAAACATAAATAGTTATTAACAGTACTAAAATGTGAACCATCTTAAGTTAGGCCAAAGTCAAACCTACACACCATGAAGTTCTTGAACTTGCTATTAAATTCCATTCAGTATGGTTTTCCAGCTGTTTTCTTACTTTGCCTATAACAATAACCAAACGAATTTTTATTAAATTCCAAACTTAATGATTGGAAATCTATATGTACCCTTAGGCAGGCTAAATGACCTAATTAATTGAGCCTGCATATTTTGAATACTTAAGTAATTAGTTGCTTAGCAATCAAGTTAAGCGGTACCAAATTGCACACACAAATCTTTTTGCAAAGAAATTTTATTTTTTTTAAGCTTTATCGCTCTTACAGTTAATTATCAGATATATTGCCCACATATGTACATGCCGCGTAGACTTTTAAGCAACTAAAGCATAGAACATAAACTTTTATTTATTCTTTTTTTTCAGATAAAAGTTCACAAATACATAGATGCTAACAAACACACGCACACATAGACACATTAAGTGCAGCACACGCCGCAAAGTCTGGCAGTTTTTTTAATGGTGCTATTTATAGGCTTATCTGAGCGTTATTATTATTGGCTTTGTCTAGTGTTTTTGTAATTATTAATTAGTTTGTGTTTGACTGCAACAAGCAACAACACACTTATAACAACAAAAACTACAAACAACAACAAAAGCAAAGGCAAGCAAATTGGTTCAGTTTTGCATGTCATGGCGAAATTATTACAAAAAGCTCCGTGTATGCGTGTGTGTGTTTGTGTGTTTTCTTGTATGTGTGGAAGTGTGTTTAGTGTGTATGCTGTATGCATGACGCAGACATCGTTTGAGTGATAAAACATAGGGAACGTGGCGGGGGGTTGGTAGAGAAACATGGTGAAATTGCAACGCAGACGCCGCCAACAGCCGTCGATAACCTGCGCGATGACGCATGTCCCTTCTGTGCGTGTATTTGTGTGAAGCTTAGTCAAAGCATTGAGAGACATATGGCGACAAACGCTGACGTCATTAGGCTGCTGGGCAGAGAACTACCCCCAATATATATATGTATATAGTATATATATGTTTATAGAATCAAGTGGACTTTGAGTTATCGCAGTTGAGCCAACAACCAGGCAAAGCAAACGGCAAAACTCCATCACTTGGCCCAGTTGCTTGCTTTAACACTTGGGTACAACATTCAACAAACTAAACAACAAACTACAAGCTAGCAATTACAGTTAACAGCTTGGATGAAGCCAAGTCAAACTGCCAGCTACCAGCTACCAGCTGTGCAGCCATCCACATCCACGTTCACATCCCACGCAGTCAATTAAGAGCGCGCCTTTGGCTATTGGATTACACACACTTCAACTTGCGCCTGGCCAGTCAGTCCGTCAGTGAGTCCGTCCGTCCGTCAGTCTGCCATTCATTTGGGGGTGGGGGGCATTTTGTAGTCAGCATTTAAAATTATTTATTAGAAGCAACAGTCGAACTGGCATTCAAGCCGGCCAAAAGAGCTGCTGCAGCTCCATTGCCTGGAACACAATCCAACAACAACGAACAACGACGACAAGCTGAGGCGTATCAAATGTTTTTGGTTTGCTTTGCACTCTTTTTTTTTTTGTGCTCAGTTGTTGTTTTTTTGTTGTTTTTGTTTTCGTTGATGACTGAGGAACTCTCTGTGTTTCGACTATGGCTGTGGCTCTTGTCTTTGGGTTTTGCCAGTCAAACGAGCCAAGCCGGCCCAGGCGAACGCGTTTAAACGGCGACGGCGTCTGGCGCTTGCCGCTTGGCGACAGCAATTTACCTTTAAGCAAATGCAAAAAGTAGTCAACAACAACATACACACACGTACGCACACACACACACAATTACCCCAAGAGAGCGGGATTCTCTGCCCGAGTCTATAAATAATCCAAAAGCCAAAAGCAGCGCCATAAATCATAGGAAGACACACGAGTGTCGAGTTATTATGCGATCATATTTTAATTGCCGGATTATTATTATGCTGTGAGGACTCGACGACCAGAAACAAGAGACAAAGACAGAAACGTTCCAGACCCAATGGCAGTCCGAGTCCAACTTAAAGTCCCAGTCTCAAGTTCCCAGTCGTGCCAGTGTGTGTTCGTGAAAGAGCAGCGACTGCAAAGTAGACCAAAGCAAACAAAACACCTGCAGACCGCCTGTCTCTGGTCATGTCTATGCATGGACAGGTGCGTGCACCAAAAAAAAAAAACTAAAAAGAAACAAGAGAGCATTAATATACTTTAACTGTGTCGAAGCCTGAATACTCTTGAAGTAGTTATGAAAATGTGGGGCCTTGAGTTAGTTTAACAACTCAAAAGAAATCTTGAAACAAAATCGGAAATCAACTTTAATTTTTATGACAAGCCAATGAGAACATCATTAATGAAGTCCATAAATGGGAATAGCTTAAATTAGCTTGCCTCGCTATAAGATCTGTGATAACACTTCTAAAAAACAATATAAATAAAATTGAAATCAGTTAATAAAGTTGGATCTTTCCCTTATGCAAAGTTACGACTAGCTTCCCATAGTTACCCTTATAATAGCCGTATTGAGTTTTTATAACTATCTATGACAGTACCTCTATAAAAATAAAGATATGACATTAAACAATGAATGAAATGCCTTGGGAAATAACTTCATCAGACCATTAACAAAACAATAAAACCCTCTTTCTAAAAGGGTGTAAAACAACACTAAAATGCAGTTGCAGTTGCAGTTGCAATGTTGAGCCTGCAACTGAGCAAACGAGTTGAGTTGTTGTTGCTGTTGTTTGCATGTGCGTGTGTGTTGGCAAAACAGGTATGGTTGCATTTTTACCATAAAACGAACAGAGCAACAACAACAACAACAACAGCAAAAAAGCAACACCTAGGCCCAGAGAGCCTGTCCAATTGTCGTTGTCGTCTAAGCTGACTGTCATCCAACCAACCAACCAACCAACCAACCAACCAACGAACCAACCAACTGCCTACTGTCCAGATAGTCAGCCAATGCGGCCTTTATAGTACTACTATGTCTGTTCTGGCCCGATATGCTAGCAAATATGTGTCTGCATTCAGCCATGTAACAAATAAAAAATTCGAAAGATAAAAAAATCCCCTCAGGCCACAATCTTCTCAGTTGCGAAGTTGTCCCATCCCTGACTCTGCCCAGTTTTAAGATATTACTGCAAACTGCGTACGCAGTTATTACCAACATTTTTTACAGTTTTTTTTTTTATTTATTTTTATTACATTCGTTCGTCTCTGCTTGATGTCATATTTCTTTTCCTTTTTCGTTGTTTTTTGCTGTAATTCTTCGATACTTTGTTGTCATTAATGAATGCATTGTAATTCTTCAAGTTTTAGAGCAACATTTTCATAATTCTTACGAGAGACAGGAAATAGTTATCGTTTTTTTTTTAGTTTTTATTAAATACCACAAAATAATTGTACTTAAGACGTGATATTTAGTCCATTATGACAACTAATGCTTGATAGATAGATATGTGTACTTTTATGCATGTGGGGCATGCGAAATTTAACACATTCTTACTAATGAGATAAACAAAATGATTCATAGCTGTAAGCTCTACTATTCATATATATACACATATATACATACTTCAATCAACAATCAACTGTGATTGAGCTACTACTTCGAGTACCTTGTAATTGTACAATTCAAAATGATAGACACCTTCTCTAAGCAAGTTATTTAGTGTATGTGTGAAAATACACTAAACATGTGCAGCTATCTATCAATTTGATTATACTTTGAATAAACTTTGCTTAACAAATTAAGCTGTCATACAAATTGTTTTGGAACTTAAAGTAAATTGCATACAATTGATACAGTTTTGGGATGTAGCAAATAAATTATATTAAGATGATTTAATGCTGAATCAGCATGAAATAGCTTAAGCTAAAATTCTCCAGTGAATGCCAACCAACGTTAAGATTCAGACAGAAATTGCCATTTTTAAGAATTGCAAAGAATAATGGTTTTTTGGAAAGCAATGTTCACAAGTATTTAAAAAATACACGTGTTATTAATTATAATATACTTTTTCATTGCCATAAATATGTAAAGATACTTGCAGTCTCTCTCAAAGATCTCTCTGCGCAACATACTAAAAACAACTATCAGCCATCAGCAAACCCTTTATTTGTACAAAATGTTAAGCAGATTTGTTTTTTGAGTGCTTACTTTGAATGTTTAAAGCGTATTTTCGAGCTGTTTTGATTCTTACTTGATTTATTTTACAATTGAATACATTCATAAATGCTTCGACTGAATGAACAGCAAAGGGAGGCATAGTTGAGGCATTCATAGAGATAGGCAGCACCTAAAAGAGAAGCCTACATAAACACTCACACTCGCTCTCACTCTCCCTCTCTCTCTCTCTCTCTCTCTCTCATAAAATGTGATAATAGTATTCAAACAATTAAACAATTTTCGCAAAATGTTGAAACAACTTAGGATGGTGACGCAGGGCGGGCTGAGCGGCATGGCAGGGCAGGGCAGGGCAGGGCCCAGTATGCGCAGCAGGCAGATAGCAAAACGTTTATATGTTCTCATTATAATAAAACAAAATCGCGCTCTACACGTACTTATTGTCAGACAATAACAACAACAGCAAGCAACAAAAAAAAAGATTAATTACAAAAGAAAAGTAAAGAGGCAAAGTTTACCCGTAGAATCAACTTCCAGCTGACGACGGGGCAGAGTGCTGTGTGCTGTAGTGTAGTTTGTACGAGGCGGGGGGGTGGAATCGAGTTGACTTTCAGCACAATTGCAGGAACGTAGACGAGGCGGCGGCGGCGGTGGCAATGGAGACGGCAACGGCGGGTTGAAATTTGCGGAATCGGAAATTAATTATGCTTGACATGTTGCCGGACCGAGGAGCAGCGGCAGCAACAGCAGCAGGGACGGCAGCAGTAAAGGAGACGATGTTCTTTTGGACAAGGTGCTGCTGCTGGAGAAGGCGGAGCCGTTGTTGTCTACTATTTGTTGCTCTTTATTTGTTGCTGTTGGTGTTGTTGCAGATGTTGTCGATATGAATCGCATTTTCAATTGCTTTGTGCGGCTGTGGCTATGGCTGTCCAGTGTGTCTTCTTCTTTGCTTCTTTTATCTCAATTTGTTTGTTGTTTCTTAAGGCATTGTAACAACAAAATACGCACGCAGCACGCTTTTCATTTCAATTGTTTTCCTGATTTTCTCTTCCTCTCTCAGCATATAATTAATAGTCTTTCGCGCCACGTGCCACACACGCGCAACAATACAATGCACGCAGGATGTGTAAAATTACAGATTAAGCATACGCCACGATGTGCCCGAACTGAAGTCTCAACTTAGCGTTAGCTGCACGCCAGCTAGCCAGCTAGCGAATTTATTGTCTATTGTTTTTATAATTGTTCTTTATTGTATCTTGCCTTAGTGCAAACGCAAATTTCAAATATAAATGCAATTTATGCATGTAAAATGCAATGCTAGGCACAGCGCATGCAATTGCCAATTGCGCGCCAATTTGTTGTTAGATTTTCATTCTGTCACAATACTTAAAAACTTTAATATTTGTTTTCAAACTCTATGAGAACGCTGCAAGTCTTAAAATGAGTACCATTTTTATGTTATAAATACGTTAATATATTTTCGTTTAAAATATTAATTAAAAGCACACACAGTTAAAACACGCGCGATAACAACGTTTAGATCAAGCTGTTGTACCAGCCAGCTCGGGGGGTAATGTTCTCTATATTATATATATATATATTTTACTTATATATATATAAATCTAGTATATATGGATGTATTTGCTGGGCTTATGAACTTGTGATTAATGCGATTTATTTTGTATATTATTTGATTTGATTCTTTTTTATCAAGCGATCTTTGTGCGAGATTGACGCGCGCGCTTGAAACAGCTTGAAAATTTTTTCCTGTCTGCGCAGGCTATTTTTCTTTAGCTTCGCTTGTCTTTTACTGTAAGCTCAGCGTTTTTCCACAATTCTCTGACCGTTCGTCGGCGCTGTTAAACGAGAACTAAACAACGGGGCACAGCGCACGAATCGCAGGCGACTGTGCAAGACGACAACAAATGTAGCGAGAAAGGCAGCTGTGAAACACGAACCGAGAGCAGCGCGCTGTGACACGAACAAAAAACCAAACGACTCGTGTAAACCGAAGTGCTCTTAATGTTATAGTTGTTGCTGCTGTTGTTGCTGTTGCTTTTGGCAGCAACAGACGCTGCGGATTGGTTTTTCCTCGTTTTTGGGGGGCTCGCACCGTTAAGTAGTGCCAGCTATTGGTTTGGGGTCAAGTTGAACTGAAGATGCTATACAAAAGACGAAGTGTAGACGTAATATGTTTGATTGTATATCACTTAATTAATCGTTTGATACATAATTAATATACCTTGCTGCATTGCATAATCTAACTAAAAGTAATAACAAATTAAAAATGGTTGCAACAAACTGCATACCATAGATACAATTTCGATTGTGTTAGTTGCTTGGTATTTAATTTTTTTTTTTTTTTGCTGTTTTGGCAACAGTTTAAAGTCCATAAACTTTTTTAGTTGGTGCTTTTTGGAGCTGCAATCAGCAATTGAAATATACTTTTCAAGAACTGTTCGCATTCCACACAGTGCACATTGTGAAATGAATACCTTGTTAACATGTGCTGCGGTTCAGGTACAGGTACGGTTATTGGTGAGACTGGCTCATTACCTTTCCCCTCCCTCTCTCTTTCACGCAAACAGCGCAGGCTAATTATGTTATCTCAATTCTCAATTTCAAACGATTCTTAGAATTCAGCGCTGCAAATTAAAATTTTGTCAACTGGCATTTTAATGTGTACCTCGAACAATGTTTCCTTTTGCTCGGTTATAACAATGGAATGTGAAACACAACGGTACTCGCCACTCTTATGAATGGAACCGAAAACAAGCATGGAACAATTGAAGTTAAGGTGTTTGTAGTAGCATCTGCAAAAGCATTTATGATTAACTATAAAACAGATAAGTTTCTTTGAATGGAATTTCTTGATAAGTACTCGAGATTCAAATGCCCCTCTGCCGCAAACCAGGTCAGTAACGATAAATAAGTAACGAATATATAAAGAAAACGCTATTTCCTAAAAAAAAAACTAAAAAAAACTTTTATAACACTGAACGAATTCTTATAACTAACTTAAAGCATTAAACGGCATATTTAGCAAACTTTCTACTGCCATAACCTTGTCAAAGCTAAAAAGTATAATCAGGTCAGGTATCTATATTAATGCTGCAACAATATATTAAAGAATTATCATCTATAAAAAGCGTACAGAAGAGTTTTCCTTAAGAAAATTTAAACAAATTGTAAATGCCATTTACAAGCCACCTAACATTTGAAATCATGCATTAACCAAATGCAGCATCGCATACATTACAGTAACAACAACAACAACAACAGCAACAAATAACACTAGCAGCATTTAAAGCATTTGAAATACAACAGCAACTAGCACTTAGCCGCACTTGTTCAAAAGCCACAAATCTTTTATGGCATTTGTTTCAAATGCGATAATAACACTTAAGTTGCTAAATTGTTGGCTTAAACGCAAATTAAAGACAACTTTTCACAAGATAGGGGTTCGTGTAGTGAGCAGTGAGTTGTGTGTGTGTGTGTGTGTGTGTGTGTGTGTGAGGGGGAGGGGGAGTTTGTGTGTGTGTGTGTGTAGGAAATAGGCAGGTGTTTTTGACTGGTATAATTTATACTTAGCCAAACGCCAAATCAAATTGGCAAGCATTTGACATTTATGCTGAGAGCTATGAGCTTTATAGCGAAGGAAAATGCCATGGAAAATTCAGTCAGTCGATGTAGAGAGGAACGTTGAGGCTGCGAGTTAATTCAGCTAGAGATGATTTATGCACTCATTGTATAGTTGGATAGGTAGACTCTAGGCAAACTCATGGAACATTTTTGCCAGTTATCACGAATGTTGTGAATTGTAGAGTTAAAGTTGATAGTTTTTGGTTGGTTACTTTATTCGGATTTTGTTGCGGCTTTCAGTTTTTCCCAGGCGCACATTTTGTCACAAGCGGCTGGCATTATTTATGAGACTAACCAAAGAGAACTTGCAGCCACAGCTAACAATTTGCAAATGCCGCTGCCTAACATGCAACCACAAACACAACAGTAAGAATGACAACAAATGCAAACACTGAAACCACTGCAACCACTGCTTGGCATCATGTGGTAAACTATGACGCAGTCAATGATTTACTTTTCAAAACATTAATAATTGCGCTTCACTGAATTACTAGCACTTTGTAATTGTATTTGTTTATAGGGTCTCTTTTGCATCAACATTGGCGATGATATGTAAACAAATTTAAAAGCAATTTGGCTTAAAACGTCACGGCCACCTACGGACGGAGGCTTAAGTTTTACACAGGCGCAGTTCGACCCACAATTTTCCACGCCACTTGAGCGTAATTAGCCATTTAGCTTTTAAGCGCTTAGCAAATAGCGCAAGTTATACACAGACCCCCTGACTCCTTCTATACATATTATGTTCGGGTTGGCGCTCTAATCTCCAGTTACTGCAAGTCTATATATATATAGAACAGTTTACGCAACGTATCGATGCTATTTTGATAACTTTAAATATTTGCAATTTGCCATTATTTGTTTAACTTAACTTTGTATCTTTTGCTTAATGTGTGCTCAGCAATTCGGGTTTTGTATTATTTGCTTCAATATTAAGGCGTTGTGCTCAGGTGATGCTCTCTAGCCAAATACAAAGTCAAATATTATGATTCTAAGCCTAAATAATTTTTTGGGCATTTTCCATGAGCATCATACAAAAAAATAAGCCAGCGACAAACAAGCTGATCAAATTTCTAATGGCCATTGCTAGAGTTCATTTGCCTGTAAATGATTCGAAGGACTTCTTCATTCACTTGACTCAACAACAAAAGGCTAAAACACTTACGAACTTATACTCTTTTCAGTTTCATGCTTGTTACTGTTTATTTACTGCGTCTGCCTGTCAGACAGAGATCAGACTCGCAATGCTGTAATTACATAGTTATGTGTGTGTTTACAGTCCCACAACAATGGCACAAAAAAATATAATAACTACGTACTATAACAACAGACTTGCAACTAGCTGTCAACTTGGCTAATTGAAACTGGACACATGCTGAGCGACAGGGCTAAGAGGAAAATATTTGTTTTCGGGGGCAGTTCAACGAAATTACTATTGTTAAAAGTACAGTGCTCGCTCATATATAATTTTTTGTTATTTATGTTGATTTGTAAATTAAAAACTGAGTTTCTTCAACTAAAATCATATAATCAATTATATATAATAATACATATACAGTGCGTATACGTTTTGTGATTGCCGCAGTTTGGCATTCAGTGACTCGTAAACTGTGTTTTGCATGCGATGCTTTTAAATTTATTGTTTTGGTTTTATTTATTTGGCTTTCGCTGAACTCATCCACATACATGCATCGTATAAATTTTGCTTTTGCATTTTCTGAAGCTGCGATTCTGTCTTAATTGATCGCCTAATTAAAAGGCATTGAATTACACTCGACCTCAACATTGGCCATGGCAATTAAATCGAACAAGCAACGCATTTTGTGGCTTGTCGTGTTGTTTCTTCTTTTCGTGCCGTTGTCGATGCAATGTTGCTGATTATTTCGGAAATGCCAATCAGATGAAAGGCCCACAGAACCTCGTCGTACAGCATGCGCAATCGCAATCTCAATATACATACATACTCTTTTGTCCCACCTCTCTCATCTCCTACGTTCCCGTTTTGTGGCGTCATCTGTGTTGATTACAGTCTGCAACAGTGAGTCAACCCAGCGATCCCGACCAACTTTTAACGCCAAATTCAAGCTGAATGCAAAAAAACGATTAAAGTACAAGTTTGGCCAATTATTTTTGTTGTTATCTGCTTTTCCAATAGAAGGCAAAAGGGTGACTTTAGTTATGTACTGTTTTTGGCAACATCTTGATTATTTACATTTTTCCAATTCTTGAAACTTTAACAATTAAATCTTAAGACTTCATTAAGTTATAGTAGTATAGGTTAATAATATTTATAGTCGGTTATCATTTTTTGCTTACACACTAAGCTGATCTTCTAAATGGTAATATCTGTGCACATCCGTTATTGTTGCATACAATATAGCTGATTGCAGTAACGGTATGTTGTATTATCACTTCGCACAATACTAATGCCAGCTCCATAGTAAGCTATAAGTAATTCAAAATTATATTAAACCGCTTAATCTACTGCTGATATATATTATATATACATACGTATCACATAGGCGGATCCATCGGCTGGCCCAACAACCTGTAGTGCTATAAGTATAATGTCAATGAGTTGGCCCAGAAACATGCCACCCAGCGTACAGAACTTGAGTAGACCAATGCCTGGATAGCCCAAATAAAAGCGATCCACGCCAAACATGCCCAGGAACACAGACAGCAATAACGTTGTGTCCAAATGATAGCCATTGCTACAAATGCGTACAAAAACATTAAATCTTGTAAGACAAATTTCATTTTCGCGTTACTTACGTCCATTTACAGGGCATTTGGCGTGTAAACGTTGAATTGCCCGTTTCGGTGCAATTGATCTCATTGGCAGCTATGCACCAGACACGCGCTCGATTCTCTTTGGTGCACCCGCGCAGCTGTTGTGTTTTTAGATCAATGTGATGCTTGGCAGGATCCGGGCACATAAATTGCCCCATCAGCAGCTCATTGCAGTCCACATTGACGGGCTGCGTCTCAGTTGCACAAAATAGCAGCACCAAAGATACAATGTACCAGTACATTATAAAATTATGTAGCTTTTATTGTTGCAGTTTGCTTTTTTTTTATCACTAGCTTCAAATTTCGCATAAGAATGCACTTTTGTTTTGTTTGTGGTCGGTCTTCTTCTTCTTGCTTTTGTGTGGTGGCAGGTCGATAAAATAAGTGCTGGAAAGTTACGAAATGGTTGGGTATGCCTATTGCCTACAGATGGCGCTGTTTTATTTGCGACCTGCTGGACTCCGGTCATATTTTCTTTTGCAATAAGTAATATGTTTTATTATTGAAACAGTTCTGCTTGTTTATTGAAAATATATTTCTTGCAATGTAGAAAGACTCGCACATCCTTTGCCTGGTCCGACTTGAGCTGTTCCAGCGTTGCGCTCTTTAATCCATCTCTAAGCACAATGCACACCTTCGAGGTTTGTCCAAATGTGCGTTGAATATGACCTGATTCTCCAGTGGATAACTGCACCTGTTTGCCCACGTAGATGTCACGATTGGCTTCTTTCTTGAAAAGATTCTGCACAATGATTTCGTTTGAGTTTACCACACGCTGCACATTACCCTGTTTTTCTTTATGCTTAAATATGCGCAGTTGTGGCAAAAGATCTGTTTTATAGTTGACGCAGTGTGTCTGCCACAGGATGCGACCCCAAAAGGCCAAACGGCAGCTGTTGCTGTGCACATCCATGTCCAGCTTGGAGGCAATCAGTGTGCTGCCCAAAGTGCTCAACACTGGCGTTTCAAACTGCAGCAGTGCAAAGATGCAATCACTAGAATCCATTGCATCCTCTGGCAGCAGCTCCTCTATATGCTCATAGTCTCTGTTCAAGTCAAAGCTGGGTGGTTGAGTTGCATCATTCCGAAACAACTGCAGGCTAGCCATGACTGTATCGTGTCCAACGCTTATGTGCAGCTTGCTTCTGGAGCGGATTACCTGCTTATAGTAGCGTATGGGCTGCAGCTGAATGCAGGCGGCATAGACGGGTTTTAAATAATCCGGTTGGGCAATGATGCCACGTTCCATTAGTTTGGCATTAAATTGTGTTACGCACAATCCAATACGATCTCCTGTTCCAGCTCTATCCACCGGTTGCCTAAATCTTTGTATGGATTTCACTTTGCGCCGTTCACACAACAGTGGAAGTTCCACGCTATCGTTCACAGCCACATTCCCCTGGAGTACTGTGCCCGTGCAAACAGTACCTTGTCCCTTGATGGCGAAACAGTGATCTACGTAAATGATAAGTGGAGCTGGTTTCAACTCACGCTGTGGTGCTTCATAGATTTTGATCAAACCAGCACGCAGTTCCTCAATGTTGGTGCCCTGCAAGGCAGACACCGTGTAGATTGGTACCTCAGCACCAAATTTGGTGCTTGCCAATGTCTTCTTTAATCTGGATTGTAGCTTTTCCAACTGCAATGCCCGCTTATCCGACGGCAGTGCATCGATCTTGTTAATAACTACAAGCAGTTTTTTGCCAAGAAGTTCACCAACAAGCAAACATTCGGCTGTCTGTGTTTGGATTCCTTTCTGTGCATCCACAACGAGCAGCATCAAATCAATTATCTGCGCACCTATTTAATTAAATACTTTTGATTATTGTGGTTCGTAGATTAGTGGTTTCGGTTTACACTCACCTCCAATAATGGTGCGTATGAGGCTTGCATGACCGGGACAATCCACAAAGGTAATTTGCAGTTGTTGCCTCGTTTCAGGAGTCTCCAAAACAAATGCACTAAAGCCCAAATCAAGTGTGATGCCGCGTTCCACCGATTGCGGATTCTTGTCAAATGCTGCTGTACTCGATATGGAACTTAAGGCACGTGCTAATGTTGTTTTGCCGCTATCAACATGCCCCAATAAACCGACGTTGAAATTTGTTGTCATTGCGTTGTTTACATTTCACCAAAGTGGAAGTCGCCTAACACATGATGCCGATTTCTATTTCAACTGAAGCTTCACTGCTTTGTTGCACTGCTTGGTTGTTGACTGCTCGTGTGTTGGCCTCTTAATAAGTATCGATGCTTCCGCATCAAACAAAATATTTATTCAAAACAAAATACAAAATATCAAGCGGCATAAAATGCAATGCAGTTTCCACCATCTATATCAGAGTATTAACGAATATATTTGTGTTCACCTCAATAGATAATGCGCTAAGAAAATAAAAAGGCAGAGAGCGCGAGACGAATTTAACATTTAAAAGCTGCTTATAAATACAAATGTACTTTGGCGTAGCTTCAGTTGTGGACAGCAGCAGTAGATCAACATATGGAAATCAGGAAACTAATACGGGACATGCATACCAATTTCGACTTAAAAGTAACTGGAAGCGTTATACCCACAACTGTTAATCCTGATCTGGAAAAGGAACGCGAAGTTGCCAGCTTTAGTAGCGAAGAATTCGCTGCCTGGTGGGCAGGAGGATCAGATCAATTGAAGTTTAAGAGAAGCTTCAGTAAGTATAAGATACAGAACAGGGATTAAAACACATCATCATTGTTATATCCTTTGTTTATTTTTCATGTTCAAATTGAATCTAATTTCTATCTGTTTAGAACCAAATGTTCTCTCAACCCGTTGAATAACTATAACGAATTAACATTCTTTACGCTTGATGCAAATGGCCTTTGACTTGTAATAGTTGTACAAAAATCGTAGGCGATAATTTTATACAGACAAATGCACCAGAGGCTTAGAGAGTTCAATGTGGCTATTGAAATACTGGAGTCTTTAAAAAAAATATTCTTAAACATCTCTTTCTCTTTAACTTTTATAGAGGAGTACATGTACAAATATTTCGATCAGGATGAAGCCGCTCAATTTCATTACAAGTCACATGAGGATGTATGTGAATTCGCTGTAAAGTGCAGTGTTAACGCAGCAAAAAAGCTGCAACAATTGCAAGCAGAGCGTAATCCCGGTGGAAACGAATACTGGCCGTAAGTAAATGTTAAAATCTTCTTTTTGAAACATATGTATAACAATTTAAATCACTTAAACTCTATAGCACTCTCTTTGACGATCCTGAACTATTTGGTCTGCACCCGGCTGGCAATCCTTTTAGCGTTATGCATATGGCAGCAGTGAATACACTTAAGGCACAATGCACACCCGAGCAGTACGAAGAGTTTGGCAAGAGAGTGGAACGATTTGAAGTGAGTGCCACTTATGTTCAAACGGAGCTGGGTCATGGCAGCAATGTTCGTGGTCTGCAAACACGCGCTGATTATGATTATTTGACGGATGAGTTTGTCCTAAATACGCCATGCATTTTATCCTACAAGTGGTGGCCCGGTGGCTGTAAGTGTAACCTGAATCAATTATTTATTTTAATGCTTATCTCTCATACTTCCAGTGGGTCAGTGCTGCAACTATGGCGTGGTCATGGCACAGCTGTATATCAATAATCGGCACAAGGGCTTGCATTTTTTTTATGTGCAGCTGCGTGAGGAAGGCACTCACGAGCCGCGTCGTGGCGTGCACATTGGTGAGCTGGGCAGAAAATTTGGGCTTAATGGTGTCAACAACGGTTTTTTGGGCTTGAAGAATGTGCGCATACCTCGCTCTAGGATGCTGATGCGCTTCGCTAAGGTGAAACGTGATGGCACCTTTATCAAGAGCCCAGTTCATGCCCTCACATACTTTTCCATGGTCGGCCCACGTTGCAGTGTTGTACGCACTGCAGTACTGGGCTTAGCCTCAGCAGCCACCATTGCCACTCGTTATTCCGCAGTGCGTCGACAGAGTCCAATCGATCCCAAGTCAGACTTTCCCTACAATATTTGTATTTAAATAACTTCATATCGCTTATTTCTTTTTAAGATTACCTGAGCCACAAATCATTGATCACGTTACCCAACAGCTGAAAGTGTTTCCGGAGATAGCCAGCAGCATAGCCTATCGGCTAGCCTTTGACTATCTCTGGGATCTATTCAATATCACCTCCAAGGATATAGATCAGGGTAAATACGATCGTCTGCCTGAGCTGCATTCGCTCTCTTGCGCCTTAAAGGCGCTCAGCTCAAGTGACTCTGCTGCGGGAATCGAGAGACTGCGTCTGGCATGTGGCGGTCTTGGTTACCTCGCCTCATCTAATTTAGGTAACATTTATGTAAATTTAGTTCCTATTTGCACATATGAGGGTGAGAATACGGTGCTCCTGCTTCAGATCGGTCGCTTCCTAATGAAATCCTGGCGTGCGGCACTAAGTGGTTCTTCGCTAGCGCCCACCGTTAGCTACTTGGCTGATGTCCAGCGAAATCCTGAATTTGGTGTGTGGACCGGAAGCTGGGAGAATATGGTGAAGGCAATGCAGTTTGCTGCTGCCAAGTAAGTTGGAATAAAATATTCAATTGAGGAGAAATTGTATTGTTTTTTATTCAACAGCAAGACACGTTTGGCATTTAAGAGTCTAACCAATCGGATTAAGAAGGGAGAATCAGAGGAGGTAGCCGCCAACCATACTGGAATTGAGCTCATTCAGGCAGCTGAGGTACCAACTATCACTATAAGTATAACTATAACTATATCAATTAAAGTACTGTATTTTTGTTAAAGCTCCATGGCCGTGCTTTTATATTACAATCATTCCTTACTGAGATAACGGGACCAAAGTCCAAGACACGTTCAATGGCACTGAATCGCGTTTTGGAGCAACTGCTGGAGCTCTACCTGGTCAATGTGTTTCTGAGGAACATGAGCAACATACTCCGAGTAAGACTTTCCCAAAACCTTTTTATGATTTTCCTCAACACTTTGTTATTTTTAGGTTGTCAACTTGACAGATGGCGATCTAAGCAAGTTGCAGGCACGTCTGGAGAATGCGCTTACCAAGCTCCGACCGGAAGCTGTGGCTATCGTTGATGGATTCGACTATAACGATCATCAATTGAACTCCACCTTGGGCTCCTTTGATGGCAATGCCTATGAGCGAATTTTCGATGCTGCACTTAAGTCGCCTATGAACCAAAAATTAGTTCCAAAAAGTTTTCACGAGCATTTGGGACCATTCATGAAATCAAACATTTAAAAAATGTAACTTTTTGATAATATTTATTTATTTTCAAAGGTAAATATTGAAAAGGTTTTTTTTTTTTTTGTAAATTTGTAGAATATTGTTTTTAAATGATTACTTAAATGTATTGTGCTGCTAATAATTTTAATCTATATAAAATATTGTTCAACCCCCTTTTGTGATTAGCTGCATACGCCCTTGCTTGTGTGTACTTTTGTTGATATTGAGAGCTTTTTGAGCACAAAGCCCAATTCTTGTCCACTCTTATCGAGCAGAGCACCGTAAATAAGAGAGATGGAAAGAGAGAGTGAGCCCAAAGTTTGAGTGACATTTTGGTATTAATCTCCATTATTTTCAATGAGGCTTCAGTTGTGAGCAGTAGTTGGCGCTGAGTGGTTGCTATTATTGTTAATAGTTGAAAGCAAATTAACTGTTAAATATGACGCCTAAAAGTATTATACCCAGCACTACTAATCCCGATCTGCAAAAGGAACGCGATTCGGCCAGTTTTAACAGCGAAGAATTTGCTGCTTGGTGGTTTGGCGGTGAAGATAAACTGAAATTTAGCAGAAGCGTCAGTAAGTAAACGCTCTCATTTATTTACTGTATGTGTTAAACAAGCGTAAATTTCGTGTACAAAACTTGTTTTGAATAATTAAGTTTATACGCATTTAAAAGTGTCATAAATAAGCTTTCTTATCGAACAGCTGATAAAACTAAACAAAAATAAGGCACAAGCAAGAAGCTCTAGTCGAAAAAGATCGACTGCTTAACTTAATTTTAATCATCGATTTCTGCGGTGTTTCTCAACCGATTTCGATGAAATTTTCACAGATGATCATCATTTTGTCTATGGTTTGGGTCAAGGAAAAGAAAGAGTTATCGTTTATTTGAAACAACTTGTTCTGCTTCTGATTTAGGAGAACTTATTCTTAAAATCTGGAGTCTTAAGCTCTAATCGGCTCTGAGATCGGCCCGCTCATACAGATAGAGGGACAGCTGTAAATTGATACTATATCATGGGTGCAGGGTTTACAAATCTTTATCTCAGCTATGTGAGCAAAGGTGCAAAGAAACGTTTTTTAACGTTTTATCTCTTTCACTGATTAGCTCAATATTAGTAAAAAATTTTCCTTTTGTTGATTGCGACTAATGCTGACTCGGCACTTTTCTTTCTCTCTGTATTTTATAGAAGAGTATATGTACAAGGATTTCGATCAGGATGAAGCCGCTCAATTTTATTACAAATCGCATGAGGATATGAGTGAAATCGCCGTGAAGAGCAGCATTAATGTTGCAAAAAAGCTGCGTCAGTTGCAAGCGGAACGTAATCCCGGTGGAAATGAGTACTGGCCGTAAGTGGATAGTCTGCAGTGTAATATAATTCATAGTTAGCTACTAATTTCTATTGATTGCAGCACCCTCTATGAAGAGCCCGAATTGTGGGGCCTGCATTATGCCGGCAATCCTTTTAGCGTGATGTACGTTATGGTGGTGAAGGCTCTTAAAGCACAATGCACACCCGAGCAGTACGAGGAGTTCGGCACGCGATTGGAACGATTCGAAACATGCGCTGCCTATGCACAAACCGAGCTGGGACATGGGACTTACTTGCGTGGCCTGGAGACACGCGCTGATTACGATCGTGAAACGGATGAGTTTGTACTGAATACACCAACCATTTCATCATACAAATGGTGGCCCGGAGGCTGTAAGTACCTACAAGACAAAAACCTATCATATCTCTATAATTCTAATGTAATTACAGTGGGTCACGCCGCCAACTACTGCATGCTCATGGCCCAGCTGTATATCGATAACGAGTCAAAGGGACCGCATTTGTTCTACGTACAGGTTCGCGAGGAAGGAACACACGAGCCGAGGCCTGGTGTGCACATTGGCGAGATTGGCAAAAAGATGGGCTTCCTGGGTGTAAACAATGGTTTTTTGGGTATGAAGAATGTTCGCATTCCACGTAACCGCATGATGATGCGTCACTCACAGGTGCTTCGTGATGGTACCTATGTCAAGAGTCCTGCGGATGTTCTTTCCTACTTTGCCATGGTCTCTACCCGCTGCTTTATTGCCCGCAGCACAACTTTAGTTCTGTCCATAGCAGCCACCATTGCCACTCGTTATTCCGCAGTGCGTCGACAGAGTCCCATCGATCCCAAGTAAGACTTTAGAACGTTACAGTAAGCTGAGTCTATAACATATATGATTCGATGCTTTTGCAGATTACCCGAGCCACAAATCATAGATCATGTTACCCAACAGCTGAAAGTGTTTCCGGAAATAGCCAATAGCTTGGCGCAGCGAGTGGCCTGTGACTACCTTTTGGATCTCTTGGATATAACCTCAAAGGACATAGACCAAGGCAAATACGAGCGTTTGCCCGAGCTGCATTCGCTTTCGTGCGCCTTGAAGGTAGTATGTTCAAGCGAAGCTACCCAGGGAATCGAGAGACTGCGTCTAGCTTGTGGTGGTCATGGTTATCTCGCCTCATCCAATCTGGGCAACATTTACTGTAATGTATCAGCTAGTTGTACATACGAGGGTGAGAATACGGTGCTTCTGCTTCAGATCGGTCGCTTCCTAATGAAATCCTGGCGTGCGGCACTAAGTGGTTCTTCGCTAGCGCCCACCGCTAGCTACTTGGCTGATGTCCAGCGAAATCCTGAATTTGGTGTGTGGACCGGAAGCTGGGAGAATATGGTGAAGGCAATGCAGTTTGCTGCTGCCAAGTAAGTTGGAATAAAATATTCAATTGAGGAGAAATTGTATTGTTTTTTATTCAACAGCAAGACACGTTTGGCATTTAAGAGTCTAACCAATCGGATTAAGAAGGGAGAATCAGAGGAGGTAGCCGCCAACCATACTGGAATTGAGCTCATTCAGGCAGCTGAGGTACCAACTATCACAATTCATTATATGAACAACTCTTTAAATGACTGTATTTTTGTTAAAGCTCCATGGCCGTGCTTTTATATTACAATCATTCCTTACTGAGATAACGGGACCAAAGTCCAAGACACGTTCAGTGGCACTGAATCGCGTTTTGGAGCAACTGCTGGAGCTCTACCTGGTCAATGTGACTCTGAGGAACATGAGCAACATACTCCGAGTAAGTCTTTCCCAAAACTTTTTTATGATTTTCCTCAACACTTTGTTATTTTTAGGTTGTCAACTTGACAGATGGCGATCTAAGCAAGTTGCAGGCACGTCTGGAGAATGCGCTTACCAAGCTCCGACCGGAAGCTGTGGCTATCGTTGATGGATTCGACTATAACGATCATCAATTGAACTCCACCTTGGGCTCCTTTGATGGCAATGCCTATGAGCGAATTTTCGATGCTGCACTTAAGTCGCCTATGAACCAAAAATTAGTTCCAAAAAGTTTCCGAGAGCACTTGGGACCATTCATGAAATCAAACATTTAACAAGTAAATCAAAAATAATTTTGAATACATGCTTTTATACGCTTTCTTGCATACATTTGTAATCGATGTTTTACCATCATCCATGCAATAGCTAAATATCAAACATGTTTTTTTTTTATTTAAAAAAAAAAGATAAAAAAGTTTAAATAATAAAAAAAATAAAAGTATTTCTCGGTCGGAGTTCGAACCCACTCGGCTTGTGAAGCGGCAGGCTTCCCTTTATGCCACCAAAGCTTGTCAAATTTGATAGTCAAATTAGTAAGTTAAGCAAAAGGGAAAACTGTTTTTGGTGATTTTTACATGATATTACATATTTTATCGTGCCAAAATTTTTAAAAACATGTATTGTCATCTGAAACACATCTTTGTTGAAAATTTCAGAGTTCTAGCTAGTCGGGAACTTGGTGAAAATTTGATTACAAGAATCCGGTTCAAACAAACAAACCAACCAACAAACAAACAAACAGACAGACAAGTCAAGTTAAATAAAAGCATGTAAAAAATGTAACTTTTTGATAATTTTTATTTATTTTCAAAGGAAAATATTGAAAAGGTTTTTTTTTTTTTTGTAAATTTGTAGAATATTGTTTTTAAATGATTACAAAAATGTATTGTGCTGTTAATATTTTTAATCTATATAATATATTGTTCAACTCCCTTATGCTATTAGCTGCCTACGCCCTTGCTTGTTTGTACTTTTGTTGATATTGAGAGCTTTTGAGCACAAAGCCCAATTCTTGTACACTCTTATCGAGCAGAGCACCGTAAATAAGAGAGATGGAAAGAGAGAGTGAGCCCAAAGCTTGTGTGACATTTTGGTATTAATCTCCATTATTTTCAATGAGGCTTCAGTTGTGAGCAGTAGTTGGCGCTGAGTGGTTGCTATTATTGTTAATAGTTGAAAGCAAATTAACTGTTAAATATGACGCCTAAAAGTATTATACCCAGCACTACTAATCCCGATCTGCAAAAGGAACGCGATTCGGCCAGTTTTAACAGCGAAGAATTTGCTGCTTGGTGGTTTGGCGGTGAAGATAAACTGAAATTTAGCAGAAGCGTCAGTAAGTAAACGCTCTCATTTATTTACTGTATGTGTTAAACAAGCGTAAATTTCGTGTACAAAACTTGTTTTGAATAATTAAGTTTATACGCATTTAAAAGTGTCATAAATAAGCTTTCTTATCGAACAGCTGATAAAACTAAACAAAAATAAGGCACAAGCAAGAAGCTCTAGTCGAAAAAGATCGACTGCTTAACTTAATTTTAATCATCGATTTCTGCGGTGTTTCTCAACCGATTTCGATGAAATTTTCACAGATGATCATCATTTTGTCTATGGTTTGGGTCAAGGAAAAGAAAGAGTTATCGTTTATTTGAAACAACTTGTTCTGCTTCTGATTTAGGAGAACTTATTCTTAAAATCTGGAGTCTTAAGCTCTAATCGGCTCTGAGATCGGCCCGCTCATACAGATAGAGGGACAGCTGTAAATTGATACTATATCATGGGTGCAGGGTTTACAAATCTTTATCTCAGCTATGTGAGCAAAGGTGCAAAGAAACGTTTTTTAACGTTTTATCTCTTTCACTGATTAGCTCAATATTAGTAAAAAATTTTCCTTTTGTTGATTGCGACTAATGCTGACTCGGCACTTTTCTTTCTCTCTGTATTTTATAGAAGAGTATATGTACAAGGATTTCAATCAGGATGAAGCCGCTCAATTTTATTACAAATCGCATGAGGATATGAGTGAAATCGCCGTGAAGAGCAGCATTAATGTTGCAAAAAAGCTGCGTCAGTTGCAAGCGGAACGTAATCCCGGTGGAAATGAGTACTGGCCGTAAGTGGATAGTCTGCAGTGTAATATAATTCATAGTTAGCTACTAATTTCTATTGATTGCAGCACCCTCTATGAAGAGCCCGAATTGTGGGGCCTGCATTATGCCGGCAATCCTTTTAGCGTGATGTACGTTATGGTGGTGAACGCTCTTAAAGCACAATGCACACCCGAGCAGTACGAGGAGTTTGGCACGCGATTGGAACGATTCGAAACATCCGCTGCCTATGCACAAACCGAGCTGGGACATGGGACTTACTTGCGTGGCCTGGAGACACGCGCTGATTACGATCGTGAAACGGATGAGTTTGTACTGAATACACCAACCATTTCATCATACAAATGGTGGCCCGGAGGCTGTAAGTACCTACAAGACAAAAACCTATCATATCTCTATAATTCTAATGTAATTACAGTGGGTCACGCCGCCAACTACTGCATGCTCATGGCCCAGCTGTATATCGATAACGAGTCAAAGGGACCGCATTTGTTCTACGTACAGGTTCGCGAGGAAGGAACACACGAGCCGAGGCCTGGTGTGCACATTGGCGAGATTGGCAAAAAGATGGGCTTCCTGGGTGTAAACAATGGTTTTTTGGGTATGAAGAATGTTCGCATTCCACGTAACCGCATGATGATGCGTCACTCACAGGTGCTTCGTGATGGTACCTATGTCAAGAGTCCTGCGGATGTTCTTTCCTACTTTGCCATGGTCTCTACCCGCTGCTTTATTGCCCGCAGCACAACTTTAGTTCTGTCCATAGCAGCCACCATTGCCACTCGTTATTCCGCAGTGCGTCGACAGAGTCCCATCGATCCCAAGTAAGACTTTAGAACGTTACAGTAAGCTGAGTCTATAACATATATGATTCGATGCTTTTGCAGATTACCCGAGCCACAAATCATAGATCATGTTACCCAACAGCTGAAAGTGTTTCCGGAAATAGCCAGTAGCTTGGCGCAGCGAGTGGCCTGTGACTACCTCTTGGATCTCTTGGATATAACCTCAAAGGACATAGACCAAGGCAAATACGAGCGTTTGCCCGAGCTGCATTCGCTGTCGTGTGCCTTGAAGGTAGTATGTTCAAGCGAAGCTACACAGGGAATCGAGAGACTGCGTCTAGCTTGTGGTGGTCATGGTTATCTCGCCTCATCCAATCTGGGCAACATTTACTGTAATGTATCAGCTAGTTGTACAGTGGAGGGTGAGAATACGGTGCTTCTGCTTCAGATCGGTCGCTTCCTAATGAAATCCTGGCGTGCGGCACAAAGTGGTTCTCCTCTAGCGCCCACCGTTAGCTACTTGGCTGATGTCCAGCGAAATCCTGAATTTGGTGTGTGGACCGGAAGCTGGGAGAATATGGTGAAGGCAATGCAGTTTGCTGCTGCCAAGTAAGTTGGAATAAAATATTCAATTGAGGAGAAATTGTATTGTTTTTTATTCAACAGCAAGACACGTTTGGCATTTAAGAGTCTAACCAATCGGATTAAGAAGGGAGAATCAGAGGAGGTAGCCGCCAACCATACTGGAATTGAGCTCATTCAGGCAGCTGAGGTACCAACTATCACAATTCATTATATGAACAACTCTTTAAATGACTGTATTTTTGTTAAAGCTCCATGGCCGTGCTTTTATATTACAATCATTCCTTACTGAGATAACGGGACCAAAGTCCAAGACACGTTCAGTGGCACTGAATCGCGTTTTGGAGCAACTGCTGGAGCTCTACCTGGTCAATGTGACTCTGAGGAACATGAGCAACATACTCCGAGTAAGTCTTTCCCAAAACTTTTTTATGATTTTCCTCAACACTTTGTTATTTTTAGGTTGTCAACTTGACAGATGGCGATCTAAGCAAGTTGCAGGCACGTCTGGAGAATGCGCTTACCAAGCTCCGACCGGAAGCTGTGGCTATCGTTGATGGATTCGACTATAACGATCATCAATTGAACTCCACCTTGGGCTCCTTTGATGGCAATGCCTATGAGCGAATTTTCGATGCTGCACTTAAGTCGCCTATGAACCAAAAATTAGTTCCAAAAAGTTTCCACGAGCATTTGGGACCATTCATGAAATCAAACATTTAAAAAATGTAACATTTTTGATAATATTTATTTATTTTCAAAGGTAAATATTGAAATTTTTTTTTTTTTTTTTTAAATTTGTAGAATATTGTTTTTAAATGATTACTTAAATGTATTGTGCTGCTAATAATTTTAATCTATATAAAATATTGTTCAACCCCTATTGTGATTAGCTGCATACGCCCTTGCTTGTGTGTACTTTTGTTGATATTGAGAGCTTTTTGAGCACAAAGCCCAATTCTTGTACACTCTTATCGAGCAGAGCGCTTTAAATAAGAGAGATAGAAAGAGAGAGTGAGCCCAAAGTTTGTGTGACATTTTGGTATTAATCTCTATTATTTTCAATGAGGCTTCAGTTGTGAGCAGCAGTTGGCGCAGAGTGGTTGCTATTATTGTTAATAGTTGAAAGCAAATTAACTGTTAAGTATGACGTCTAAAAGTATTATACCCAGCACTACTAATCCCGATCTGCAAAAGGAACGCGATTCGGCCAGTTTTAACAGCGAAGAATTTGCTGCTTGGTGGTTTGGCGGTGAAGATAAACTGAAATTTAGCAGAAGCGTCAGTAAGTAAACGCTCTCATTTATTTACTGTATGTGTTAAACAAGCGTAAATTTCGTGTACAAAACTTGTTTTGAATAATTAAGTTTATACGCATTTAAAAGTGTCATAAATAAGCTTTCTTATCGAACAGCTGATAAAACTAAACAAAAATAAGGCACAAGCAAGAAGCTCTAGTCGAAAAAGATCGACTGCTTAACTTAATTTTAATCATCGATTTCTGCGGTGTTTCTTTATCTCAGCTATGTGAGCAAAGGTGCAAAGAAACGTTTTTTAACTTTTTATCTCTAATTTCACTGATTAGCTCAACAATTATATTAGTCAAAAATTTTCCTTTTGTTGATTGCGACTAATGCTGACTCGGCACTTTTCTTTCTCTCTGTATTTTATAGAAGAGTATATGTACAAGGATTTCGATCAGGATGAAGCCGCTCAATTTTATTACAAATCGCATGAGGATATGAGTGAAATCGCCGTGAAGAGCAGCATTAATGTTGCAAAAAAACTGCGTCAGTTGCAAGCGGAACGTAATCCCGGTGGAAATGAGTACTGGCCGTAAGTAGATAGTCTGCAGTGTAAAATAATTCATAGTTAGCTACTAATTTCTATTGATTGCAGCACCCTCTACGAATCGTTCGAATTGTGGGGCCTGAATTATGCCGGCAATCCGTTTGGCGTGATGTTTGTTATGGTGGTGAAGGCTCTTAAATCACAATGCACACCCGAGCAGTACGAGGAGTTTGGCACGCGATTGGAACGATTCGAAACATGCGCTGCCTATGCACAAACCGAGCTGGGACATGGGACTTACTTGCGTGGCCTGGAGACACGCGCTGATTACGATCGTGAAACGGATGAGTTTGTACTGAATACACCAACCATTTCATCATACAAATGGTGGCCCGGAGGCTGTAAGTACCTACAAGACAAAAACCTATCATATCTCTATAATTCTAATGTAATTACAGTGGGTCACGCCGCCAACTACTGCATGCTCATGGCCCAGCTGTATATCGATAACGAGTCAAAGGGACCGCATTTGTTCTACGTACAGGTTCGCGAGGAAGGAACACACGAGCCGAGGCCTGGTGTGCACATTGGCGAGATTGGCAAAAAGATGGGCTTCCTGGGTGTAAACAATGGTTTTTTGGGTATGAAGAATGTTCGCATTCCACGTAACCGCATGATGATGCGTCACTCACAGGTGCTTCGTGATGGTACCTATGTCAAGAGTCCTGCGGATGTTCTTTCCTACTTTGCCATGGTCTCTACCCGCTGCTTTATTGCCTGCAGCTCAGCTTTAGTTCTGTCCGTAGCAGCCACCATTGCCACTCGTTATTCTGCAGTGCGTCGACAGAGTCCCATCGATCCCAAGTAAGACTTTAGAACGTTACAGTAAGCTGAGTCTATAACATATATGATTCGATGCTTTTGCAGATTACCCGAGCCACAAATCATAGATCATGTTACCCAACAGCTGAAAGTATTTCCGGAAATAGCCAATAGCTTGGCGCAGCGAGTAGCCTGTGACTACCTCTTGGATCTCTTGGATATAACCTCAAAGGACATAGACCAAGGCAAATACGAGCGTTTGCCCGAGCTGCATTCGCTGTCGTGTGCCTTGAAGGTAGTATGTTCAAGCGAAGCTACCCAGGGAATCGAGAGACTGCGTCTAGCTTGTGGTGGTCATGGTTATCTCGCCTCATCCAATCTGGGCAACATTTACTGTAATGTATCAGCTAGTTGTACATACGAGGGTGAGAATACGGTGCTTCTGCTTCAGATCGGTCGCTTCCTAATGAAATCCTGGCGTGCGGCACAAAGTGGTTCTCCTCTAGCGCCCACCGTTAGCTACTTGGCTGATGTCCAGCAAAATCCTGAATTTGGTGTGTGGACCGGAAGCTGGGAGAATATGGTGAAGGCAATGCAGTTTGCTGCTGCCAAGTAAGTTGGAATAAAATATTCAATTGAGGAGAAATTGTATTGTTTTTTATTCAACAGCAAGACACGTTTGGCATTTAAGAGTCTAACCAATCGGATTAAGAAGGGAGAATCAGAGGAGGTAGCCGCCAACCATACTGGAATTGAGCTCATTCAGGCAGCTGAGGTACCAACTATCACAATTCATTAAATGAACAACTCTTTAAAGTACTGTATTTTTGTTAAAGCTCCATGGCCGTGCTTTTATATTACAATCATTCCTTACTGAGATAACGGGACCAAAGTCTAAGACACGTTCAGTGGCACTGAATCGCGTTTTGGAGCAACTGCTGGAGCTTTACCTGGTCAATGTGACTCTGAGGAACATGAGCAACATACTCCGAGTAAGTCTTTCCCAAAACCTTTTTATGATTTTCCTCAACACTTTGTTATTTTTAGGTTGTCAACTTAACAGATGGCGATCTAAGCGAGTTGCAGGCACGTCTGGAGAATGCGCTTACCAAGCTCCGACCGGAAGCTGTGGCTATCGTTGATGGATTCGACCATAGCGATTATCAATTAAACTCCACCTTGGGCTCCTTTGATGGCAATGCCTATGAGCGAATTTTCGATGCTGCACTTAAGTCGCCTATGAACAAGAAATCAGTTCCAAAAAGTTTCCACGAACACTTGGGACCATTCATGAAATCCAACATCTAAGTTTTATTGTAAAATTTATTTTCTGTCCGATATGGTATATTTTTCTACAATAGAATGAACTTTAAATGTGTTGCAACTTTTTAAAATGTCCCTGTCGATTATATTAATATGTAAATGAGTTCAGCGAGACTTTTTAAAACAATATAAATTAAACTGTTATTTTATACGAAGAAAATAATATTTGTTTTCTAAAGTTATATGGTATTAATTTGTGTCAGCTCTTAAAATCTATTTTTACTCTGCGTAGCGCTCTCTTTGCCGCTCGCTCATTTTGGGCACTGGGAGTGACGCTTTATCAAATTGCTTTCAAAAAGGCAGAGAGCTATAAACAGAAATGTGTTTGTATGCGTGTGCACTTTGCACCGAAAGCTCTTTACTTGCTGGACGGCTCTGTGCGCAACTTGCTCAGTTGGTTTTTGTGGCTCTGGGCGACAACATCGATCGGCATTTGCCTTTGTCGTTTTTTTTAATATTCACAATGTTGCAGACTAATAGCTTAATACCTACAACTGTCAACCCTGATCTACAAAAGGAGCGCTTAAGCTCAAGTTTTGATGTGGAGGAGTTTGCAGCTTGGTGGCAAGGTGGTGAACAAAAACTAAAAACCAAAAGGGAAATAGGTAAGTGAAGTACAGCTTTCTATCTTATCGCTCATGCCCTCCCCTTCACTTGTTTGGGAAGATAGCAAAAGCTTTATTTTAACTATGTACGTGACCGGCTCTCTGTATGCAGAAGTCCAGCAAAGTCCAAGAGATTTTATCAAATAATTTTACGGTTATTGCTCGTGTGTATTTATTAAGATAATGACCAATTTCTAAAGTTTATTATTTAATAACAGCTGATTGTAGGTTGATTTTCTTATCGGAATGAATTATGTTTACCTTTTCGGGTGCGCCTTTTGACGTTACATTATTATTCATTGTGTGCATCAGAAACTGGCATTACTGATAATATATACTCATCAATACATATAAATTTTTGTTTAAATATTTTTAGAGCACGCTATATTCAGCGATCTGGAGGATGGTTATGGCATCAATCATGAGTACATGTCCCATGAGGATCTCTACAACTCCACCGTGAAGAAGGTTGCCGAAGCAGCGCCCAAGCTTAAAGCGCTGCAACAGAAATTAAACCCTGGCGGTAAAGATATTTGGCCGTAAGTTCAAGTTCTTGCAAGCTCTCTAGTTAATATTAACTTGTCATATTTAACACACCTGTACAGTGGTTGCCTTTGGAATGATCAGGCTACTGGCCTCTTTCCCGCCAATCATCCGCTGGCCACGCACATTACCATGTTTGTAGATGTGATCAAGGGTCAAGGCACTCCTGAGCAGGTGGACAAGTGGGGCAAGTTGGCTGAGAATTGCAACATAATTGGCACCTACGCACAAACTGAGCTGGCTCATGGCACCAATGTGCGAGGCATTGAAACGCGCGCCGACTACGATATCAGATCGGGCGAATTTGTACTCAACACGCCAAACCTGGAGGCCTACAAGTGGTGGCCCGGCGGCTGTAAGTAGCCCCAAAAATACATATCCACATAAAACTTACTCTTCTCTTTTTTTACAGTGGGTCACACTGCCAACCATGCAATGGTGGTTGCCCAGCTCTATATCTCTGGCGAGCATAAGGGCATCCAAATGTTCATTGTACCACTGCGTGATGCAAACACGCATATGCCACTGCCGGGTATTGATATTGGTGAGTTGGGCAAGAAACTGGGCATGGCTGCTGTCAATCAGGGCTTCCTGGGCCTAAAGAATGTGCGCATTCCACGCAACAACATGCTGATGAAGTACGCAAAAGTGGATCGTGATGGCACTTTTACGGCCAGCCCAGCCTCCAAAGTAAACTATCTGACAATGGTCTTTACACGTTGCCTGATTGTCAATATGAATTCGTCCCTGTTGCTGCAGGCAGCCACTATTGCCACACGCTACTCCGCCGTGCGTCGCCAGAGTCCCATTGAGCCGAAGTGAGTATTGTTCTCATAAACATGCTATAACATCATTGACTTTATATCTAACAAACTCAGCGAGCCGGAGCCACAGATCATAGATCATGTGACGCAGCGCTTGAAACTATTTCCAGAGATCGCCACTGGCATGGCCTATCATTTGGCCGCCAAACACATGTGGGAACTGTACGATCAGACTGTTAAAGACGCAAATAATGGCAAATTTGAACGTTTGCCCGATATGCACATATTGTCGTGCGCCTTGAAGGTTCTTTGTACTACCGATGGCTGTGCGGGCATTGAGCGACTGCGTCTGTCAACAGGCGGACATGGTTATCATATTGCTGCCAATTTTAGCAACATCTATGGCAATGCAGTGGCTGCTTATACTTATGAGGGTGAGAATACGGTTTTGCTGCTACAGATTGGACGCGCTTTGGTCAAGGCCTGGGCCAGTTACAAACAAGGTCATCCGATCTCCTCCTCGTATGGCTATTTTGAGTCTTCAATGTGCCTGCAAGAGTTTCCAAAGTGGGATAATTCCTGGCAGTGCATTGTTAAGGCGCTCCAGTACACGGCTGCTAAGTAGGTAAACATAAATAGGTAAATTGATAGATTCTTATTAACATATCAACTTTCTACTTGCAGCAAGACCCGCATTGCATTTGAGAACATGTCGCAACGCATTGCTGCTGGCCAACCCCAAGCTGTGGCAGCCAATAACACAGGCATTGAACTAACACGCGCTGCAGATGTGAGTTTGAAACAAACTGTATGAAATATCTTATCCATCCATATTGAAAACCTTTTCCAGCTGCATGGTCGCCAATTTGTGTGCCAAACGTTTATTGAGCAAATCACCGGACCCAAGGCACAAAAGCGCTCCGCAGCCTTAAACGAAGCCCTTGAAAATGTGCTGGAGCTGTTCCTGGTGCAGACTGTGCTCAATAACTTAAGCGAGATATTGAGGGTAAGCTTTTAAGTTCTCATGCCAAATATAGTACTATAAAATGCTATTTTATTGTTTGTTTTTAGTTTATCAATCTGACCGATGCTGATCTCAGATCTCTGCAGAAACGTTTAGAGCTGTCGCTGGAGGCAATCCGACCAAATGCTGTTGTCATCTGCGATGGTTTCGGTTTTCATGATCGCGTTCTTAACTCTGTACTGGGCTGCTATGATGGCAATGTCTATCCACGACTCTTCGATGCAGCTAAGCGGAGTACAATGAATCAGCGACCAGTCCAAAAGTCATTTGAAAACTATCTAAAGCCGCTGATGAAGTCCAGTTTGTAAAGTGAGTGTTTTGATACAGCTTACCATTGTTATAATCTGCATTTAATGTGAATTATTAAAATATATGTATGCTAAAAAAGACGTCATATCGATTTTTTTAAATTAGTTTTATACCGTTTTTATTTAGCAAATCAAAACCAATTTCTCAGTACATTTAGCGCATTTAAAAAACTAACAAACTAAACGCTAACATAATAGCAATAAAAAAAAAAACACATCATGTAAACTTTTTGAAAATAAAAATGTACTCGATTGAGATAAGGAGCTAAAACACGTTTAGTACGTCTATGAGTACATCCATATATGTATGTATATAAAAAAGTTGCAGATGCGTTTTTTACAGTGTAGAAAAAGTTGATATTTGTTTCCAGAATGCATTCAGTTTGTTTGTTTATCATTGTAATGTGTTCAGAGTGTATGTTTGTTAAATGTGTGTGTGTGAATTGATTTTGTTTTCGAGGAGACTTGAAGGGATTATTTTTTGATGTTTTTGTTTGCTGTCTGCTTCCAGTAAGTATGTATGGTATGTATTATGCTTGTTTTTAAGTATTTTAGTTACATATTAATTAATTATATTTGCATTATATTTACTTTATATAATTACACACACAATTGATTTAGTTCTCTTAGTTTTATGCTATTATTATTATAATTATTTTAATAACTTTCTTTTCATAATGAAAATATGGCATATGAGCGTTAAAAGTGAAAGTTTATCTGGTTTTAATTAACATTTAAACAAATATTGCGGATAATTTATTTGCTGACAAATGTGTGTGTGTGTGTGTGTGTGTGTTAACAGGATTTTGTGTGTGTGTGCTTGTGTGAGTGTAAACTTAACAGTAATAAACTTTTACTATTGCATTTTAATCATATATTTTAAATATTTGTTGTGTGCTTGCATACAAAAAAAAATTATAAACAATATTTTGATAGAGAGACATGGAGCGCAATTCGAACATAAAGCTTAATAAATGCACAATTGTTGCATGCGTTTATTTGATTTTGATTTTTTAGCCATGGAAGAGGAAGCATTAAAAGTTAAGTGAAGCGCACTTAAACCATAAATTTATTTTTAAACTGCCACAACGAATTAAAATTATAAAAAATTGCTTTAATTTATTTGTTCTTTGTTTAAAGATTAATAAATATTTTTTTCGTTAATTTTGTGTTTGTTGCTTTTTTTTTTTTTGAAAATTGTAGAAATTTGTTGTGGTTTTTTCTTTTGTCTAGTTGTTTTCATTTTATCGTTTTGTATTACCAGGAAAATGTTTTTACGCTTCGTTTTCAGTTTTTTTATTTTGTTTTTTTGCTTCTTTTGTTTTGTTTGTTTTTTTTTTTTTCGTTTTTAGGAATTACACTAATAATTACATAGTTATGCTTATGTATAATATGTATGATAAACTTAAAAACATTTATGCATCAATTGAAATTGTTCAGATGTGCCACACAGATTATTCGGTATATATGTATGCATGTGTGTCTGTATTTTCGGTTTTGAATTGGGCTTTGTTTTAATTCGATATTCATTGAAAATCAACATATTTTAATGTGCTTTACCAAATTCTCGCTTGTTCTTTTTTCCGGTTCTGTATTATTAAGTTACATCCAATAACATAATTGTGTTCTGTTTATATTCATCTAACATATTTTATAATAATAATTATATTCAATATGCACGAAAAGTTCTCATTCTTTTTCTATATAACTTTTGCGTCTATGTAGTTCTGCCTGTGTGTTTGGATGTTTTCGTGTGTGTGTGTGTGTGTTAATGTTATTATAAATTTTTTCATTCTACTCATTATATTCATAATTAATTTGCTTAAATTTGCCCGCCCTTATATTGTTTTTTTTTTTTTTTTCACTATTTATATATATTTATTTATATATAACTTTTAGTTTGTTTTTTTCTGTTTTATATATTTCGCATGATTTACTTTGCTTTTATATAGTATTTGATATTTTGTTGGTTTTGTTGTTGTTACTGTTGTATTACACAATTTGCTTAAAACTTACTTAATTGTAAAAGTTTTGCACACACAAACGCACACACACACACACATACACACACATGCATACAAGTGTGAGTGTGCGTGTGTGTGTGGGTGTGTGACACATTTAACTTACAGGTTAGTTGAAAATGTTTTTTTTCGATTTTTTGTTTCTTTTTCATTATATTTTTGTGTTACCCCTCACGAATAAATTGTGTGTGATTTCAAGAGTTGTTTGTTGTTGTTCTTGTGTGTTGTTAGTTGTTTTTGTAGATGTTGTTGCTGTTGTCTCTTGCCACAACTGAGCAATTTCGCGCAACGTATTGTGCTAAGCTTTTCTTGTTCATGTCTTGTCAACCGTTATCAAACTCGTGCCAATTGCAGTTGCGAGTCTGCCTGCCTTCCATGCCTGCCACTCCTGCTTCTCAGCTTAATACCTGCGCGCTTGGCCATTATCTCAGGCGTAGAACTCACGATTATTCGCATTTTTCGCATAGGAATTGTTAGCAGGAGATCGCTTTGGCTCGTCCAGCGCATACGATCCTTCGTCCTTTTTCCGCATGCGATACACAATGAACATGACGACGAGTATGGCACACAGCAGGCCAACAACTGCGCCACCAATAACAGCTATAAAGTATAGACAAAATAAGAGGCATGAGTATGGGACTTTCAGTTTATAAAGGATATACAGTGCTTTGATAGCTTACCAGCCAGTATGCCAGGCTGCGCAAAGAAACTTGTCGTGCGATCCTCCTCGCTCATGATGACCACCTCCCCGCTGCCGCCGGGCCTGTGCTCAACGATCTTTGTATCTGTCGGCTGACTATTGATGTTATTATTGGGATCTAATTCGTGGACGTTGGTGCTGCTGCCACTATTGCTGCCACCAGCTGCAAAAAGTATATTCAAATCACATATTCCAGAATTAATGAACATATTATTATCGTTAATAAGTATGTAGTTATGCGATGACGTGCATAAATAAAACACAAATACGTAGTACAGTTAACCAGTGTCCATAGAGTTCAGTTATGTGTGTGTGTGTGTGTTTAAAGTAGTATTTTGTGAGTTGTGTATTAATGAGCTGAATTATGTGTGTTATTTATGTATACGCAATATGTACAAGGCTAGTTGAGTGCAACATTAGTTAGTTAGTTTAAACTGCTTCTAAATACGTATAAAATCTAAAAATTAACCCGGCTCTCAACTTTATCTTTAATCAACTTCTCTTCCCTAATTTCCTTCTTTCAAAACTACTGAGAGACATGTCAGAAAATTAAATTTTCCCACATTTGCAGCTTTTATTCTCTAGTTTGCATCTTGTTGACCCAGTTGGCAGCATTTTGACTTGAATTTGCATATTTGAGGTCAAGCTAAGTTCGGGCAACTTTTCAACGTGTGCACACTCGTAAACACCTGACTTAAGAAATTTAATGCCAATTAGCAGTGAAAACAAATGATTTTTAATTAATTTAATTGACATTTGGCCCAACGGGCAAAACAGGCTTTCGAATTATGGCGACATGCACATGCATGTTGTTGTTGTTTGACTGCTGTTTGTGTGGAAAGTACGAGCATGAGGTCGAAGGCTCTGTAGCAATGAGCTAAAGACAAACAAACAGACATACATATAAATGTATGTTTGTATCTTGTTAAGGTAAACTTCAATGTACAAACACACGAATGTGTGTGTACTTTATTTGAGGGCTGTTTTATTGTGTTGCTTATTTGAAATGTTTTATTGTAAATAATTTAAAGTCTAATCTCTTGATAGAACTTCCTAAAGGACTTTAAGTCTGAACTTAGTTTTATAGAAATTAATTATGAAACATTGTCCAACGAAAACTAGTTAACAAATAATCAAATAGGATCTAAATTTGATAGGCTTATAAAACCGCCCTGTTATTTGCTTTGTAGCTTAATGAACGTTTATTTGTATTATCAACGCCAGCAGCTTTCTCCAAAATTGTTTGTTGTGTACTTCACTTGAAAATGGCTCAAATGCCAAAGGCACACACATTTGACACTAAAAGCTAGTCGTTCCTAAAGCTATAAATATTTGCTTTCGTCTGTGAGATGCAAGCAGCTGTTGCCCGTTGTTTGCTGTCTTCTGCTGTGTTTGTTGCAAGTTGCAAAAGAAGTTTGCAGGACTCTTTGACTGTTTCTTGATTGAAAAATGCACTTTGCACCAGCTTCCTAGTCGCACTACTAGACGTTTTCGTTCTTTCATGAGTTTCGTTATTGAAGTGCTGCCATGAACCCTGTTTTAAGTGTGTGAGTGTGTGTGAAGTGGGCGTGTCCGAAGGCACTATAAAACGTTGATTGTCAAAGCCAAGCTGCAAACCCACACACAATACTGAACGCCAATGTATTGTTTGAGCAACAAACAACTGTAACAACTGTGACCGAGAGTGTAACACAGCGGTGCCAAGGGCGTGTAGGGGCTGGTGGTTGGTTAAGCAGATCGCCTCCCAAACCCAATAGTCAGTGATTTTTCATTTGAAGTGCCGCTGTGAAGTGTTTTCCACTTGATGCCAGCCAGCGCGCAGTTCTGTGTGAGTTCTTCCAAAAGCCTTGAAGCTGGAGTCGTTTAGACACTATATCTAAAGCTCTCCATTGTGTGTTTGTGTGTGTGCGAGTTGGTGTATGTTCGTGTGTGTTAATGGAACTTTACAGCCTACAATTGTGCGGCTTAAAAAGCCAGTCAAAATGGCAGCCGTTGATTGAGTGGCATTTCTGACTGCCTTCTTGCAAGCGCTTTAGCCAAATCGATTGTTTGTTTGTTCTGTAAACTTATCAGCTCAAATGACATGGCTATATCAACTAATTTTTCCCTAACCATATCAATTGAAAGCCCCAAACCTAACCCTAACAATATTTCGTGTTGAATTTAAAAAATGCAAGCTCGTTTGTAACAAAATCTAAATGTTTTTTATAATGCCTGAAAGCTTAAAGCTTACAAAAGCGTATGGATTAAAATTGAATGTTGTATGAATTGAATGAGGGACAATAGAATGCGAATGGATGAAAGATTTACGTAAATGACAATGTGAAATATTTGCTTAAAAATGTATTTATGTTGAATATTTTTAAAGTATTTTGAGGGAGGATTAAGTTTAAACTAAGAATGTGTTGAGAGAAAAGCACCCGACAGAAGAGGACAGTTCGCAGATTGAATCGTAGACAGAGAACGTGAGTAGAACGAGAAGAAAAACGAGAGATTGCCGCAGCCGTCATGACGTCTAAAACTAAACTCAATTTGTACTCGAAATAATTCAATCAACATAAAGAAAGCACTATAAATTTATACGACTTATATCAAACAAAAGCGAGGTTAATATACATATTTAAATTGTGTGCAATAACAAAAGTTAGAAAAACAAAAACCAAAATATACGTATTAAACCAATTAAATTACTACATAAATAAAACAATATAAAGTGCAATTCAATTTAGCAAATAAATAAATTTATAATCAATCAACCAAACATAAACGACAGCAATGCAACTTGAAATGCAAATTGAAAGCCGTTGTGAAACCGACTCACAAAACTGTGCAAATAATTTGGAAAATTTGCTGTCATTGCTGTCAAAAGCTTGGCAAATTGATGGCCACAAAAAGCTAGACGCACTACACTGCAAGAAAACTAATATAAATAAGTTTCAATTTCTCTTATTTATAGTTAATTCTTTGTTATAATATTTCCTTGCAGTGTTATCGATATTTGAATAGTTTTTTGCTTGCATAAACTTAAACATGCCACAAAGCGGAAACTTAAAGCTTAAATTAGACATGTGCAAACACACACACTGGACAAAAGTACAAAAGACAAAAGCAACATAAAGGATAGGAGCACAGTTACCAAACAATAACAAAGCATAAGCGTAACAAAATATATAGATAAACGAACAGAATAAAAAATAAAACAGGAAAAAATAAATAATAGAGAAAAACCACTGACATCCGCCGGCTGCGTGTGTGACATCCTTGTTAACACTGATCTCCGTATAGAGTCCATCGTCGTCTTCATCATCGCCATCCACATCAATGGTGCCTCCATCTCCGTCTCCATCAACATCACCATCACCATGACCATTCTTATGGTCATCATCGTTTCTGCCGTTTGTCTGCTCAATGTTTGTGAACAGATTTGTTTGTTTGGTCTGTGTGATTTCACTTTCGGGACGTGTATCATCTTCATCTTCGGCATCATCATTATCATCATCGTCATCTTCGTCATCGCCATCGCCATCACCGCTGCCTTGGAGCGTATCCTCCAGGTCGAAGGAGTCGTCATCATCTTCAGGCTCGGGCAGTGGAATTGTGCGTGGCGTTGTGGACTCATTAAGGATTGGTGTTGAGGGGGTGGTGGTGTTGTCGTTGGTGGGTTGATTGTGGGCAACGGGTGTGCTTGTTGGGGTTTCGAAATCAGTTGATGTGCTGGTGATGATTGTGGGCGTGGCTGGGGTGGTGCTAGTTGTGTTACTACTTGTGGATGTTGTTGTGGTTTGTGTTGTAGTTGTTGTTGTTGGTGTGTGAGCTGCTGGATATAAAGATGTTGTTGTTGTTGTGTATAAGTTATTATTAATGCTATTGAGATGATGTTTGTTGTTTTGTTGATTCTTGTTCTTGTTGTTGTTATCGTTGTTGTTGTTATTGCTAATAATTGGATTGATTGGGTCTAAATTGGGCAAAATGGTTGAGGTGCTTGTAATGATGGTTGTTGGGATTGCTGGTTTTGTTGTTGTTGTTGTGTTTGTATCTATAGTGTTTGTGGAATTGTTATTGGAAATGGTTGTAGAAGAAGTAACGTAGGCATTGTCTATAGTAGTTGTAGTTAGACTAGCTTGATCTTTACCAATTGTGCTGATGTCACTACCACTGCTGATGATGCCGTTGTTGTTCTGGTTGTTTTGGTTGTTCTGGTTGTTGGCGTTGGTGCTACTACCAATGATTGTGCCACTATTCGCTTGATGATTATTATTATTGATATTGAGATTATTATTATTGTTGCTGTTGTTGATGTCGATTTGATTATAATGGTTGACTCTACTCGAGATGAGGTCGTTGTTGTTGTTGTTGTCGTTCGATTTATGCTTACTATTTGTGCTGCCAACGTTTTGAACGCGCGTATTGTGCGAACTTGAATGATGGTCGGTTATGGCGTCCTCGTCATCGGGTCCAAAACCAGAGCCAGAGTAGTCAGGATCCTTTTCTAAATCATCGTGTATCTGTGGACAGAGATATTAAAAAGAAAACTCTGAGTATAGCTTCAATTAAAGACAATTTTACACAAAGAACATTTGCTGTTTAAAGGAACAACGTAATAAATACTTTTAAAAAACAGTAGAACTTCGAACAGTCAACTTGTATTTATTTGGTTTGAACTTTCTTCTTTTACATATATTTTTTGTTTTTAAGAAACATTCTATAAATTCACGTGAGCTTCTAAATGCTTTTTAGTAGTGAGCAAAAACGTTGCCATCTTTTGTGCGCAACAAATGAAAACGATTTGCATTGAAAATTTTGCGACTGCCATGTCCTTGACAAGCAAACACATATAATACAACTGACTAGAGCAAGAAGTGGAGTGGGAGAGACCATGGGGAATTTGAAGGCGTGGCACATATCGGGCTCGAGGGACACATTTATATGGCCATTGTCTGACAACCGAGCTCTAGTGGTTGCTTTGTGACTGTTGCAAGTGTGGTTTTCATGCCTTCAGTGCGGCATTTGTGGTTTATTTGGACCACGAAACAAAAAAAAACCAAAACCAAAAACACAAACAGAGAGAGAGATAGAGAGGGAGATAGGGACACAACAGATACTCTCACACACTCACACAACAACTAACTGAGACTAATGCCAATTGTCATGACCCCAGCTGAAATAGAGGTTGCTCCCTCTCGACGCTTGTTTATTTACTTTAATTTTGTGTCGCCGTTTTGGGTTTTGGACCATAAAAACACACAGACACCGGACAAAGCACATCAAGGACCAACAAGCAGCGAGAAGTCACAAAGAAGAAGCATCTTAATTGAATTTGTTCACGAGTTATGAAATGCCAACATGTTTACGTTTATCTTTTCAAGTATGTACAATGTACGACTATGACCGACAACACTTGTTGGCCTCACGATATCCACTGCAAAAACGACCTAGGAATCAGAGGGAAGCAACCTTCACATTCAGACCATTAAGAGAACGATAATATCAACGCGTTAGTCGCAGCTGCCTAGCCATAAGATGAACTGACGATAAAAAGCTAATTTTCAACCTACACAGCACGCCTAAAAGTAAGTAAATATTTAGCAAAGCTGACTTACCCTGAGTTTCATTATTATCATAAAAGATTATTAACCAAACTTTGCATCATTCTGCAGCTTAATTTTCTGTATTCAATTTGTTAGTTCTTCGGGCTTTCACTTTAAATAAGAGTTTTTATCCTTTGAGCCTTATTGAAATATTTTATGCTAAGAGGATGGGCAAGGCATTTTAATCGTGCAGGTGGACTCTGCAGCTTAACTTTTCCTAGAACTCATTTTAAATTGAATTCCTAGAATTGTTTCATTTAAAAGGTCCATCAATTAAGTATTTCAGCTTAAACACAAGAGTTCTCTGTAAATTGGCTATATGTAATAACAACATGCAAAACAAAGAAACTCAGGACTCAAAATTAAAGCTCAAATGGGCGAAAAATACGCTTAATACACGCTGTGTATCTGTATCTCATTAATAAAACATTAGCTTCGCGCTCCACGCTCAGCTTAATATAGAAAAAGAAAAAATCATTTAATTGAATTAATTTTTATTTTTAGACATCATCCAAACGCTAATAGTTAAGCATATGCATTGTAATTTGTTTTGAACACTTACGCACAAACACCCACACACACACACAAATTAAAAGCTCACAAGCCAGCAGCTCAACAACTTTGATAGTCAGACAACAGCACAAAAGCCACCGCACAAAACAATGCAAAATAAAAAATGATGGCGAAAATTTAGCCTTTGTTTTGGATGTTCGTTTTGCGCGATTGCTGCGCAATTTAATTAAAATATTTACACCACTTTGAAAAGTTATATTATTGCGTATACGCACCGAGGGCCGTTTTTTTATGACACTCATAAATTGTGCACACACATACACACGCATACACTTACAGTTATGTTTCATTTGAGAACACAAATTATTTGGTCAAAAGTGCTACATAAAGCATAATACATTGGGGTCTTTTCTCGCAATCGTTCTGCTTATTTTTTTCTGTGCTTTATTTTTTATTTTTTTTTGCCAACTGGCCACTTGGCCCCTGGTTGGTGCAGCACAGTTTATATTAAACGCTTTTCAAACACCATTTTCTGCCCTGGTTTTTACTTGGCACAACTCTTTGTCGCTTTTGCCGCTTGATTTATGCAGCAATTAGTAGCAGGGCGTTGCTTGTGGGCTTGTGTCACGCCCTTTATTCTAGCTTATGTATTGGAGCACTGTTGCTCACGTTGCTGTTGCAACTTTAATTACCTTGTTGCCTGCCTGCCTGCTGGCCTGCTTGCTGCAAGCCTTTTGGGCCACATTTGTTGCCTACTTAGCAGCGTCTGGTCTGCGATTGGCCTTTAAAATGAACAGCTTAACGAGCACGCGAGTTTACCAACAGTTTGTTATCGAGTTGCCTCATTTTCATGTTGGCTATTTACGCTTACTTAGGCGCCGGCTTTTGGCCATGGCTCTTGGCACGCTGGCTGGCTGGCCTGATTGTGAAGAATGTGGACCAAAAAGTTGCAGGCGATCGATAAACACTTTTGCAACTGCGGCTTGCAACTGTGAATTTTATGCAATAAATTGCTTTGTTAATAAAACATGAGCAGTGCGGTAAGGTGGTGTGGCAACTGATGCTGCAATGTGGGTCATGCATGAATTTAAATGATGTCATTTTAACGTTTTACGTTCGCCAGCCAGTCAGCCAACAAGCTGCCACCTGCAAGCTGCTACTTTTAGTCCGCTTAATGGCGATGCTGACTTTAAAGTTTTTTCGCATTAAATTTGCATTTGTTACAGCAGAGCAACTGCAACAGCTGCTGGCCCAAAATGCGAGTATGTTTGACACCATTTACATATATGATATATGGAAATACTACAGCACCGACCCGCAAATATGAAATATGCAAATACTCATAGCCAAGTACTTTGTATATATGCATGAAAAGTTAATATCGAGCAGCAAAGCGTTTAAGGTAGTTTTTATTTTCATTCATTCTTTATGTTTTTTCTTACTGACTTGTCAAAAGTTTTTGTTTCAACTTGCATCAACTTTAAGTTTCCCAAGTCAAGCGCAAAACTTTTGATTCAGCAATAAAACAAAAAAAAAATTTGCAAGAAAAATTACAAATGTGAAATAAAACGCACACAAAATACACAATGAAATTCTTTTATAATGAAAATAACGAACAAACAGCAGCAATCTAAAAAAACAGCCAAAAAAAGAAAAAACGGCTACAACCTTCAAGCATAATGAGCGCAAAAAATTGTGTCAGCTCAGATGATGTTCAACTTTGGTGCAGTGCTGATGGTGGGTGGCTGGTGGTTTGGGTAGGTTGTGATGCAGGGGCGTGTTGTGTGTGGCACAAACCTTATGCATAAACAACAAGTTGCTGTGTAGCCAAGTCAAAGTAAGAAAACGAATAAACAACAGAGTCGTATCATAAAGTTGTTCCGCGGCAGGCCACAGGCAATAAAATGCATTTATGAGCCATATAAAGAAGTGAGAAATTTATGCCAGATCAAATCAAGAAACAGAAAGATATAAAACTTTTATATTATTTTTGTTAAATTTTGTTTGAAAAACAAAGTTAATACTTTTCAGAAACCCACAGAATCTACGACCCTTTAAATTCGTATCTCAGAAACTATGCACGCTAAGTTTTTATCAATTTCTTCTTTCCTCATTATTACAAATATGTGAATAGAAAATACATAGCTTGTAAAATAATCTTTTGAAATTTAATACACCTTTAAGTAAGGACACAATACACTTAAAAACGCATAAGCGGAAGCATATCCGACCACATAAAGTATAGATAGTATTGATCAACATCAAAGTATTGAGCTTCGTTTTGTTGCAGTAAGATAATTTATCAAAATTGGACAGATACAAAAGCAAGATCCGTAAAAAGATTTTACTATGAAATATAAGTTAGTTTTGCAAGTGTAGTTAATATTCGGCATGCCGAATAAAGCTTCCTTCTTTTCTTTAGCTTTGAGCAAAGTTCATTGCGCACTTGTCAGCTGCCCCTCACTCCCTTGCCTTGTGCTAAGGAGCAAAGTCGTTCTTGTGCATAATTAATGCGTTCGAAATTCAATTTTGAGCTTCTATGTATGTGTGTGCTTTTTATACTTACGAGCCCCAAGGCATCCTTTCTCCTTTTTTTTTGTGTGTTTTTCTATCTCACAAACATAGACAAAGTGAAATTGTGGCACCAAATTGGTGTAGCATATCCATACCCTTACCCAACCTAACAATACTTGCCAAACTCTTGCTACCCGCTGAGGCTCATGAAAAGATTTACAAAATAAATTGAGGCTAAGCACAAGGCGATTTCAATTGCAACTCGGTTTGCTTCTCTTTCTGTAGCTGCTTCTGGTTTTGGTTTTTAGTTTTTTTTTTGTCTTTTGTTGTTGTTTTGAGCCATTTTGTGTGTAAGTGTGTGTGTGTGTGTAGAACGCATGAAAATGCTGTGCACAACTTTTCGTGTAAAGTTTTGGCTGTCAGTTGCCAGTTGCCCAAAGGCAAGTGGCCCATTGCAAGTGGCCTAAAGCTGCCACAATGCTTTTAACGAGTAAATTGTCGCTTTGACCAGCAGTAGACATAGTTATTATTGTTGTTGTTGTTACTATTCAGTTGTGCCTGCTCTTATTGCAACAGTCGCCTCACTTGGCTTGGTGCAGCTCACATGCACAAGGAGCAGGAAAGAAATACACAACAGTAACAACAAACTCAACAATGGACAGTTAAAAACAACAAACCGAATTTTCACATTTTTTTTCCCAGCAGTACTGGATTGTTGATTTTATTTTTGTGTAGTTGCTGTTGTTGCAAAGTAAAGTGCATTTTGTGCAGTTTTGTAGAAGAAAAAGCGGCAGCAGCAGCAAACCGCAAAGCGAGCTATGCGTTTGGATCTTTTGAATTCGACATTTACTGCATTTTGGCCAGTTCAATTATAGCCAAAAAGGTCTGAGAGCCAGTTGCCAGTTGGCCATCAAATTCTAATTTATTTACATACATTTTTCCAGAGAGCTCAGTTTGCTGCTGCTGCAGATGCAGCTACAAACGCATTTTGTGGCAAGGATAACTAAAGGCTTATTTGCTTTCGCTCTCCGCTTCACTTCACATTTCAGTTCAGTTCAACTCTGTTTTTGGCCCTGTTAGCACTTACTGCACTTTGGTCTAGATGAAGAAAAGGGTAGATTGGTTGTGCAACTGTCTGTTTGAACATTGTTGTGAGACATGAGAGTATTACGAAGTCGATTAGGTCCTGCAACATTTTAACTTGTCTTTTTTTTCTCCCAGCATTTGCTTTTCATTTTCCTTTTCTATTTTCCAAATGCCCATTTACATTTAGATTAAGGCGTAATGTAATCAACTGACCAGCAATTGTATGTACTATTTTGTATCTATCTATACGCATTGTTGCTAACCCATTTCAATTTTGTTTTTGGGTTGCCTTATTAAGCTTACATAAAATTTACATTATGCGCTTACCACCTCCTTGGCCCTTTGCTTCTCTTTCCGTCTATTGTTAGGCAAATAATTGTTTTGTAAATGCGCGCAGTTCTAAATTGAAAAAGTTTTACGCCAAGTTTTTGTTTTTTTTTTTTTTTTTTTTGGAACAAGAAATACCCCTAAATATCAGTTGCATGTTAAGAGAGAGTTTGCCGTATTTGTTGATGTTGTTGCTGTTTCTTTTTGGGGGCAGCTAAGAGAAAACTTTTACTTTTCCTGCTCCATTCGCGATAACAATGTGTGCTTTGTTGTTGTTGCTGTCGCGGCCTTGCAACTACAATAGTTGCTGGCATAGTTCTAAGCGCAGTCTTTGCAAGTTGCATTTTACCCTGGCCGGTATGGCTAGAAGGGGGGCTTGAATGTATGGTAAAATTATTGAAATTTTCTACAAACTTACAAGAATTTAACTTTATTAAAATGTTGCAAAGGTTTGCTTCTTAACAAATTTATAACAAAAACTTCAATGATGCTAGGTATCTTATAGTTTGGCGTTGTAGCTTTTTGCCTTTAAGGCAAGCAATGCAGGCGCGTACATTCAAGACGCATTCTGTAGGTTTACAATTTCAGTTGTTGTTGCTGCTGCTGTTGTGCGTTGGCATAATTTGGCACTTAATTGGCAGTTTGTTGCCATTGCCCGTTGCATTTGCAATTGCATTCGCACTACCCCGCTTACAATACCACCATTTCTGTATCTGCTCAAGCACATTTATCAAGCTCAGGCACGCGCTGTCAGCAACTCACACAGAGAGGGAGAGAGAGAGTCAGAGTGTAGAAAGGGGAGAAAAGAAAGTAGTTTGGGGTTCTGTTGTCGCTTCCATTTATTGTATTATTCACTGTACGGTTTGGGTGCTGTGCTATTTGTTCTGTTTGTTCCTTCTGCTGTTCACTGCGTTCTGTGCGTTCTTCTTGGTAATTTTAACACACACCATTCCATTAAATGTATATGTATGTATGTATGTAGGTTGTACTTTGTTTTATGTATTATTTGTTGGCGTGTATGTCAACCGGAAAACGGAAATACACAAAATTTGCGCATTCAACTTCTTTTTCTCTTCTCTTTTTATATATATGTTTTTTATTCTACTTTTTTCATCACGTGCAGCTTTTGGCAACGTCTTTGGCAATTTGCGGATGAGCTGCGAGCTGCAAAGTTGATTTTTTTTTGTTAATTTCATGTTTTCCTTTATTTTTTATATTTTCTGCTTATCTGTTTGTTTGCCGCATTATGCTTATTGCCCAGACTTGATACTTTGCGGCTTTAACTTTTCATTTTGAGCTTCTAATGCGCTTTTCGTGTTGTTACACGCCATTATTCGTTCAACGTGAGTTCTAGGATTCAGATTTATAGCCACCCACTAAAAAATTTGCCAACGCAGCATCCACATCATTACTAGGCGCATCATCATGATTTATTTTGCTTTGCTTTGCGTTGTTTCGGTTGTTGCTCATCAGCGAACAGAAAATCAATAACCGCACCCAGAACAGGCAACGCCTTTTTGTATTATTTTTTTTTTTAGGTTTTTTTTATTTTATGTTTTGCCCATTGCCCATTTTATACTTCTTTATTTTTCCTGTATTTTTCTTGTTATTTATGCAGCGCAGCGGATTAGGCTGAATACCATGAGTACAAATACTAACAGGCAAAAGGTCTGAAGCTCAAAAGTAAACAAATCTTCCAACTACACGTTAAAATAAAATAAAAAAGCACACACAAAGAATTCACAGATGCTGGATAAATTTGTAAGGGCAGCGCCTAAAAGTATGCTACGCATTTAATTGCAAGTGGAGCATAAACTGCAATTTATGTGGCGTATATTTTTGAAAGCTTTCAACTTGTTAGCTCAGCGCTAATTGAGGGTGCAGATGCTGCTGTGCTTGCAACTTATGGCATAATTAATCCTCTTTTATGGTTAGGTCTGCCCAAGTCCATAACGACAAAATAATTAAAAACAAACTTAAGCTTGGGGATGACCCGCATTTCTTTTTCTCTTGTTGTTGCCTATCAAAATTTATCAAAGACGCTAAAAGTCAGCAATTATATTTCAATCGATAAGCCTTAAATAAAAGAGGTTAAATTAGACTTGGGAACCCTTTGCCGCTTTACCCCACTTGGCGTGCACTGTTCAGGTTAAAAATTTAACACTTAAGCCGCACACTTAGCAGCTAATAAGACAACATTTTTATTAGACGCCTTTTCGCTGATGTTGGGTCTTCTTAGCGCTGATGCTCAGCTAAGCTAAGCTAAGCGTGGCAGGCAATAAACTTCACAGTTTATGGGGCGTAGTCTTTTTCAAGACAAGAACTTGCAGCATCATGTTAAAGTTGCCAGCTGCATTTTAATTGCGTCACCAGAGACGCGACTTAATGTGTTTGCTGCTGCTGCAGCAAGTCAACTAAAAGCAGCTGCCAAAAGGAAGACAGACACCCACAAGAGGGTTGCCTTGCACGTGTGCAAAAGAAGACTTGACTTGACTTGACTGCCACGGCACATCATTAAAATTTTAATGCACTACCCTTACCACCCATCCACCAACAGGCCGCACTACTTTCATCTGCCACACCATCCTGCCTCACATCAACAATGCAACGGGCGTGGCTTTTACAAGCAAGCTGCTCAGTCAATTGCAAACGCTTAGAAATGTTTCGGTGAGCAAAGGACATGCCAGAGCATAAAAGCAAACTTATTCTCTTTTGCACTTGATCGACGGTGAGATGAGCTGTAAATAATTGCAGTTAGATGCCGCTTGCCTTGGCACTGAGTTTACTATTTATGTATAAACAAAGGTGCTCAGGCGAAAAAAGATTAAAGACTTTTGGGATTGAAGGTATTTTAAGAAAAATCGCTAGACTTTTATGCAGTTGTCACTTTTACCATGCTTTAGCTGCTTATTAAGCAAGCATTAATTATAAGAATTATCGAACAATTTTTTTTGAATATTAAAATAATCTACGTTGTTTATTTTTTAGAAGAAAAACATGCCGCTGCATACTAAACCTTAGCTACCCCAATCATGACGCTACCAAACAGCGATCATAATGCTAAGCAAAATATTTTATTGCAAGCCCCGATTGGTTTCCCGTTACATATAAACTGTGTGTACCTGAAGCAAGCTGTAAATTGAAGTGCAAAGTTAAGAATTCGAGCTCATTGAAAGCAGGTAACAAGGGCGCTCATTTCACAGAGAGAATGCCTTATCAATCAATGCAAAAATAGCTCAAGCTGTGTTATCAATCAATGCAGAACATAATTAAAATATAAATTGGTATTGAAGCTTTTAACATGTATGTGTGGCATTCAAACAAAACACGCAACAAACACAAACACACACACACGTACGTATTGCAACATTCATCATTTATTGATGAAAATATTTTGACAGGCTCATTGTTTAACTGATATATTTGAACCGCATTGTTGTGGCTTCTCTCTTGATGTGTGTGTGTGTGTGTCTGTGTGTGTGGGTTATGCAATACAAACCAAAATAAATGGTCTTGTATGTGCTCTCTCTCTCTCTTCTGTGCGCTGTTGCATTCAAATAGAAGGCCACACACACACACACGCACCAGAACGGTTCACAGATAGTGTGCAGGCAGATGCAGTTTCAGGTTGCATGCCCCATGCAATCAACGCTCTCGCTGCACGTGTGCAACAAATGTAATTAACTTGCAAGCCACAGCAACGTTTTGTGGCATGTTGCGGCAGCAGCATCTGCTAGGTGAACAGACCTGAATTATTCATGGCATTAAGACGGGTTGCTTGACCCAGCTGCAGCTGCAACACAGGCAAGAGAGCCTTCAAGGAGGTTCCTGCAAGCTCTAAGCAAATTCTAGCTGCAAGTTCAACAAACTGCATCACGTTGCGCCTAAAAGCATGCAACAGCACACACAGACATTCAAACAAATACACTTAAGTGTGCGGTTAGATGTCATATTGCAACGTGGCAACGCTGACAGAACGACAAATGCCAGTTAAGAGGCAAAAGAGGAAAGAAATAAGAATTTTTCCACAGTCACAGAAACAGTCGACGTAGTTGTCGTCGTCAAGGGAGTGTGTCCCAAAGGAAGGCTGCTCAAGAAGCAGCAGAAGCAGAACGAAGCAAAAAAGAAGCAAAGCGAAAAACGCAATAACTAACGAGCCGTTGTCCAACAGTGTATGCATGAGAGAAGCCTTAGAATGACACAAACTAACTGGCAAGTATGACTGATGTGATAGTCTATGTTACTTAGAGATAGTTAGAATAGTCTTGCATTCAATAGAACTTTGTCTGATTCAAAGTATATTAAATGACAAGCAATATTTGCTTTGAATTCGTCGCATAAATTTTTCATTAGTCTATTATTCGAAAGACAAATAGTAGTAAGAAAAATACAAAAAAGTAAATTTTAACTTTAAAATTTGCTTTCCAAAGCAAAACTTAAACTGCAAAAGAAATTTTACTGCTAAGTTTAAATGAATGTTTATTTAACAACTTTTGCCAGCGCATAAAAGTCGCATTTAAGGAATATGTAAAGGTTGGCTATCTAAATTAAATCTCAGCATCATATATTGACTCTACAGAAAATAAACTTGTCTGCCTACAGCTAGCAGCATGTTGCGGTTGAATGTTGCAAAACTGTTCAACAATATTGTTAAAAATTTTTACTTTTAAATTGCTTTAGACTTTGTAACAACAACAAGACAACCACAGATTTTAAGTTTATCGAGTGAGATGAAATACAACTCTGGGGAAGTTGTAACTGAACTGCACTCAAGTTAACTCAAGTCGAAGTCGAAGTTGCTGCTGTCAATGGCGTTTGTAAACGAAACTCCTACAGGAGTTACCTGTCTGGTTGACTGAACGAGTGGCTGACTGATTGACTGACTTGCCTGCCTGCCTGCCTGTTTGGCGTTCTGGCATTAGCAATTCAAAACGTTGTTGGCCTTTCAAGTGCAGCCGCAATTGAAGTTTTTTCATTTTATTTTTTTTGGGCATGTAGAGTAGCTGCAGCTGTTGTAGTGTGGCACAAAACGTTTCACTAATTGAAGTGGCAGCGGTTGCATCAATTGCATCAATAGCTTCTTCCAACACAGGGGCGACAGTACTTACATTAAGCACCAAACATATCAAAGTGGCACAAAAATCAATTATTTTTGAACGGCACAGTTTAAGCCAAAATAAAATAATGTCTATGTATGTCTACGTTTCGGAGTTTTGTGTTTGTCAAATTTTATGGCACACTTTGCAGCTACAAATTGTCGTAGAGTTATGCAAATTTATTGACATAAATTATGCAGCAGAAAAACAAACCTCAACTAAGCTGAAGAAAATAGGGGAAAACGACAAAACAACAGCAAAGTCACAAGCAAAGTGGCGAAGTACAACAACAACAGCAACCACTCTTGGCAATGACTTTTCGTTTGACTTCAAAAATACTATGGCATACTCTTGTTGTTGCCCTTGTCGTTGTTTTTGTATCTTTAATTCAATCTACATGCATGTCGCAAACATTTCATTCGCCATGTTTGTGGCTTAGCGCAATATGCGAGCAGACACCACAGTACCACAGAACAGCTGCCCCAACAAAAATCCTGTTTGTTAATGTTATCTGTGTGTGTCCCTTCTATGTATGTGCAGCCTAATTTGGCTTAGTCTCTGTATATACTTTGTGTGTGGGAATTAGGCTAGTGATATAATGCAGGAATGCACAATTAAAAAAAGAAAGAAAGAAAGTAACAACAAAAAGGAATAGACGTTGAGTAATGAATGCTGGCAGGCAAGCAAACAGCTTTATGCTTAGAACAAATCAGCATTACAAATCAAATAAGAATCCTCTATTCCAAATAACACGACGAACAGAGACGCTTTAACTGAGTATCTTGTGGAAATGGAACCTAATATAGTGAAAAAATATAATAACAAAAATTCTATGAATTTAACGTAATTTTTCGCAAGAACAAACAGGTTGAATTTATTGCAAGGAGTAAAAGAACAAACATTGCTGTTATCCTCTTTACATACTGACCTTTCTCAATTGATATTCATTCTGCAGGGCATAAAAATAGAAAACGTTAACAAAGGACTAACGTATGCTTTGGGGGAGTTTTGGTTCATTTCCATTTTGTTGAGCTGCGTTGGTTGACATTACAATCACAATAAATTTTAATGTCTATCGAATGTGTGTGCTTAAAGCTCTTACACGCAAAACCCCTACATATCATATGGTCCGTAAGTCTGTGAGTGTGTGTTTTTGTTTTGTGGGGGGGGAAGAAAAAAAAGAAGAAAAAACAAAAATGTGGTGATGTTGTAATGTGTAGTGATTTTTATTCAGCAAGCGTGTTGTTGGATATATGTAGTTTTCTTTCCAGTTTTGTTTGTTAATTGTAGGAGTTGTAGATTTAATTGTAGTAATGGTAGATTTAGTTGTAGTAATTGTAGATTTAGTAGAATAACGCGTAGACACGTCTGTATTTCTCAAGTACGAAAATGGGAATCCAAACCGCGCCCAGAACCAACTGTTGAAGCTCTGTTAGTGTTAACAGAAACTTCAACGGTATAATTGAAAACTCAATATATAAGTAAAAAGTACGTTATGCATCATGGTTCTGAGTCGGTTACCTTTTTCTGGCATCAACATCCTCCCCCCTTGCAATGAATTGCAATTGAGCTACTGGCCGCAGGTCCCGGACAGAATCCAGCCAAAGACCGAGTTCTGGGCCATCGGCAGACCATTGGCACTCGGGAGCACTCCGTTGAGAATGATGTGAGGATACACATCTGCACCGAGTGCTATGGCTACAGTCGACGGATGGTACCATCGATCGTCGGCCAGGACAATACCTTTGTACTGATCGGTGTTGATCGTGATGGGCTTTAGCGGAGTGCGGCAGCTGAAGGTGGGGTCGACTCGAAGGATGACTTCCTTCCAGAAGTTGGTCACCCCTGATCTCAGAATCACCGTGCAGACACCTTCCGCACCGACACGGGTGACGGATAGCTTGAAGGCCGTTGCCAAAGATGTGACGATGCGGCTAGTGGGGCTGCACGGGTCAACCAAGACCTTGACGTCGAAAACTTTGACGCCGGTGTCGAGCTTGATCACCGCCGTTGGAAGCACGCTCACCGCCTTGTGTTGGATTAGCGACATCAACGAAGTGTGCATGCCATGAGGGTGTGACGGCGGGGGCCGATGCTGAGCGCTTGGAGACCGCAAACGAGAAGCTTCTGCTGCCCGGGGTTCAGTTGCACGCCCCCGCTCTCGACGGGCGGGCGTTGCGTTGGGCCTCCTTGAAATGCAGCAGCGTGTGGTGATCCCGGTGGCAGATTTTGCACCTGCCCGCACTGCGACAGGATTGCCCGGAGTGCTGATGAGCTAGGCAGTTTGGGCAGTATTTGTTAATGAGTACGGCTCGGAGGCGCTTCTCAGCCGTTAGTCGCAAGAAGCGCTGGCACTTCCGTAAGGCGTGGACTCCTCGACACATCCTGCACCGAAATGAGTCGGTGCCGATGGGGCGGTTGTGCTGCGTGGGCTTGCGAGAGGGCATTATTATTGCTCTACAAAGAAAAGTCCGAAAAGGAAAGAGAATATAAATATTTGAATTCATTGGTAATTGACAATTAACACGGAGGTACGTGGACAGCACAGAACGAGTGTTTTTAAGGATGAATCGTCACGTGCTCAATGAGCCTTCGGACTCTGAGGGCTCAGGGAATTTTATCTTCCATCGGAAGTAGGATAAGCTTTGCGATCGGCCTACGTATGGTGCCACGAGTGGTGAGCACATCTACCACGCGAACCTTGTCGTCACTGCCAGGAATGGTCAGGGTTATTCGGCCAAGGCGCCACTCGTTTGTCGGCAGGTTATCTTCTTTAACTACGACCATATCACCGATTCGCAAGTTTCGTACAGGTGACTGCCACTTAGTTCGCTTAAGGAGCTCTTTAAGATACTCATCCTTCCAACGGAAGCAGAATTGTTGGTGGAGAGCCTTCAAGCGTTGCCAGCGATTCAGAATAGAAGTGACCTTTTCGTTTATTTCTGGTTCGGAGACAGAAATGGGGGGGCCACCTGTCAGGAAATGGCCCGGAGTTAGTGCAAGTAGGTCCGTAGGGTCTTCGGACATCGGAGAGATTGGCCTCGAGTTGAGACACGCTTCAATCTTGGCCAGTAGAGTCGAAAGTTCTTCAAACGTGTATTTGACCGTGGATGTGGTCTTGTAGAACAAAGATTTGAAACTCTTCACCCCAGCCTCCCATAGGCCTCCCATATGTGGAGCGCCTGGTGGGTTGAAGTGCCAGGATAGGTTTTGGTGGGTGTGTTTGGAGATAACGCCAGTCCGTACTGCTTCCAGGAAGTCGCGCGAAAGAGTTTTCTCCGCCCCGACGAAGGTTTTACCATTATCTGAGTGCATCTGTTGTGGACACCCACGCCGCGCTACAAATCGGGAGAACGCCGCAAGAAACTTCTCGGTCGTAAGGTCCGAAGTCGCCTCCAGATGAATTGCTTTTGTACTAAAGCACACGAATACACACACATACCCCTTTGTGATCAAACACGCGCGACCGGTGTAGTTTTTCACGTCGAAGGGTCCGGCAAAGTCCACGCCTGTGTGTGTAAACGGTCTCGAGAAGGACGAGCGTTCCGTTGGCAGATCTCCCATCATCTGCGTCTGTAGCCTTTTCCGATAGATAACACAGACTTTGCAGGAGTTGATGATGGACTTGACGAGAATCTTTAGTTTCGGGATCCAGAACTTAGAACGGATGAGACGCATTGTAAGTTGGTTTCCCCCATGCAAGGATATGCGATGGGTGAACCTAACTAACAACCGTGCGAAAGTTGACGAATAGGACATGATGATGGGGTGGCTCTCATCATAGCGTAACGACTGAGACGCTTTCACGCGCCCACAGGCCCTTAGAATTCCCTTGCTGTCGAGGAACGGATTCAAATTACGGATGTGACTTGATACAGGGATTTGCTGGTTTTGAGCCAAACTTTTGACCTCGATCGCGTAATCCCTACGCTGCGCAAGAAGGATCAGCAGCTCTTGAGCTTCGGACAACTCACTGGAACTGAGTTCGATTGTAGTGGGATTGGCACGCTTCTTGCCTTTTGCAATAAACCGCCGGACATAGGCGATGACGCGAAGCGCTTTGTGGAATTCGGAGAAAATGCTAAGAAAATCGGACATTGGAGGCAGCTTTGCCAAATTGCATTTAATAGTGCGCTGCTCCAAGGCGGTATCTGGAATCGGAATAGATGAGATAGGCCACTGGGTTTGAGGCAGTTGAAGCCATTCCGGCCCGTGCCACCACAGAGAATTGTCTACCAGATCTTGCGCTCGGACTCCTCTACTCGCAAGATCTGCCGGATTGCGCTAATTTCAGCAATTTTGGCCACTCGGTTGGCAACGAAAGTTGTCCACTTGCAAGGTGGTTTATCCAACCAGGACAACACAATTGTGGAATCTGTCCAGTAGAAAAGTTTAAAATTATTGGCTGGCAATTCATGGAGAAGGGCTGAGGACAGTTCAGCTAGTAGGACTGCCCCGCACAGTTCTAACCGGGGCACTGACAGGGTTTTCACCGGAGCTACCCTAGTCTTGGCAGTAAGGAGATGGGTGGTTACCTTGCTCGCCATTTCAAAGCGGACATAAATTGCTGCGCCGTACGCACGCTCCGACGCGTCGCAGAATCCGTGGTACTGCAGCTTCCCTTGTGGCTGAACACGCAACCAGCGTGGAATGCGGATTTCCCTTAAAGCAGGATAGCTTTCAAGATATTCCTGCCACTTGCTGATCAGATCCGATGGCAACGGTTGATCCCATTCCAGTTGCTTGAGCCAGATTTCTTGCATAAAAATCTTAGCCCGAATGACGAAAGGCGCCAGCCACCCGGCTGGGTCGAACAATTTTGCGATTTGGGACAGGACCTCCCGCTTCGTATAGGAAACTTGAAAGACGGCATCAGCAGGCATGAAAAAGAATTCGTCGCTGCGCGCTTGCCAGCGTATGCCCAGGGTCTTTGCCGTACTGGAGTCCTCGATCTCTAGAAACTCCTCGCATAACAAATGCTCCTTGGGGATGTCTTGAAGGACTTCCTTAGCGTTCGAGGTCCATTTCCTTAGGGAAATCCAGCGCTGTCCATAGCATGTCGCAGTTCCGCGATGGTCGTAACGGCCTCTGTCTTCGAGTTTGTCCCAGCGAGGATGTCATCTACGTACATGAAATCGGAAATGACCTTGCTTGCGAGAGGGATACTGCAAGCGTACGTCTTCCGCTAGAAGCTGAAGCACCCTGAGCGCCAGAAAGGGGGCACAGTTTACCCCGAAGGTGACGGTGTTGAGCTCAAAGTCCCCAATCTCGCCGTCGGCCTTCCGAAAGAGGATTCGCTGGAACGGAGTGTGTCTAGGGTCCAGTAGGATTTGACGATACATTTTCGTGATGTCAGCGTTGAAGACATACCGAAAATATCGCCATTTGAGGATCTGCATTGTGAGATCAGACTGAAGAATGGGTCCTGGATGAAGGATATCATTCAGGCTCTTGCCATTTGAGGATGGACAAGAGGCGTTGAAAACAACCCGCACCTTTGTAGTGGTGCTATCAGGCTTAAATACAGCGTGGTGTGGCAAATAAAAATTGCATTTGGCAGAGTTGCCAAGGGGTGAGATTTCTCTCATATGACCCATATCGAGATATTCTTGGAGCACGGAGTTGTATTGCTCTTTTAGACTGGCGTCTCTGGATAAACGGTTCTCGTTTTTTAAGGAACTGGGCCTGTGCAATAGACCTTGAATGACCTAAGACGATGTCATCCGGCTTTTGGAATGGAAGGGTCACCACATATCTGCCACACTCGGTCCGTGTAGTTATATGAAACAAATATTCAAAATATTCTTATACTAAATAAAAAAAAAAATTATTCATTTATTTATGCCCCTTTTTTTAAATTTTTTTGTTCTATTTTGTTGGTTTTAAGAATTATTATTTTTTTTTGTACTGTTATTCTTATTTTATTTTATTTTATTTTTTTATAGTGTATGTCAACTGAAATCGTTTTATATTATTTGGATTGAACCACCTTGGAACGGCGTTCAGAATGCATCCGCTTTGGATGCGCTGCCAGTGGAAACTTTTGAGTTCTTTAATGTGTTGAATGAGTTGAACCGATAGTTTGGTTTGCCGACTATCGATTATTTAGGTTTTGTTTACCTTTTTTTTCTCAGCGACAATGAAATTGGTGTTAATTAATAAAAAATATATATATTTCAAATTAATACTATGGTTAAAACGTAAAACAAATGTTGTGTTTTGCTGCTGAATAATAGTGACTTTATTTGTGTGTTTTATGCAGCCGGTATATGAACGCTTACATGCAGTGAAAGTACATATGTACATACATACATATGATCGACGGAGTGCGAGTTGCCGGCGGCCGCTATTTCTGTTTTATTTTTGTTTGCAAAATGTTTTGATAGAATGTGTTTAACTAAGTTGCGTTCGGATGTGAAAAGAAATATTATTTTGTGAGTGCGAATTCAGCAGCCAGCGTAGAAAAAACTAATGTGTCTGTCTGTAAGCACTTGTGTATGTTCATATGTACATATGTATGCTCCACAGGTGGCGGATTGCCGGCGGCTGCTATAATTTTGGTTTATTTATGTGTTAAATAATATGTTTGTTCAGAATGTTTTGCAAACGACTGTTTTATTATTCGTCTGACAATGTAATAAGTACATTTAGTTGTACTCTGGCGGGATTCGCACTTCTGTATGTGTGAAGGTTCATGCAGACATACATACATAAGGAAATATATGTTGCTGATTACTTGTAATAGTTTGGATAATCTTAAAAGTAGTTTGTAGGAGTGACTATGAATAATATTAAGGATGAAATATTATTCTGTAGTTGTAGAATGGATTTACTGAATAATATTTAGGACAAAATATTGTTCAGTCGTGTTAGATGTGTATGTATGTATGTATTTTTGCTTTGCACGGAACAATGGAATTGGCACTAGTAAGTACCGGCATATGCTAATAAATATATTCAACTATATTTGAGTTTTAGCATATGTTGTTATATGTTAGGATATTTGTGCGGACTTGGAAAAATTGTTCACAGTGGTTTTTTTGGACAGATCGGAATTACATACATGCAACATATATTGGAATTATATGTATGTTGCAATATGGCGGACTTGGGATGCCGGTATGTACGAACAATTTTTACACAGTTGAAAATAGAAAATTAATGTGTATTACTTATCTTTTTCACACAAGGAACTAGCTAGGGCGAGTGCAGAGAGGATATCCGGCTCGAAGGACCAATGTTTGTGGCGGAGGATCCAAAGATGAATAAGACACAAATGTGGTGATGTTGTAATGGTAGTGATTTTTATTCAGCAAGCGTGTTGTTGGATATATGTAGTTTTCTTTCCAGTTTTGTTTGTTAATTGTAGGAGTTGTAGATTTAATTGTAGTAATGGTAGATTTAGTTGTAGTAATTGTAGATTTAGTAGAATAACGCGTAGACACGTCTGTATTTCTCAAGTACGAAAATGGGAATCAACTCCCCAAACCAACTTTGAAGTTTTTTTGGGTTTAAAGAAATTCCAACGGTATAATTGAAAACTCAATATATAAGTAAAAAGTACGTTATGCATCAATGTTTCTGAGTCGGTTACCTTTTTCTGGCATCAACAGTCACATACATTATGTATTATGTGCCAGCGACAACTTTGAAAATTATATGCACGTACTTAAAAGCAGGAGCAGCCACAACAACAACATTGCCACAGGATTCACAATTCACAGCATTCAGTACTAAAATACAAGGCACATTCACACCATCCATATAAAACAGATGTCCGACGTCTACACAAAAACACATTGCCTGCTCATACAAACGCCGTTAATGTTTGCTTGTGTGTGTGCGTGTGATTGTAAAAATGTACTGCATACATTGTTGAGCAGCAAAACACACTAAGAGAAAACTGGGGTGCATCTTATTAAAATAAATGTAATAAGCAGCAGGCAATTTAATAATAAGAAAAAAAACTTTAAAATCTTTCCCATTTTTAACTTCAAAATAGAGTTTCTAGTTAATAAAACTAAGTACTGTAACTTAATTAATAAATCAAAATAAATAATTTTATTTCAGACTAGAGTACAAGCAACCTTGATTATCTCCGCAATCATTTTACTGAAAGCTGAGTTCATTGCAATGATTTTTTGTGTTTTCAAAAAATAGTTTCACTTAAAACTTCTATATTCATTAGGGATTAACTATTGACCCTTGAGGACCAATTTTTTTTATTCCCTAGCGATTTTACAAAACAAAATTCGAAGAGAAAACTTCGCTTCGAATCTGCATATAAATTCCCAGGATTTTCAAAGTTTTAGTTTAAAACATATTTTTTATTCCATTTGATTTTCACTTTAATTTCTTAAAGCGAACATTCTAAGCTTTTAGCTGTATGTACTTGCAGCTAATGCATTACGTCTAGTGTGGGCCATGCCAATCGATGTTAATTTATTGTCAATGCGCATTTGCCAAATGTGTGCGGCATGTGTGACACAAATACCAACTGAGCAGCCACAATGCGGCACGGATGATTGTGTATAGAAGTTTGTGTGTGCGAGTGTGCGTATGTGCATTTGAGAATAATAGTGTGTTATGCAAACAGTTGCTGCCTTTTGCTGAAACACGTGCGGCATGTGCACGTTATTAATCAACAAGGAGATGCACATAACAAATGCCACATGCCTTATGCTGCATTCAGCATGCAGGAACAGCAGCAACATCAAACGTGCCAACAATGTTGTTCCGTCTGCCTATAAATGCAATGTAAAACAGCTTAAAGCGTCAACAACAAAACCAACAACAACATCAACAACAATGTGTAGCAGGGATAATTCTTGTCGCAGCTGGACCAAAGGACGGCCTCAATGTGTGGCAGTTTGGCTCAAAGCAATGTGCCTATATTTGCACATCTGCTGAGCTGCAAACAAAATCTCATTATGTTGTTGACACGCCTCAAAAACGAATGGGGAGAGCGAACTGGCCTTAAAGTCTCTCGACGATTGTCACAATACAACACTCAAAATGTTGGAAGCATGTGTAAAATGGTGGCAAGCATACACACACTCACGTACACACACACGCAGCGCCGACCTCTGTCATAAATCATGTGGCATATACGTTGATTAACTTAACATTCTTCTCATTAATCTTAAACAACTACAACTTATGCGACAAATGTTTATCATAATTTATAAACAGACACAGAGGCTCCGCACAGCAAAAGGCATAGCCAAAAGACAAGCTAGATAAGAGCTTTTCATTGCGAGTCATAAATAACGTACTTAATATTGATATGACACTGATTAAAAAGTAATATAATTTTGTGAGTTATATTTCAAAAGCTATCTCAATAATGTCTTTCTGCATATAAGACTAATCACATAATGTCTCCTAGGCAACTTCTTAAAATTGTCTTATTTGCAAACGTTATGAATCCCAGTGGAGCAGCAAAGAAGCGCGTAACTTGATAGTTTTAAGACGCTTCTTGATAAAATTATTTCAATATTTGAGAGGCAAGCTATAAATAAAGATATATACATATCTAAGACAGAATTGTCCTCGTTAAAGCTGCTACAACTTAGAAATATGTGAATACATACAAATAGCTGATGGCTGTGTTGCTAGCCTCGACAGGGCAACGGTCCGTATAATAAATTACATTTGTCTGACTTTTAAGCAACGCGAGCGAAGCAGAGAAGGCAGTAGGGGGTCAAGTCATATACACATGAGTAGCAGCGGCGTTCGTCAGTTGCATAAAAATGCCAACTCATATGTGCGGAGCAGGACATGCCAATTCAGTCGCCAGGACATGCAGCAACGCCGCAACGGAAATGGCGCAGAAAGAAAGCGTCCCAAGCAACAGAGGCTTGGCCGCACCAGTAGCAGCAAAAGGGGAAATTAGAAAATGCCACAAAGCTAAAAAAAAAAAACTCGAAGTAAAAGAGAGAAAAAGCATGTGACAGACATCAGCTGGACTAGCTAACGTTGTTGGATATGGCTTTTAACTTTGTTTGGTTACCTCGGCAACAATAAAAACAACAAAAGAAGCGTTTTTGGCAACAGTTTTTGCCCGCCTTTTAGCCCCAATCTCAGTGTTGAAACAAATAGCTAAATATGCCGTCACACATTGTAGCTCTTCTCTTTTTTGTCGGGCTTTTGCTTATGCAAATTCATGTGCAGCATACATTTTGGACACTGGGACATTTGAAAATTTGCCATGTTGATTTAGTAACAGAGGAGCCGCTCAAAAAAGAAAAAAAATACATTCAACGTGCCTTGCATTGCTAAAAGATTGAATTACGCGAAGTAGCTTTCATTTTATGCTTCCTGTTTATTATTCTTTATTTGCAGTCAGGGTTTTATTTGTGTTAAGGAGCCCTTTTATTTGAGTTTAGAATGATCGGAGAATGAGAGAGAGAAAGAGAGAAAGAGCGCAAGTGCAAATAAAAACGGCAAACAGCAAGTAACGACGACATTGGCAAAATGTTTAATTAAATTCGAAAGCAAAAGCAATAGCAGAAAGGAAATCGGAAACCCAAAAAGAATTTAATTAAACTTTTATTTTTTATATATACAAATATATACATATATATATACAAATATATACATATATACACTTATATATACTATATATTTTTTTAAATGCTGAGTATGATGGGAGGAATGCGGGCATGTGAATGGCAGCGCAACGCATTTTAATTAGTTTTTCCATCTCCTTTTTTCTCCTGGTTTTTCTCTGTTATGTTTGAAGTGTGTGCGCGCTAAAAACAAATCAAAAAGTCTGTGCCAACAATTGACGTTGCCGTTTTGTGTATGAATGTTGGTTGGTGTATTTTCAATGTATGTCGAGCAGCGGCTGTCAAAAAACTTTCAAACAAAATGTCACTCACATGTCAAACACACACACACACACACAGCCTAAGTGGCAGGCTTTATGCGTGTGTGTGCGTGATGCATTAACAATTTATACGCAAACAAAATTTTCAACGCCAGGTTTTGATAATATAAGCTGCTGTGTTTCAGGCCAAACCGTGAAAAATGGTTCACCTTTTTGTCTATAAACCTGGCACACAGATTCTTTTTGTTGCCAACTTTGTTGCAAAGATAGAATGTTGAATCATTGTGATTTTAGCATAAATAACTTAAGACTTTATTTACTTACTCCCCTGTCTACTTTCTTTCCATGTGAATAGGCTTTCCATAACCCGGGTACATTACTTTTAAATCACTTTCAAGCTTTTGCAGCATGTATTACCCTTCAAACATACAATTTGTTAAAAGATAAAATCTCAGCAGCATAACTCAAAAATCTTGTGATTTACAGCATCTTTAATCTTTACTTCGAATATGAATCTAACTACATGGAAAACGATTTTTTTTTTCAATATTTGCTGGCAAAACTTGATTGCAATCATATTTAAATAGATTTCAGACAAGCTCTTGTAAATTTGTTACTTTTTACTTTGTTTAAAAACGCACACCATTTTTTAGAGGCTGTGTAAACTGAAGCCATAAAAAGGGTTTGGCACCGCGCCCGAGAAATGTGATGCATAAAAAATAACTATGAGGAGCACAACAAAAAAAACAGGCAGTTAAATAATGTACTCTATGCTAAAATTGACCGCTTGCATAACAATAAGTTTCTCCTAGTCTGCTTTGCAAATGGGAATTTAATATGCACACAAACACACAAACTATGAAATATGCAAATGCAATAAAAAAGCGGAAAACAAACTGATAATAACTTAAATAATAACAGAAGGATATGAACTGCAGCTGCAGCCAAAAACTATTATTAGCCTAAGGATTCATCTTTCTGAATCAGTACTTTCAACAAATTTGCTAACCCTAGTCCTGGACATGACTTCACGACGAACGAAGTCAAGTTTTGATGAAAAACTGAAAATTCGAAACTCAGCCAATCCGAAATTGGGTAGAACATGAACTTACCCCGCCACGTCCGCCGGAACCTTCAATGCCATCGTCATCGATATAAATTTCATCTCGGTTCGCTGATGTTGCGGCTGATGATAAGGGCGTTGCTGCCGACGGTTTCACAGATTTCTGCAAAGAATAAAAATAATAATAATTAAATATATTATAAGAGAAAAGAAAATATCCATCAATCATGATGAAAAACTTTTTCAATTTGCATTGAAAGCACAAAGATTTTCTTTGTACATTAAAGTATACACATTTCAGTAATTAGAGAAAGAACATGGAAATATACATATATTTTCGAATATATTGTTAAATGAAAAAGCCAGTATGTTTGCTGCTACAGTTACTGAAAGGCTTCAATTATATTAATTGCAGTCTTATCACTTATTTTGCCAGCTTTTCAGCTTAACCGCAAATAATTTTCATGCTTTACCACATAAATCCATTAGTTTAGAACAATGCGAATGCATCAACAATGCAAGCAAGCAACAACAATTTTTAAACAAATGCATTTTTAATGATGCTATCGCAAAAATCAATAAAACATTTTAATTCTATGCATCGCATAAAGTGAACAAAGAGAAATGACGAGAGTTTACTCGCTTAGTAATAATGCTTTGTCGAAAACAGTATTAAGTCAGCTAAGTTTTTTAGTGGATTTTTGTTTTCTCTTTTCAGATATTTTTAGAGATAGGTTGTGTTTTTTTAAATTGTGTAAAAATTACACTTTATTCATTTTAATAGTTAAGCGGGTATTATAAAGCCCATTAACAACTGCTGTTTGCATAATTGATGCATCCAAAAATCCTATCACCTGTGCTGCCCTCATTAGGGTCAGGACTTGAGCAAAGTTTACGACTTAACGAGCAAAAAACATGCATGCATTAATATTCCCCATAAGCCAAATTTTTGATGCCCCCTTTGGGCAGGTTTTAAAATCCACACAGACACACATCGTGCAGCATTGCAGATTAGCAAGCGTGCAAAGTTTTGAGTAACAGCTTTATAAAAACCACTAAAAATAACCTCTGGAAACAGGCTGCCCTGACATTGTCATTCATTTCACGGTTTTTGCTCATAAAAAAAAACAAAAAACGTAATATATGCATATTAGAAAAACCTCAGATAAACACTTCATTTTCAGCTGCAGCTTTGTGGTTTGTTTGACTAAAGTTGAGTTGCCAAGTTTTGTATTTGGCTAAGCACAGCAGGAACCTTGTTGCCTGGCTGCTTTCATAAAGTTTGTATGTGTGTGTGAGTGTAAGCTAAAGTTGAATGGTTCACATAACGCATTTACGAAGTCTTTGGCCCCATAACGAGCTCCACTTATGCATTTCTTAATTATTTTGTTCTCTAAACATACAAGTGTTGAGTTTTCTACAGAGAACACACTTCGTACATGTGTTAAGCAGAAAAGTTCAGCTTTAAGTGAAAAGAAAAAGCAATGAAAAATGCGTAATGTATTTCATTTCATTTTTAATAAGTATCAGCATAAAAGCAATAAGTTGGCTGAGTAACGAGCCCAACGTCAAAGTCAAATGAAATATCCAAAAAACAAAACAAAAATAATTAAACTGAAAGCAACTATTCCTAATATGTACTAGCAGTTTTGGCACTGGTGACCAAATACAATTTTTCAACAATTTGAAACGTTTATGCACTGCCCAAATAGTTTTTGCTTTGGCCAAAAGGGATGCCTTTCTTTTTCCAACACATTTCGCATATTTTTCATATATTTTTCTATATGAATTTTAACTAGTGGCAATTTGTCAGATAGTAAAAGAGAGAGAAAGAGAGCACGGGGTTGGAATTGTTGCAGTAAAATAAAGCGACGCAATTTTATTTGCCACTTTTCGACATATATGAAGGCAAAAAGGAAAAACTGTTTGTAGCTCAGCTCCTTTCTTATTTTGTTTTCATTTTACAGATGATAAAACTAAAAAACCCCTGCCAGGCAATAAATCAATATAGATATTGACATTTTTACAGCTACTACATGTGCGGAGGGGGCTTGGCTGGGCGTACATATCTGTATGTACAAAAGTATTTATGTAGAATGGATAAAAAAATTTTTTACAAGCAGAGTGAGCCACACGAATTCAAATAATAAAGTTAATATGCTTATCTTCGAGCTGTTAAAAATATTTTGCAATTTTTATAAGCAGCTAAAAAACGTGTTAAGATATTTATGTGTCAAGGGGAAAGGTCTGTTTGAAATATTTTAATGATTGTAGAATACGTTTGTGAAATTTTGTTATATTTGATTACAAGTTAATATCAAAAACATCGAGTTCACAACATGGTGTTATTATTAGTTTTCTTTGTGCATCTATAATTAATTTAATGCGCATTATTGTAATCATTTTAATCAACACATTTATTCACAGCTGAGTAGACAAAAAAAATAGGCGCAAATAAATGCAGATTGAATAATCAAAATGCCATTTCAATGCCTACAAAATGACAAGCAAAATAGCTGCAGCTGTTCATTTGAAAATGTGTCTGCACAAATGTGATGCACTATCTCTACTCAAAATGAGCAACAATACGGAAGCTTCTAGCTAGTAAGGAGGGATATCAGCTGTCAGCTTTGCAATTGAATTTGTAGCTTAATCTGCCATTGATGCGCTGTCCAAAGCAGGCAGACAAGGCAGTCAGTCAGTTAGATATTATAACGATGCGCCACAAAGTAGGCAATGGAATTCAATCATTGGCAACTGAATCGAATGCAATTGACAGCAAGTATACGCAGCGTGAGCACCCAATATTTCTTTGATTTGCAGTAGCTGCGGTAAAGCAAACAGTACACAAAATATACAAATAATGCATTAAAATTAAGCTTTTTAGTTGTCTAAAATACAACCAACGCTGAAATTTTCATTGAAGGACGATTAAAAAGATTTGTTAATTTTTATTGATACATTAAACAACCATCATCATATTTTTAAAATACTTAAACATATCTAATAAGAGTTTGCACATTAAGTACAGTTATCAACAGCTTTTGTAGCTTATTATTTTATTCCCAGAATTCCTTTTATTTGAAATAACAGGTTCCAACGAATTATGATTTTACCTTGTTTCCATGACATTATAATTCTAGCGTTTACTTAACTCAACTGTCTTCTTGTTAAGGCTTACTGACATACCATCAAACAGTTGCCATATGCTAGGAAAAAAAACACAAGAAATATATCTACTATATAAATATGCCAGCGTCTTGGCAAAGCTCGTTATACATTTTCATTAGGCGTGCTTTCTCTCTCTCTGTCCCCTTCTGCCTCTCTCGTTCTTGACTTCGTAGCCATGAGTGCGTCTTGGCCATTAAGGTGCGTCGAGCGAATCTTTGTTGTCATTGTTTCTGTTGGGGAGGTAACTGTTTTCGCCTCTTAGTCCTAAACCAATAAAACCAAATCAAAACTTATTATGCTACGCACAAACAAACACACACTCACACATGTGAGTGTGCCAAAATCTACTGTGTGTGCGTGCGTGTGGGTTGGGGAAACTTTTATATTTATTGTAGCCATAAACACAAAAAGAGAAGCAAAAAAGAAAAACAAAAATAATATAACCTGATGGCCAATTTCCGCTCGAATTTGTACATAAAACTAATTGAACAGTAAAATTATTGCATAGCTCGAGGACCAAATAAACAGACAACAGCAACAACCACAATAGAAACAGTTACCTATGTTTATGTTAATTAAATTTCATTTATGCATTGGCTGCTAATGAGCGGCAAACATTAATTATTTAAAGACAAACACAGATGCAATTAGCACGCAACATTTTTCGGGGGAATAGAAATGAAACAATTGTTCTAACTAAACGAACGTTACACTCATATGCAAATATGGCTAAAAGGTATATGCCAGAGTGTATTTCTCCGAGTGCTTGACTGCCAAGACTTGACACAAAGCCAAAGGCGGAAATTGTTCACACACACTCACACAGAGAGGGGAGACAGCCACAATAATAGCGGAATTGACAGTTGCCAGGTTAAACGACCAAAGAGGAATGGACTGAGATGAAGGACAGCAGCAACACAACAATGCAAAAAAGGGCAAATATGACACATCACTTCAAAAAGTATGCCACACACACAAACACATATTGAACTCACACAGATAGCAATTGTTACTGCAAAATGTAACACTGACCTATACAGAATTTGTCAGGTGAACAATTTGACCATACCAAAAATAAGAAATAAAACACATTCAGATGTTACTTACATATTTGTGCTTTCCAGGTGCAAATAAACGCGCCTTTACGATTGCTTTTAAGCGCCTTTACGTGAATTTAATGTTTCGACGGAGTCTGCGGTGCTGTTATCACAACAATAAACGACACACACACCAGCCCACGTACAAACACATACACAGTAACACTCACTGAAACTGTAACTGTAAAAGAGAGAGAGAAAGTCAGTGACGCGCTAATGGCGCTTGAAAGCTTGAGAACCGCACACTTCAGCTGAATGTTTCAAACTGACGGCGTTCGCTATCTTTTAGCCGCCTTGTTGAGCCAAAAGCCAAGAGCTACATAGAGAGTGAGAGAAAGGCGAGAAGAGAGCATAAAATGTTGTGATAAAAGCCCACACACACATACACATACACACAGTTGCGTTGAGGCGCAGAGACACAAGCTGGCGTGCCAAAAAATATTGCTTTTGGTCCAGTGAAGGTTGAGCGGGCGTGCGAAAGTGGGTCGGTTCTATCTGTAGTTGTTGTTATTCTTATTATACAGCTGGCAGGCTGCGTAGAACGGCCGCTCACTGCGCATGATGCGCAGCAATGCAAAAGCTTGGCCAAAAGCATACACAGTCAGCTCAAAAACCAAGTAGAATATAGCTTCAATAATATGAAAAAGTATGCCAGAAACATAACAAGCTTCCGTCTGCGAATGGGAACAGTCGCAAGCTATGTATGCAGAAAAGCTCCTTTTGTCTTGGATCAGTTTATAGCAAGCTTTAAGCGAAGACAACAGCCAAATATTAAAAATGTGATTTGTCAACAGAACTGCGTAGGACAATGCAAAGAGTTCAAAAGTCACACATTACCTGCTTTAGAAATTTACCAAAGACAAAAACCAAAACGTAAAGACACTAAAATGTATATCTGAAACAGTTGTTGAATTTTGTAAGCAATTGTGATAATAAAGATAATTGTACTAATAATAATAAATACATATATAAATGAAAACAATAAATCAGAATAAATTCTTATGAAGCTTTTAGAGAACGAAGATTTCCTTTAAGGCCACTGTTAAAATACAGAATGTTGAACTCATATTTTATTGAGGTACCCGTAAAGTGCCACAGATGGCGCCCTGGCAACAGTGGATGATTTAAACTGTTAATACTGTTACTTGTTTGAGAGATTGCCCGATATCTCGTGAGCTATATAAGACAACTAAATCAAATATATTTGCTTAGCTTAACGATGCTTATGAATAATTAAAACTTAATAATTCTACTTACAGAAGAAAAAATTCTACAACAGTTAATAAGCTTTTCGTTCATTGTTTGTTTGCAGTATAACAGATGGCGCCTTATCAGACTTGAAAATGTTTCTACAACACCTTGGCCATTAACAATAGCAAACAAAAATGAAACATGTAAAAAACAAATGCTCCAGAAGAAACATCTCGACGTAGTGATACCCTGTATGGATTCTCCTTCCATACCAACATTTGGTTGTGCACAGGCAATGTCCACAAATTGCCATTTAATGCAATTTATGATCAAATTTAACACACGTCTCGTAAACTTAAGATAAAAGCAAACGAATTTAAGAATGAAGAAAAATTATCATTGGCAGCAACAGCAATAACATTTGTGAGTAAAAAGAAAGTGAAAAAGTTGCCTCGCTGCCAGCTTATTTCCGTTGATTCAGCGCCTGTCGCAGAACGCAGAATGAATTACAAGTGTCCATCTTCATAAAACAAGACAGCGGAAGGTGCCTGTCAAAAGGACACAAGTCCGAGCCGGACTCTCTAGATGGCTGTTGCTTCTTTTGCTGCTGCTAAGACTTTGGCTTGGCGCTTGGCTTTTCTTATTAGTTTCGTTTAATTTGGGCCATAAATTACATTTTTCATCTACTTAATACTTTTTAATGATTTTTCACGAGTTACTGCTGCTGCTGCAACTTTTTTTTCTTCCGCTCACTTTTAAACATTATTTGAACTTTGTCACTGGCCATTTGTTAGAAGCTAGGCAGAGCAGAGGGAGGCATACAGGTGGAACAGGAAATAGCTGAAACTTAAAGTTCACTTAATTTTAATTAAAAACTAGGCGGCAAAAAACAAAAACCCAAAGTAACGCTCAGAGCAACATTTACGTAGCGTCTAGGCAAATGCAAATAAATAAATTTCGTCCAATTAGCAGCGGGAGGGACAGTCGCATGCCAAACAGAAGACGTACGGAGTCGAGTTCTTTATTAAATGCACAACTCTCACGTTTTATTGAAGTTTGACCAGACGAGTGGAAAAACAGGTCTTGGTAAGCCGAACATAAACTACTCTAACTGGAACTTCCCTAAGACATTTCTGTCAATCCAATCAAATTTGTCCTCAAAGCATAAGTTTCGTACTGGAAAAGATCCATTTTTATTTATTGAGCTTGTCCAAATATTTGACTAGATCTCAACTAAGGATTTGATATTTATATGCTCAACACAAGGTATATTAATATTTTTATCTCAAAAAGTTACACAAAATATAAATAATCCATATAACAAAAAAAAAAAAAAAATTCACAGAAAAGGAAAGTTAAATGAAAATCATATATAGTATGTATGGAAATACACATACACACAAAGCTCTTAGCGATACTCTTACTGAAGATATATGGCCATTCGTTGGCGAAGTGCATTTAACTGTTCTGGTTCTGTCTCGACGGTATAAATCAACTTTAATTGCTTGTGCAATGTGCAAAGTGGGTAAAATAAAAAAGTCCAAAAAAGGCCGAACGCCAGAAAACAGAAAGCGAACTAAGGACTATAAGAGAGAGATGTGTAAAAGAACACACCATAAAACTCGCATCTCTCAGTCGCACTGTCTGACTGTTCAGTTATTGAACATGAGCAAAAATTAATGAGCCGAAATTGAATTTGATCAAAAATTATGTTTTGGGGGGCCACACCTAAAATTCAATCAACGCGCATTTTCATCAATATTGCATAAATTTGCACCAAAAGAGCACATACTCACACGGACGGACGCCATGACAACAATTGCATACGTAAATTGGTTGAAAACTAATTTACAATTGACCGAAAACACAGACAGAGTCCCATAAATAGTTAACTAACACTTTACACCCAACTATTACTCTAATCTTTAGTTTGTCACTGTCTGTGTGCAATGTGTTTGTGTGTCTGGATATTGCATAAAGCAGGGTTCAAACATGCTGAATAGCGAGCAGAAAGATAATGCACATCTAGAAAATACTCTTTGTCTGTAAGTTTTTATTTCAAAACCAACAAGCAAATACCCTTTATTTGAATTTTCTTATGTTAATTTAATAATTTGTTCTTAAATCTTTTAACTCTTATCATATTTTAACAGGTTTAACAGGGTATCGAATTCTATGCATATTTAGCATAGACGTATGGCTGTTGGTAAGAGTCAAGATTAAAGTGGTTCCTGCGACTTGAAGGCAAATACAAACATATGGCTATATATATACTATTCTCATATCCGGCGCCTAACGTCTTTCGACAGCAGCAGTAGCAAACCGCATCAGTTTTGTCTCAGGTGTCCTTTTAGCCATGGAATTTGCTTCATTTGAATGTTGTTGAATATTTCATATATATAGTGTGTGGGTCACATTAAGTTTCAATAATAATAGTTTCATGAATGTCCAAAGAGCACTGGTCAAGTTGCTTCTTTTGTTGCGCTCTTTGGTGCAATTAAATATTGTTTATAGATGCAAGGGAAGGACATTGAGATTTTGTTCTGATTATTTATATGATTTTTTGTACGATTTTATGTTTTTAACTGTTAGTTATAAATCTTTTTAACTCATTCGTAATTGCATTTGCCATTTATCTTTATTCGTAACTGAGTGTCGTCTGTTTTATGTTCATTTAAATACAAAACAATTATTATTACATGAAAATGCATTTTACAAAACAAGTTCAAACTTTAATTAATCGCCAAAGCATTTAAATCGTCCTTTTTTTATACACTTTTTTTATGTTCACAATCTATTGGTGATTTTGGTTAAGTGAGGAAGTGCCAAAATAATAATTATGAAATGAATATATAAATGCCGATATTCTTAAGGGCTTGACTTGTATATATCGTAAACCAAATTTATTTATAGCACAATAAATTATACTTAGAACAACTATTTAACTTTTAGCTTTACAGAGTATACAACATGATTGAAGTTTAAATTGTTTTGCACAAACAAAATGCAATTTTATTTTATGAAAACACAATATTAAAGTTATTTAATTAAATTACCCAATTTGGCCAGAATGCAGTGTGTAATTAAACAAGTAATTAATTTGGCGTTTGGCAGTGTTTTTGTTTGCTAATGCTGCTGCTATTTATACTCTTAGTTTAAATGATTTTATCTACTGAACAGTGAATGCGTTTACTAACGACTAGAACGACTAACGTGGCCATTTGCGCAATGCGCTTATTTAAGTTACAACAACAACATCAACAACAGCAAATGAACTCAATGAACTTGCCTAAATAACGAGCCATAGACAAAAGTTTTTGGCCAAGCGTTCGAGCCAAGTGGCGCCGGCATCAACATCAAGTAAATTTTACAATTTTACCATTTGCAACGCATTGCAAATATTTTTACGCTAAAATATGTGAAAGCATTGAACTACACATACGTATAAACTCTCCCACACACATGCATTACATTTTGAGGCTGACTAAAAATTGTGTGTGTGCGTGGGGGGGGGGGGAGTGGGTTGTGTGCCACGCCTTGTAGTGTCTATGGTCGGCTGCCACGCGCTTAGAATGTCATTTTTAATTAAGTTAAGCGACGGTTCAGTATCCCGGTTTGAGTTCATTATGTGCTTACTTCCATGGCACCACATTTTTAGCCCCTTCATGCCGCCACCGCCCTCTCTGTTTATTGGGTATGGTGTATGGTCGTTATATGCAACGCATGCGACGAGTAATGTGTATTTATAGCGGTAACATAAAAAAAAAAAACTCTACGTCACGTAGACATATCAGCAATTAATACACGTGTGCCGCAAAACCAAAATGGTTGAAGGATCCAAATCAAATTTGGCTTAACAACATTTTAAAACTTTGTGTATGTGAGGGGCTAATAGTAGCAGTGTTGGCTAATAATGAGGACAATAAGCTCTGTATCCTTGTACATAAAAAATCAAAACTTTATTTTAAAGTATGCTTTATTGCATGAAAATAAAGCTTTTATGTGCTTGTAAATGAGTTTACACTGTTTAACGCATAAGTTTGCATCTTATCTTTGTTTAAGTGTTGTTTAAGCAAAGTGAGCTCTTTTTAAAAAGTTTGAAATTTGTTTTAGGATACTGAACTCTACTTAACCAAGTTAACAACAAGGCACGTTGCCATACATCTTGTTTCGTGAGCTTTAGGCTTGATTGTAAGATTTTTGCTTTCTCCAAAACTAATCTATTCACAAAATATAAGTGTTTTTGGGTCCTCAAAAAACTAATCTTTGTTAAAGTGTTATTTACGTGCTACTGTTCTTTGGTTTTAAACACTTTCACAATTAACTTGTGCACAGAATAGAAACCCAAGAAAACTATGTCAGCGCACATTTGTTGAGGTTAAGAGCTTTCACATTTAATCGTGAATAACTAAGCATGTCCTTTTACGTTTTTGTGATATTGAAACACTACAAAGTGAAACACACATACACGCACACATACTAAAACACATTTACAAGCAACTTTAAGGCCCATAAGGTTTGCCACAACTTTAGATGGTGAAAAAACATGTGCCCGGCACTTTTGTTATGGAATCGTTCGCATAAATTTATAAAACGATTATAGAAGATTTGGCAACTTAAAATGAGTGGAAACCCGGATATATATATATATATATATATATATATATATATATATATATGTATATGTGTATGTGCGAACGTGTATTTAAAGGTATATGTATAAATTACGAAAGAGCGTATGTACGGGTTTTGATAAGGCTTTGGCATAAATAATGTAGCTGCTAAGCCTTTTGGGTATTTACGGTTGTGTTGTTAACAAAGTTTTATGCCAACGGCAGCGGCAACGACCAAACAGTCAACATTCTGCTTACCTGCAATCACAGAGAAAGAGAGGGAGTGAGAGAGAGTGAGAAATTAGTCAGCGTTGCTTATTTGGCAACAAGTTTTTAGGAGATTTTGCTGTTATTGCAGTTCTGTTTTGTGGCACAAGTTGTGCTCTCGTAAAATAATATTTGGCCACAACAAAGTGCATTTAATTAAGCAAAGAATGAAATGCAGTCAGCAAAAAGCAGTTAAGCGACAGAAAAACAACATACCGACACTTAAATACGAGTATATTATTGCAAGAGTTCCCTGCAGTGTAAACGTTTCACGAATGCGTTACATAAAAATAGAGCACTAGTTGTAATTTACTTATTTGGTTTAAAATTTTTACATACTTTCTACATTTGTAGCTTGATTTCAGCAAACTAAAGGATAAGCCAGCGCTTTAACTCTTTTGAAACTATGTGATTGTATTTTCTAACTGAAGACAGATAACCCCTTAGCACAATTTAGTTTGACAGGGTATCAGCTAGTAAATAAGACAATGAAGTGACAGCCTGGGTGAAGAGGAAGATTTTCGTCTTCCTGATTCACTTGAAGGGATGCTTCTATAGTTATTGTTGTTGGTTGCTGCTGTTGCTGTTGTGTTGGCTCATTATTTAGCAGACTGATTAAATTAGAATGCGCTCACATATACACACGCAAGCATTATTTGCATGTAAATGCATAGCATACACAGCACACACCGATGAGAGTGCAAGTGAGACAGCTACAGTCAATTGAAGTGGCATGAAGAGCGAAAGGAAGCTTTAGCTGTGGTAACAACGTTTGCTGCCAGTCCATGAAGACGAAGCTGTTTTAATGAGTTGGCAATTAGCATATCACAGCGCATGTACATACGAACTCTCACACACACACAAACACATGCATATAATTTTGCCTTTGCTTATTTGCAATTTGTGCCCTACACCAACAACGGGTTTTATATTATTTGAGCGATGTGTGCTTGTTTGTTTGTTTATGTCTGTTTGTGGCATACGTTTAAAGTTTAACAGTTTTTTTACAGTAACAAACAGCAAAGCAAACTCCTTACAAAACTTTAATATTTTGTGGCGCTGAAATGTATGCTACGAAAAGGGAGGCTTAAGCCGCTTTGCGTCAACAGCAAAAGCAGCGAGGCAACAACTTTTATCCCGCTTTTCTCTCTCCCTCGCTCTCTCTCTCTCTCTGTGTGTGGGTAAGTCTTAAGCACTTACCATTATTTTTTTTATATTTTGAAGCGTCTTAACCTCAAAAGATGTGCACTCACATAAAATGCATGCATAAGATGCACTGTGGCTCAACTTTTTCGACGCCGGCAACATTAACGTTTTATGCAAAATTTGTTCGTTATTGTTTACACACACGCACACGCACGCTCGACATGATTAAAAAAAACTGTAAACAGCATGCAAAATTACAAGTAGCCCATATTTTGCAAGTGAGAGTAAAAACTTAGGAGATAAAATCAAACTACCTTGAACTTTACTTTTGTATGTTTGTACAGAGCTCCGGATTTTATTTGATTTGCGCCAGATGTTTTTTAGCATTTGTTTAGAAGTGTTAAAACCTTTCGTATTGTTGTTGTTGCTATGTGATATGTTTTTGATAAAAAACAAATTTTAACGAGGCAATATTATTATTATAAACATTTTTATCAAACCATGTTGAGCGTAACAAAATTGTTGAGTTGAATTATTTAGATCCGTTGATTGGATATTTTTCATATTGTGAATGTAATAATTTTAATCACACACACACACACAAAACAAACACGTACTGCTCGTGACATCGTAATTTGGACAATCGTCATTCTAACCAGACGCAATTTACCTTTGATTATCGAGGGTGTCAATTTGTCTAAAGGTCATGAATATGTCGTTAATAGTCCGAACAATGTCAAAGTCAGTGTGTGCCAGAAATTGCTCCCCAGGTATGTGGTTTAGTGGGTGTAAGTTTGTGGGTGTGAATCTGTGAGTGTGTGTGTGTGCGGCGTATTAAAGCATTGAATGCCACATGCTCACGCGTCTAGCGCACATTTGGCTGCTTAGAGGATAAGGGGTTGAGGCAACATTTTAATTAAAGAACGAAGAGCAGCACGCCACAGTCAAAATAAATGTTTTACAGCGCTTACACGATGTTAGATATGTTCGCAATGAATGAAATGTAAGAGAAAGCAAGTTTAATATTTTTCTAACGGACATTTAAATTTTAACATCAATTTTAGCTGACATTTAAACCGCTTTGTACTATAGATGTCAGTTCGTTGCATGCCAATCATGAAAACAGATTTCGTGTAAACTTAACAAGAGCTTCAGAATGATGTTCATAGACAGTTTTGGCTCGGGGCTCAAAACAACAGCAACAAAAGCAAACTGAATGAAAAGGAAGTTGGAATTTGATTAAAAGTTTAGGGCATAGGTTTTAACGTAAGGGTGGCGATGGTTTTGGGTCGTTACGTCAAAGGTTATGAATAATGTATGCAAATTATGACACTTGGTAATTAAAAAAGTTCTCAAACTTGTAATACAATGTTGATTAAAGTCAGCCCTAAGGCGAACAAATCAACGGGATTTATCAAGATACAATATACAAATAGATATATTTATATATTTAAAATGAATCTTCAAGTATAATTTGTTGATGAGTTCGCATTGAATTGCCGTTCGTTCTCTTCACTTTTGGTGCCATTTGCTTTCTTTTGCTATTTATCGCATCATCAAACATTTTGATGTTGATTTATGGTAAATATATTTCTTGGCAGCACCAACAGCAACACAACAAGAAACGGAAAGTGTCTTGCAGCAAAGCCGTGAAATGAGCTAACACCGAGGGCAAACAGAAACCCCAAATAAACACAAGTGATTTGTTAAGGACACGAACAAACGGCCAGCCAGCAGCAGAAAAAGCAACTACTAAAATATAAAAAAAAAAAATGCAAAGAATTGGAAAAAAATCATTGATATAATGTAGGATTGTTTTTATTCTTTTCTTTTTGCTTGGTGCGTCTTTCATTTCGGTTTGGGAGTTTCGGGAATTGTGCAAGCGTTTTGCTTGCAAAATGAAATGCTCGAGTGGCTGTCATCATCACAGCGTCGTCCACATTCACATCATCATCATCATCGGTAAAGCTCTCAACCTCATCATCATCATTCATTTTTATCATCTTTGGCTCACAATTCCAATCGTAGTTTATATTACAAAAGTTTCTCTTATTTTCTATAATTTATTTTCATTGCGTTTCGCCTTTTCTTTTGGGTATTTATTCATTTGAAATTTGATTTTTATTTGACATGTTGACAGGCTAAGGGAATTCTTATTGCGAACGGAATTCGGGTTTGCTTTAGATATGGTAGTATCAACATAATCCTCATTGCCCCGCTTCCAGCGTCAACTGCAAACAATAAAAAGTTATGCTACCAGTTTTTGCTCATTAAGGCAAAAATATAAATATATATATAGCCACAATTTTATTTTATTTTTCATGTGAAAAAAAAAAACTAATTAATATGTCGAGCAGGTAAATTGAGTTGAGAAGTACACTGAGCAAAGGCGGTTAAGTGTTTTGTGAAATGAGCATCGAGCTGTACACGTTATGCATTAATTATGCCGAAACTTGCCGGCTCATATTTTTACTCTCATGTTTGTGGAGAGAGCAAATGCTCAAAGTTTTTCTTTCTAATAAGAATCTACAGTACTGACTTTCTCAATTAAAAAACATAGTGGCGCATAGTTAATTTTGGCTATGCCAAGACTATGATACCCTTCACACAGCCAAATCAATGCACCCCCTCTTATGTTTCTGTGCAGTTGTTGGTAATTTTTCGCTAATATTTTTACTCTTGAGCGTCATTTACTTGTTCGTGTGCAACAACAACAATTTGACATGTAGGTACTTGAAGTGCACGACAGAGACAACAATTGATAGTACGATATGGTAAATTTGTATGGTGGCTATGTCGTAGAATGCTCCGATCGAAATGAAATTTCATAGTGAAGAAACCCGACATGATCTAAGCAATCTGTGAAAGTTTCATCAAGATCGGTTCAGCAGTTTGGCCGGAAATCGTGTTGATATGGTAAATTTGTATGGTGGCTATGTCGTAGAATGCTCGATCGGGATGAAATTTCATAGTGAACAAACCCAACATGATCTAAGCAATCTGTGAAAGTTTCATCAAGATCGGTTCAGCAGTTTGACCGGAAATCGTGTTGATATGGTAAATTTATATGGTGGCTATATCGTAGAATGCCCGATCGGGATGAAATTTCATAGTGAAGAAACCCGACATGATCTAAGCAATCTGTGAAAGTTTCATCAAGATCGGTTCAGCAGTTTGGCCGGAAATCGTGTTGAAACAGACAGACGGACAGACTGACAGACGGACAGACGGACGGACAGACGGAAATCAATTACTGAGCTCGTCCTGATCATTTTGATATATAGTTTATGGGGTCTCCCATCATTCCTTTAAGGTGTTACAGATTCATGACAAAGTCAATAATACCCTGATTCACTATGAAGGGTATAAAAAAAATTCATATAAGAATTCATGAAATGTTAAATTTAAGCACAAATCAAACGTATTTATTTTGGTGAAGCACTGTAACCTGTTATACCCTGACTTTTTGTATTGCATATATTACTGGCTTTTATGTTCATTAGCGCTTATAATTTGAAAACAAAGAGCGCCAGTGACGTGTATGTTTTTGCGTATATTTTGGGGGATTGTGGGATTTAATTAATTAAAATTGGATGCTGTTTGGATTGCTAACGCGTCGAGCGCGTCAAGGCGTATGAGGAATGGAATGTACGTGAACGTGTTTATATGTGTTTGTGCCAATAAATTGCACATGTAATTAAATAGCAGTGAACATTTTCGGCTGACTGCTAAACAAGTGCTTAATATTTAATGAGTTGCGTCTTGAAATTATTTGGCAGCCAGAAAGTGAACGGAATTTTGTGCTTCTTGAAGAAAGCGGCAAACGGCAAACGTTCGTACAACCAACTACGCTTCAACCACACGATTTCGTTCTCTTATTCAGTCGTTATCAGTGTTTTCTCTTGGGGTTTGCGGTTGCTGGTGTAACCACCAAAGCGTGCTGAAGGACATTTATCACAATCAATACACGACTCCAACAGCAGCTTCATCCTTCTGTCTGTGCAGTGCAGCTTTCGGCTCTCGGTTACTGCAACTGCCACAGCCACAGACATAGCCATTGGCAAGGAGCAACTCGCTGCCGCACTGGACAGCAGCGAGAATGGGTGAGTGGAAAGGGAACAAGAGTTTCGCATTTCTATATCTGTTTATCTCTGGTTTCCCGTGCAGTTTTCTGTGCTTACACGGATCATTGAGCAAAGCGGATGCGGAAAACGCGAGAGCTGTGCACTTCACATAACTTCCCAAAGACCTCACTGCCCCAGTGATGCCACTGCTGCTGCTGCATGTTGCATGTGGCAACTCGAGCATAATGAACTTATGCGTGTTTGTGTGTGTGTGCTTGGAAAAATTGTTATTAGCAGCAACTGAAGTGCTGCCACTATAGAAGATGTTATAAGAACGTCCATTGATTGGCATAACATTCTCTCTTGCATCGCTTCTGCCTGGCCTGACTAGCCTGACTTTTAGTCAAGTTATGTTTAATAGCCACTTAAATGCTCGGTAATATAATTAAAACACGCAAAGCAATGTGAAATACTGTTGAATATGTGAAGATTGTACGATATTAAAAGAGAGAGTAAAAGATAGATCGAAAAAATAATGAAAAATCAAACGAAATAATGCCCAACTAATTATGAACATTTGTGACAATGCATAGTAAACATTACTTTATATTATTCATTTAATGTTATGCTTCATTGTAATTATGTTAAAGGTTTCCAGTTAATTCCAATATCAATATGAATATTTTTTTCCTTGTTTTGTCTAAAACTTGTTCAACTTGGGCTTAAATGTATCTCAATGCTAACTGTTTTCAAGTAAAACATAACCAAAATATGAACTTGCAACTTATATTGTTCATGGCTTCCTGATGAGTGCATTAAATTACATGTGTTCTAAGCCACTGGAAATTGGGGTCAACTGCATAAATAACGGACACAGTTTCTGTCCTTCTACATAGCAACGACTCAGTGGGGAAAATATCAATTCAATTGTGCTGTGCAGGTAACGAGAAGCAGGAGAGAAGCAGAACAAAGCAAGCATAGCAGGCGCCATGTAGCTTGGTGGCAGCCAGGTCGCCAACAGTTTGTCAATTTGGCCATTCACTTTTCGTTTGCGTTTACTGTTCGGGTAATGGTAATTGTAATTGAATATTGATCGATTACAACAACGCTCTGCTGACACTGAGCCATGACTGATGATCAACTCTTCTCGGCTTGAGTGCAGTTTGTGCACCAGAAGTAGCACGTTGCAATTTTCATTACACTCTGCCACTCTATTATCTGGCATGCAGCAAGCACATAAAGCAAACACATACATACATACACATGCAACACTCTCTTGGATCCATGTTGTGAAATTTACATATGAAAATGCATTTTTCTTCATCTTCTTTTTCTTTAACAATTTTTTGCAAAAGCCTGCAAATATTTTGATATTGTTGATCAAGAAGCTTTATGGTTTGCAGTAGAGTGGCAGTTTTTTCCTATGGAAAGTAACAGCCATAGTGGCTCTAGCTGGATGTATTTGTAATCCTTTGTCGTAACTTCGTTATAACCTAACTCACTATGAGGTTTTTAAAAATATTGAAATAACTTCATTAAAACAAATATTTTAAAAATCAATTAATTTTTTTTTTTTAATTTTTGGCATCACGATTTTATAGCGTGACAAACTTCAATTGGACACACCTTTGGCATTTACATAGGCTGCCGACAAAGGTATGCTACAAAAATTTTGTCAAGCGCAGCAAAATAACGAAAACAACAGAAACGGCAAAGGTGACAACAACGCTGAACAATGTTTTCACACATCGCGAATAATATTTACCAACAAAAGACAATGGCAAAAGTGTCGGAAACAGCAATAACAATAACAACAACAACAAACAGATGCATCTACAGAAAAAGCAACAACATTGTTTGTTTGCATTTGTTGGCAGTTGCACTCAATGTAATGTCTGCCACATTACCACCATCTATCTCTCCACCAACACAATCCTCTTTCCTGCTTACACTTTCTCTCTGTTCCACTTAAGCTTCGGCTGAGCTCAGTTGTCAATACCAGTTTTTTATAATGTTTCTTAACATTTGGTGTCAAGCAGCATTTTGAAAATTTTAAACTTATTGACATGAATATGTCGGTTGTTACGTTTATGTTTTTGAGCTGCGAGCATATAAGTAAAAATAAATATTTTGCAACTGTAAAACTTAAATTTCCTGCTGCATTTATCTTACACACAAACATTTTTTATCTGCATTGGCAAGATGCTTAAATATATGCAAATAAAATAGGCATTTCTTCTTTGCTATTTGTCTTGCCCTTGACGAGAACGATATGAGTGTAACACAATGCTTCTTGCCACGCACAGGCAACTACATAAGGGAACAAAAAGGAGAGAGCTAGGACGCCAGGAGACAGTAGCAGCAGCAGCATGAATTGCTTGGGCCATTAGACAGACAAGTTGCAGGCTTTGTTATTTGTTTACCCAATCAGCTGGCAACTTAGGTTAACTTACTTTATAGCTATGTTATGGAAAATGTGAAATGTATAAATCTATATACTCAACAATCAAATTAAGGTCGGCAGCTTGTACTTCGGAATGGGGTTTGATTACTTTACCCAAAAGTACAATGTCAACGAAAATCGATAATCGATTTTTTTAAGCCTTTCGCAAGTTTGACGATAAAATTCACAACAATTAGATTTTAAAAGTTCTTTTGCTGTTCATTCAACTAATATATAATATAATATATCCTTCTTTCATAAAATAACACATATTCAATTTTTATGACATCTATTTGCTTACATAAAAATCCATATGCAATTCATATAAATGATTTGGTTTTATATCCCCCTTACAGGATATATCACTGTCAAGAATTATTTAAGTGCATCTTGACAAGTTTTTCTTTTTTATTGCTCTTGCTGTCAACACATGGTTCTACACTGTGTGTGTGTCATTTGACGCTGCAGCGCGCTGTTTGCATTTGATTTGTTCGATTTCTCTTCACAAGTTTTACTTTATCTGTCGTCTTCTGTCTCTTTTTAACACTCTGTTGCCATTTCCCTGCATTTGCTGGCCATGTTTGTTATTTCTGTGAGCTGACTATTATATTGTTTTTGTCCTGTTCTGCAGCTTACTTTAACAAATGTCAACAACCGAGTCTTAAGGTCTTAAAGTATCAAAAGCTTCTTGAAATGCACTCATATTTCTTAATAAGTTGCCATGGCAAAACTTATAGCCAATTAAATGGCAAAGGGAAAAATTAGAGAATGTTCTTTGTTTGCTCGTTTTAGAATTGCGCTTGTAAGTTGCAAATATTTGCAGAGAACTCGAGTACATTTCTATGCGACAGGATGTTAGTAAAGTGTTGTAGCTGCAATTATTTTTCATTAATTTTTGCCGACTTAGCAGTGTAGCGTACACACATATATTTAATATTTATTTAAATGCGCCTAACCATTTTTTGCAGCACGGGAAAACACGATAAAAGTCAACGTTGCAGCAGCGTTGCATGTGGCAACACACAAAGAAACTGGCACAGCCCAAAAGGCAATTTGAGTGGCAAAGCACGAACTGACTTTATATGCTAAACAGCAACTACATTGTGCATAGATTATAATGAATTGTTAGCTTTTGGGATAATTAAAATCGGTTTTTTAATTACAACAAAATATATGCAGAGGATTAGGCTTAAAGTTTTAAATAAATTCAGATTAAAAGTGTTAAAATAAGCTTTAAACAATTGTTAAGAAATAAGCTATGCAGTTGAACCGATGCTTAGTGAGGGTTTATGAAATGTTACCGGGGGCAGCTAAGAACATAAAGCAACTAAACAAGAAAGATTATGGTTTTTCTCTTGCACGTTGTACAACACTTGAGACAAACAGTAAGCGATTGCTTCAAAACTAAATCAAAATGAATACTTTTCGTTTATTTAGCTTCAGAGGCTCCTTTGAAAAGAATGCAGCATTAAATTTTCAGGCAAAATGAAAAAGCGAAAGTGTGTTGGAGAACAAAGAAGAAATGGAAACATCTATGCACTCACACGCATGGAATATGTGAAATTTTGTGCGCTTTCACTTGTTAACCGAAAGCGATTTTGCTTGTTTTGATGTTTTGCCTCTTCCACAAAAAACATGGCAATTTTGTTCTCTCTACTAACTCAACATCTGTGCGGCACGATAAAATTCTCCTTCAGGTAGACAAAAAGCGTCAAGCGAAGCGCCGTGCAGTTGACCCAAATTTGTGGCAAGCTACTTGGCATTTCAAAAATGCATAAAGCAATGCCTGAGCCTGCAGCTTAGCTGCATAACTAAGTCCCATGACAACAGCTAATGAGTTTAAGTTCTCGACTCGCTGCCACACACACACAATTGACAGCCACAGTGGGGCTGGGGGTGTAAGTAGTGTGGTAGTTGAAAACAAGGAAAGACAAGTAGTGGTCGTGGCACAGCAAATGCATTTACACCTTCATGAGCTGCCAGCGGGGCGCGATACAAATGCACCTTTGGGGTACAAGCTGAGTGGCAGATTTTTCTTGTTCTTGTTGTTGCCATAGCAGCAACAGCAGTAGCAATAGCAGCAGCAGCAGCAGCAGGTGGTTTTGTTGCTCTTGCAACAACCGAATTTTAATCGTGGTTGCCGTTGCCGTCTTATTGAACGCAGGTTGCACAGGTACTTGCAGCATGCTTCATGCTATCTGCAATGTTGACAGCCAGCAAATTGCGTTAATTAAACATACATTCGAGGCATGTCGTCCTGTTCGTTCATCCTGGCTGTTCGTTTGTTCGTTCTGGCTTAATGAAATTTCATTACACAAAATGGCGTCGGCGCCATCGAGTGAGTAAAGCAAAGAATACAAAGAAATCTGCGAATTGACATACAAATAAACACAGCGCGAAGGACTCAATTGAAAAAGAGAAAGTGAAAGAAAGAAGAGAGAGAGAGAGAGAGAGAGAGAGAGAGAGAGAGAGAGAGAGAGAGATAGAGAGCCACTTAGAGAAGGTTGTCTCCAAACGACACTTTCAAATTGAATTAAAATTCCATTTGGCGTTGTCGCTTTGCTTAACAATTTTATTTGCCAGCTGCCAGTTTCGATTATTTTCACCAACTTATTTCACATTGAATTCCTCTTCCTGACTGATTGAGAGAGGCTAAATGGAAAGAGATAAAGAGAGAAAGAGAGGGGTCCTTCTCCGCTGCATGTTTCAATATAATTAAAAACTGTAAAGTAACACAGCAGCAACCATAAATTATACAACATATTCTTAATTAAATCTTGTCGTGAAGGCAGCCAAAAAAAACTTTCTGGCGCAACAACTGCCAATTTGGCAGAAATTTCATTTTTGCCAAAAAAAAAAAAAAAAAAAATGAAACTAACTTGTTTACATTTTTGCACTTGTTGTATATATTTATTTAAAACTGGTAACTTGGTCAAGGCAATATGCTAATGGCAAGTTACAAGCACAAAACTTTTAACATCCAACTTAGCTAGAGCAAAGTAGTTCCGTCCTGCTGTCAAGCAATTTGACAGTGAGCGCCGCCTAAGAAGCTCACAACAGCGGAACTCATTAAAAGCAGACGCCAAGCAACAGTACTATACTATACTTTTCAATAAAAACAACAACAAAAACACAAGCTACAAGGAATGTGGAAGCCAATGTAGTAGATGAGTCTAAAAGTTGTTTGCACAAAACTCATGCTTCTTAGGCAACACTTAGCTGGCCAGAGAAAATATTTAATTAAATTTCAAAAAAAAAAAATGTTTTTTCAGTATTTTTTGGAAGCAGGCGCAATTGCCTTTAAAGAGTATACATCCTACTAATATTTTTAGGCGCGTGTTCTTCAATGCAATTTTTTAAGAACTTTTTTCTGACTGACAAGAAAAATTAATGATTCGCATTCTTTTCTTCGTTCTTTTTTTTTCGTGCCTGTCTTTTTTTTGTGGACGTTCGAGGAGTTGATAATTAAAGCGCACAAAGTGCCGTCGACATCTTAACAAGACAAACACAAGCCGGAGGGGCGTGGCAAACGAGCAGCAAAACGTGTCAAAATAGACAGCAGACAAAAACCTCCCGCAACAATAATGGTGGAAAATCCGAAAAAAATATATACATATATTTAAGTACGAACTTTGTTACTTGACAAATTGATTCTTATGAATTCTTAAATAAAATTTTGTATTAAGCTTAAAAAAGTTGCATAATTTTGCGCTGCTCCATCCAGCTGCAAATTAAAAGCGATTTCTCTTTCACACTTTGCAGACATTCAAATGTTTAAAAAGGTCAACACAATCTGGTTTCTGGGCATATTTTTTGTGACTTAAGTGCATTTTGTAAATTTTAAAAAGTCACATTTAAATGTTCTGAAAATCATAAAAGAGAAAACTCTTACTTTAATTAAGATGAAACATTCTTCAGCCATTGCATTTTTTAAGCATGTAATCAAGTCTAAAATGTGGGGATTTAAGTTTAAATTACTTGATTTGTTTTCTCGGTGTTGTTGAACTTACGATTTTCTCAAAGCAAAGTTGCTTTGAAAGGCTAATCATGTTGTGATGAAAAAACCTTACTTTACCAGAGCCCAATGTCACTTTGTTTGTGTTTCATTAGCACTTAGAGCAAAAATGGCTTTACAAAATGTTTTTAAAGGCAACTGCATAATATTTTCTTAAATTTGCTGATAAATCATTTTAAGTGGCAAAAGTAGAAAGAAAAGATGCGAGCTAAGCGCCTTAAATGCGTCCAACTAAAATCTCATCAAATGCCTTTCAATTAAACTAAATCGCTCAGTTTGCGCTGTGTTGCGTGTGCAGCGCTAAATAATGAAAGAAATGAAAGACTCTAGAGCCACAGACTCACAGCCGCTCTCCTTCAATACACAGCAGCAAACCACCCTCAAAACCCAAGCCGCTGCCAGTCTTTCAATGAATGAGCGTGAATGAGTGTGCGCTTGCTTGGTTTAACCATTTAGATAAAGTTTTATGGCACACCAACGGCAACAGTTTTAAGTATACGTGGATGCCTGTGTGTGCTTAGGTTTGTATGCACTGTCACATCAACGTGGTTGTTATCCTTTGCCGCCCTTGGTTTGAGAACAAAGTTTCGCAAAAACAAAAAATAAAGTATGGCAGAAAAGCTTAGCGTGTGCGCAGCATATTGAAAAACTCTGAGCATTGAAAATCGTCGCATTTTCACCTGATGGGCAATCGATAATAAGTACCCAAAATGCACTTTTACATAGCCCACACACATTATAAGGGGAAACTCAACTTAGGCATGTATCTTATTTGGGGAAAGATCACGAACAGGGCAAGACCTAAAATGTATGCCCCGGGCGCTGCTCGGCGTTGTCTGAAAAGTTTTTTCCCCCGCTCTGAAAATAATAAATTAAAATTTTTTGATAACATTGCCAACCCATCGCTAACCACCACTAAGCCATTCAGCTTGTTGGCTTGCCCTGCAATTTGTGTCAGCTGAAGCGACGTAACTTTCGACTAAGGACGACAATTTAACTATTAAACGGCAGCTCACTTTGCACACCAACTGCCTGCTTACTTACTGTCTGCCCCTTAATGGCTAGCCACTTGGATGGGCCGCGGACCAAGTTCTTAAACTTGATTGCTGTCTCGAGTAAATTGCTACTTAAATAAAAATATATATTACATTTTTAACATATTTTTCTGCTATCATGTAAATCATAGCCCGCAACAACATATAAACATATTTCATTTCCATAATAATGGAAATAGGCTCCAGCAAACGGAAAGTTAATAAAAAGTAATATTGGCATTTGCAGGCAATGATATAATGACTGAAAAAACTGATTACATTCGATGGACAGAATACAGACTTAAATGTTGCAAATAACAGATATCTGCAAATGGTGTGGCAAAGCCAAAGTGAGTGCAATGCTCGAGTTGCATCAGTTATTTGCAACCATGTTGTGCAACAAACACAACGTTTGAACTTTACAGGTTGTTAAACGATTTCTCGGCTATCATAAATATTTTGTCTAAAAGTTAGACAGCTCTATAAACACGCACATACAAATGTTCGAGTGTTCGTTAGATTGTAAACTAAAGTTTGTACTTTTTTTCGGTTGGGTGGATTTACGCATTTGTTGATAACAAAGTTTTTAAGCTGCACAAATAACTGCGCAATACACAGACCTTTCTACATATACCTGTGTGTGTGTGTGTGTGGTGGGAACAAATGCAACTTTAAATTTGTAACGAAAGTGAACGAATTGACAGGGCGAGGTGAAAGTGTGGCTTAGTTTTTGGCTTAAATAAATTTTCAATACTTAGTTTTCGCCAAAATAAAAACAACGACAACAACTTTTGCAACATAACTGCAAAACGATGTCAAAAGTTTTGCGCGCGGCTGACCAAATAATCAAAAAGTTCTTAATTGCATGCTGCCCAACGGCAATAACAAGGTTTACATAAAAACTAACTGAAAGCACAGGAAGAGTTAGCTGAATACCTTCACAACATGCCACAAACACACACATAGTTAGTAAATCTTAATATATAGCTCTGCGGACGAGAATTAATTTCTTCTGTGCAGCACTCGTGTTTTTTTTTTTTCTTATGCAAATGAGCAGACAGCATCAAAAAGCGGCTCGGCAATTTAAATAGTTTTGCACTCATCAAAATGTAAGCCAAGTGCAGTTTATAACGCACCAGCTGCTGTTTATGATCCAAAACTCTCTCACTCTCTCTCCATCTCTTTCGCCTTCTGTCTGGAGTGCCCACTCAAACTGTAATTTATGTCCAAAGCGACACCTGAAATTGACTTCACGTGCGCTGCACGCTGCTGCTGTCGGCAGTCGTTGTTGCCACAGTGGCTGCTTTTATCTCAACTCAGGTTGACAACGGACCGAAACCAGCTGTCAAACAATTGGCTCATGTTTGCATTGAATTCACTTGTCGCCAGCCAACACACACAAACGAAAATTTACGGCCAACAATTTGTTTTCAGCTCACCTTATATAAAGGCACATGGACATACTAGCTGTATGTCATTCAATGCATATTAATGTTTAAACTAATTTTAGTTAATTAATCAATGCGTGTAATTGTGAATGCGTTGCTTAAGCTAGAAACGAGTTAGAGAGAAAAACAATTAGATGCCTCATATTCTCATATTATTACTAAAACAAAACTTACAAAAATACAATATAACAAATAACAGCACACTGTATAGTATTTTAATTTTTCACTCTATATAGATGTGGATGCAGCAAACACCCACAATATCCTGTATTTTCTGTCGTCATCTTATTTGTATGCAAACATCTAAAAATCGTTCGTCAAAATGTCAGGGAAATTCGATTGCCATCGCAGCGCATAACATGATGGTTTTTTTTTTTTTTCAAATATGGCTTCCATCATGATTGTCTGTTGCCTGTTGTTGTTGTTCCGGTTGCTGGTTGAATGACAAAATATATGACATTTAGCATCACGTAAATATCGCATCTAGACGAAAAATAGATCCGTAACCCTGCACACGCACACACTCACACATAAAGTTTGCCGGCAGCCATAGTCATCGCCTTATTGCCAGAGTTGCCAGCCCAAATATACATAGTTTCCTTTCGCGCTGCCTCTCTTCTGTAAGGGCTTAGAGTTGTCGTCGTTGTTGTCGTTGCCTTTTCGATAAATAAACGAGCTAAAAATCACCGCGAAATAGTTGGTAATGGCAACGCTTTCGCACGTGAGCGACACATACGAACAACAACAACACTATTAACATTGCACAAAATGGCGTTGGCGTCGTTGCTTGCGCATTTCCTGTCAGCAAAGTCGTTTCTATACATGTATGTTTGGGTGTGTGTGTGTGTGGCTGCTGATTGCGGCTGGGAAGCTGCCGTAACTATGTGTAGATTTAGTTGCGACTTTTGGCTCCTAACTGACATCAATCACATAACGGTGAGCCCCGAGCTATTGGTGGCTGGCATAACGGAATTCCACAATATACCATATCGCCATGGAATTTTGTGTGTATGTGTTTGTGTATGTTTGCGTTTCGGTCAGCGGCGCATGCTTAAAATTACTTGTTTGCGACACACAGGAACCGCAACTGCCGCCTGATTATTGGTAGTTGTGAAAAGCTTCACTTTGGTCGGCCACAAGCATTGCACAAAATTCGTTTGTAAACATACGTGCGCGTGCATGTTGGTGTGATTGTGCTTGTGTGCATGTAATTATTGATTTGACCACGTCAAAAGTTATCAACGGTCGCACAGCACACAAAACACAGCGCAAATTAACACGCAGGGCAAAAAGCTTCATTAATGTGCTGTTCTACTGGCCAAACCACAAATCCCAAACACTTTTAACATGAAATGATTTATTTTACATGGCCAGAGCAATGCAAAGACCAACAATTTATGTTAACCGGTTTAAGCCTCAAACGATTGTTGGCATTATAAAAGCTTTTCTCAACTCAACTCATAACGCAAAGCTCTTTGAAATACACTGATCTGTTACAGAACTTACATATTACGGAAATTATATTGAATTGGAAGAATAAGCAAGAATTATAGCTCAGCGTTACAAAACGAAAAACTCTTTGGAATAGAGCGATCTGTTTCAGATACCGCACATCCATCTGTTATCTAATAGCAAAATGCACGTTTTTATTAGCTTTTACTTTCATTCATACACATCCTATACTTTTCTCACACTCACATCCATTCTAAAGGTTTTCTTAGTTACAATCAACATTAGGTCCATGGTCACATAAAGCCTGTTTATATCTTAAGACACATCATACTGCCTATCTCATTTAAGAGCATTTAGCTATCCTTTGTATTCATGGCTTTTGTAAGTAATTCATATAACATATTTAAGTAGGTTTAAGTTTACGATTACTTTTCTGAACTCGTGACATATTAAAATCATAAAGCAAACCGAGCAGAGTTGCAGCAAACGTTGAATATTTGCTCTTAATTTTGGACCCCGAAAAGTCCAAACGGTCTTTCATTAAAAGTATGACATGTACACGTGTGTGAATGTATGTGTGTGTACATGTTTCAGACGAGCCTTATGAGCTGCCATTTATTTGGGCAGCACACGCACAGCTGCACACACACAGAAACATGCACGTTCATCCATTTGCGTAAGTCAAATAAATGAGCATCGTCCTTTATCTTTTTGGCTATCGATTGGTGGACAATGTGGGCATGGAGTAAGGCTGAAGACGGACCTTAAGCGAAGAGTGAGCAAAACGCCATAAAAGTGGTGTCAGAAATCGTATATTAAATATGAGGCTATATAGTATGTTCGCTTTCATACATGACTACTAATAAATTCGTATGTTTCAGCTGGACACAGTGTGTGCGCTGGTGTTGTGTATGCTGTATGGGTGTGTGTGTTGCTTGTAGCATTGCTTAATTACATTGGACATTGGTCATGTTCTGGAGCTTGTTGAACGCTGTTGTAATGCATTACTCGTGGTCAAGCTAAAGCCGCAAAAACAGCAACAACACCAGAAAAAAAGACCACGTCAAGAATAACAAATAAGTGTGCTTGCCTCGTTGATAGTTAGCGACTAAAAGATACTGTTTAGGTACAATACACACAGCTGCAACTATATGTTTTAGAAATATTTTGTATACAGCTTTTATGGAGATAAACGCATTTTACAACGCCGTGATACCCATTCAACACAGTGAGTACAGGGTATTAAGTGCAGCAGCTACAACATTGAAAACTTTGAGCTTTAATTCAATTTTAGTTGCAATAGTTTTGGTCGCCACAATCCGCATCTCTCTAATGCATTTTGCTTGTCCAGCGAGTGCGGAATATTTTATTTGACTTTTTTTTTCATGCATACCCTTTTAATGGGTGGTCATATCGATTTGTTGTGCAGTTGCCTATATCTTATGCAGGGTAAAAATATAACAAATAGAAAGCCTCGATTGATATTAATCTAATCGACCAACCATTCCTAGATGTAAGTGTAACTGCCGTTCGTTGCCGCAAAAAAATAAAGATTCTTTGCAACGGGTTTTTCATCTATTTATATTTTGGCAAAGTCTTCCAGTGCTTGTTTGCGTGTTGGCCAGAACTAATGCTGACAATTGGCAGCCGAGTTGCGTTCAAGTTATTCAAAGCGATGTCAAAATGTTGGCTCGGTTTTAAGGGAAACACGTGTGGGGCAACATAGTATTATTAAAAAGTCAACCATAAACACAAATTGCTCTACTCTTGGTGACAGCGAAAGTTGCAAAAAGGTGGAGATGCATAAAGTTTAATAGGGCATTTTGTTGCTGTCTCTGCACTTTATAAATTTCAAATGCAATGACTCAGGTCCTATGTCATTTGATGCAAAACAGTTTTGAGACCAATTTTAAAGCTGAGTTAAAGAGAAAGGGAAGAGAGACGCACATTTGCACCAGCATGACAACAATGGCCGAAAGGGTTGCATAGTCATGTAAACTTTTGTAATAAAATGCCAAAACATTCCCACACACAAACAAAGTGAGACTAGCTGGACTAACAGGACTTTCACACTACCACACATACAATATATATATTTATATTGTTTTTTCTTTTTTTTTTTTACTTTTTGTGGCACGAAGAGTAAAGAAATTATGCAAGTTGCTTGTTTTTATTATATATCTTTTCTTTGTTGTTGTTTGTAAAATTGTTATTTTAGTTTGTTTTTATATACACGTAAAGCTTTTTTGTTTTTGCTGTAAAAGTGTTGTAGATTTTGTGCAAACAGTTTGACAAGCTGTGCAGAATTTAAGCCCACAACTCTTTTTTCGCTAGTGGGTCAACAATTTGGAAAGGCTTTGGTCGTGTCATTTGCAAAATAATTGCTTTAGCTTATGCTTTGTGTGTGTCTGTTCTGTTCTCATCTTTTCTGGCAAAAAACAACATGGCTTTAAGCTTTCCGATGCAAATTAGAAAGATAACAAGCAAGCAAAATGTATCTTAGCACAGACAAGCTCAATTTTAGTAAGATAACTTTGTAAAGGATATTTGTTTGTTTAAAATAATCCATTAAAAAAAAAATTGCTTTGAATCGTATTACTTCTATTAACAAACTTCCAGTTCAAATAAGTCACCTATTAATTGAATTTACACAAATTTATTTCACCTTTATTTATGGTAAAAACAGCAAAATGTTTTGAATTTTCGAAAAAAGATAAGAATAAACCAATTAGTCTCAATTATTTTCTTACAGCTTTCCCCAATAATCCAACTGAATTCTTCGCTGAACTCAATTTGGTATCGTTAATAAGTGTTTCCGACACTTTTTTAATGCATTTATTTTGTACAGTAAATTGAATGTTATTTAAAGCTCAATCGATTGAACTTAATTTCACATATTCAAGCATTATCCTCACAGACATAGTTCATAATACGACTTCAGCGAGGACACACACACACACACTGTACAGTCAGAGCAGTGCACATTTCCTTGTGCAACCACAGGCACGTTTACGTACAAGAATTGCATTCATTGGTCATCGAAGCGGTGGTCACAACAAGAGAAGGATGAAGAAACCGGACGGCAGTCGTCATCATCATCAATATCATCATACAGATGGATGCAGTTGATTGGGATTGAAATTGACAACAACTAAAACGTGAAGGACAGACAGGGCTCGCAATCGATAGCATTGATAGAGAGAAAGAGAAAGAGAGAGAGAGAGAGAGAAAGATAACCACCGGGCAAGCGAATGCCGAATGCGAATGGGCAAATGGACGCAATACCACTAAATGAAAATCACTTAAATTTTGCCACGTCACCCAGTTATTGTTGTGTGTGTGTTTGTGCGCGCGAGCGCCTTTTGTCCAGCAACCGACTGGAAAAGAAGTACCAGTTAAATGAAATGAGAGGCGCTTTAGTTATTGTGTTTGTTGTTGTTGTTGCCTTGGCACTGATTGAAATCCCCATAAGCAAACACAACGAACTCACTTCGTTGGGCGCCATACAAACACACCCACAGCCCGGCTGTTGTAGTATGTGTATATTTTTAATTAAAAACGAAGAACGAAAAACCACCCGACAGTCGCCAACATATATATTTGTTTTATTTATTCAACTTAATAGGCAACGAATATGTAAAAAAAAAAATTAACAAAAAAAAAAAATCCGAAAATTAAACAAGCGAGTTATGACGTTGCTGCTGCCCACAAAACCGCTGAAGGTCATTGAGCCACAGCAAAATAGTAACTCTGCATGGATTTAATTAAAACTTCAATTCATACACAATAACAACTCTTTAAGCATAATTGTAGACAATTGAAAAATAATCTGTTGAATTTGGCAACGCGTACTAGAAAATGTTCAAATAATTTTCTACTTCATCAAACACATCAATACTCTACTGATGAATTGAAGCTATGAAATATGCACACAACCCATCTACTATTACATATTTGGCACATGGTCCGATATAAGAAAGAATTGAACTAAACGATTGTCATGGCTGCCAGCCAGTTATATTGAATTTCCATTTTGAAATGGCAGCAGCAAGATAAACAGCAATAAAGAAGTAAACCCTAGCCAATGCCAATGCCAAACTGTAAAATGTTTCTCCGACTTTTGGCTTTGGGAGTTGCTGAAGTGCGAACATCAAATACAAGTGGGTATTGCAAAAGTTTATTGTAATTTATTACCAGTAATGAAATGTGAAATGAACCGAAATGTTCGTTCGAATGTGTTTATGGAAATTTCGTGTGCACCACAATGGAATCTCATATATATCCGAATATTGTTGAGTTGCGTTGAGCAACATTTCAATTTAAAAGGAAATCACTTTAATTTTAATTAGTACAATCACTGTCACAATCGAACAGGAACAGCAAGTGGAAAATCTCCATGGATAGCAAAACTGAAAACAAATAAAAATGTCAGAGATTTTTTTTCATTGTATTCAGTGCTGGACTAAGAAAATATCCTGTATTCTAAATAATACAGTGATGGGAAACATATTGCTTAGAAAAGATTTCAATATGTGTTTTCTTTTCGAATCTTCTTATCACTCCCGGCTCAAGATCATTACACTTAAGTCTTCTATTTGTATTTATAATTCTATTTAATTTCCTAACTTTTATCATGCCTCTATCCAAGCACAAGCAACTCTACTTTTCATACAGGGTGTTATTGAGTAGGGCAAAAGCTTATATATCTTTTGTCAGCATTTGAATGGATTTATCGTAGCAACTACTAACGCATATGGTCGTCTAGGTCAAATGCAATTGAATAACTTTGCTTTTTCTTTCTATTAAAATTTTGTAAAATGTTATATAATGCCATTTGATTTGAAATCAATTTTGCATATAATCTGATTAGAAATACCATTTAATGTTGCCTTTTCCAAACGCTCACTCCATCCTTCTTCCACTTGTGTGCTGTGGCATGTGGCATGTTGCTTGATAAATTGAAAATTATTTTTGGTCAATGGCAAATGGAGTATGCATAATGCGCCTTAACGAAGGCACTTCGAGGGCGAAAATATTTCACTTTACAATAAAAACAAATTCAGAAGAGAATTAGTAAAGTATAGCAAGGAAACGCCAAATAATTTGGCGGTTTTCTGTGAAATTCCGGTTGAGCTTAGTTTGAAGTATTATCTTAACCCATTCCTCCTCCTCCCATGGCACTTGTCATTTGTCGTGCAATTAATTATGCTCAAGTGTTAATTATTTTCCCATTTTGCTTTTACCCTAATTACATCTTCCGTTCTCTTCGCCATTCGCATGGTCTCGTATAGCAACACTTCCTCTCCTCTTTCGCTTTGGCGCACTGGGCGCTCCCTAGATAATTTCGTCTGCCAAGCACATTTCCGTATCCGGGAGCAGTATTCTTCTTCTTCTGCTGCTGTTGTTCAACAGATTTTTGGAATGCAAAGCGCAAAAGCGCAAAGCAAAACCTGAATAAGGTGAATGAATGCGTTGAATGCTAATTTGCAGTTGTAGCCCTGAATGCAATTTCTTTCTTTCCACTTCTCATACTCTCTACATGTCTGTATCTTCGATTGTGTGCAACTTTTTTGGGTCTACCATAATCCAAACTGAACTTAAATTCTGTTCACCGAAATGCACACACACACAAACAGACATATTTGGTTTTCAATCTAACCATAATGATATAGGAGCACCAGAAGCTCTGTTCTGCACTTCAAGTTTTGATTATTTGCTGCCAAAAGCAGGCAGACAGACGGCATACAGCAGCAGCATTTCACCCAGCTGCCTATCCAACAAGTAAGCCCCAAGTGCAAGAGCCAGGGATGACAAGACAAGACTACAATTTGTGTTGCAACATTTTGAGTTTTATCCTCAATTGTTTTCGGGATTTTGGTGTTTTGCAGCTGCAATGCCAACTTTTGGCAAGGCATTGGTCTCGCTTTTTTGGTCTTGATTCTCGGCCTTTTCGACAGACACTTGACACTTGACGGCAACTGAATGATGAAAAGTTTTTGAACGATGTTGATGACGACGACGACGACCACGTTGAGTTCAAGTTTTACCAGTTAGTAATTAAAAATTTATGTCATTTACCTGCAAGTAGAAGAGAAGATAAGAAACTTTTTTAATACAAAACTTGCTTACACCAAAAATTCGTAAAAAACTGTTTGTAACTAACTTAAGCCAATACCACAACAGTTGCAAAAACAACAACACCAACAACCAAACCACAACAAAAGCCATCAAAAACTATAATATAGAAAGATAGGAGATGAGCACAATATTCCAAAGTATGCAACTCACTTTACCAACTGTGCAATCACAAATTTGTGCGTCGATTTTACTAACATTCAACTCAAGTTTCTCTTAACCACTCAGTGGCCCACCCCGTCTGAGTGCGAGTACATGGGCGTATATAATTTCACATTAATTTGTGCAACGTCTCTGAGTCATGCTGTAAGTGCCTTAAAATGTCGCCTTAATATATGCTAAACATAATTTTATTGCACTACAGAGTGCTGCGCGCACACAAAATGGCTGCCATTTCATTAAAATACAATTAAAATGTTTAAATAGTCACGGCAGCAGCAGGTATACAAGTTGAACCTTAGCAGACCAGAACCAAGCGCCAAACGATCCCAGCGATAATTTATGGTCAAACTTTTGAAAGCAACTTCGGTTAGTTGCGCGAAATTTAATCAGTTACAAAAGGGGCTTAAAGCGCATAATCTGAAATAAGGAAAGCAACAAACCAAATAAAAAAAAAATTAAAAAGTAGGATCAAACTTTTTGCTAGAAAAGGTTTTCTGCTGGCTGTTAAAAGTTTTAACTTTAATGATGTGTAAAATCAGTTACTTGCACTGCGAAACGTTTAAGAATGTCTCCACAAAGAGGAAATCAGGTAAGGAAAAAAGAGAGAGAAACAAATACCATAGAATATAATATACCTTCAAAGTTAATACAATAAGCAAATAGATAATTAATGTTCATGTAAACTGCATATTGTTGAAGAACAATTAAATCAATAGCACTTTACAAAATACCTCTTTTGCTTGCAATGTTTTGTAAAACCCTATAATTATTGCATTGCTGTAATGATCAACGTGATAATGTGGGTGAACAATTGGGTAAACAGCAAATCAGCTTAACTGCTGCAGCTTTAACGATGCGTTAATTTCCAGCTCAATTGGACAAAGTAACAGCAGGTGAACCATGAAGCACTTGTCTTTCTCTCTCTCTCTCTCTCTCTCTCTATCTCTCTCTCTCTCTCTACGTGTGTGTCTCTCTTTATCTTTCTGTGTGTGTCTCTCTGTGTGTGCGATTGAGTGTCAAAGACTATTTGAAGTACATTAGTCACGTTGGTACTCATCCTAGCATAGAACTACAAACACACAAACTCGCACACCCCTGAAGCAGCAACTACTCTGCTGACCAGCTTATTGAGTTTGCAATTTGTCCCAAGTTAAACTATGAAATTCATTTCGTTTTCTGTCGTTAGCTCTCCACTTGAAGCCACGTTGTGGGTTCTTTGATTTATCAACTTCTTAATGTACAAAAAAATAATCGATTGGTGTTTCATGAAAAATGGCATGGGCTTGAGGCATGGGCATTCCGCGGCGTATGAGCAATGTCTGTTTATTGCCTGTGTGGCGAGCACTTATTGTAATTTACGAGCGCATGCAGATACATTAAAATTATTTTATTTTATACATATGTCATAAATTTTGTCATTATTTTTATACAGTTTGAGGCTTTTAAAAGGCAATGAAAGCAAAAAAAACCAGTTTAAGGTAATAATGATCGACTTGCATATACTTTTACTTTACAATGCTTAATATATTAAAATTTCAAAATGAGGTTTGGGAATCTACTTTATAGTATTTAAGTACATATAATTTAAATAATTTTGTCATTCCACATTTTTTGTTTTTATTTTTTCTTTCAACTTCTTTATTCTTGCCATTTTATGCACTCATTTTTGACACTCAATACTGGGTATTTGCGATTCAGGAAAAAACAAGTATTTTTTATTTTTTTTTGCCATTACCTCTCTCCTTTTACCTAGCTTCCTTTTTCTGGCTGTACTTTTATTTGAGCAATCACAAATATTTTTTGTTGGTCGTGTTTTGCGTTTTATTGTGGCTCATTTCATAAACCTCTTACCGCAATGACATGGTTCATAATTAAATGTTAAAAACTCACTCAACATGCAGCAAGATGGAAGCGTCAAGCGCAGCCATGCAACAAATAACAAAGTTTGCCAAAGACCGCAGCTATTTCTCATGCTTTTGTAGCAAACTCTGCTAACATGCAACTGACACAAGTAAATCGGAGTAAAAGCTGCTGCTGCCGCTGCCCCCGCTGGACAAAAGCTGGTATTAAATTTTATTTTGTTGCAGGATGTGATTGCAAAAAAATGACTTGGTGCAACAGCACAGTTAGCGCGGGTGTGTAGCGGCAGTAAATGGAATAAGAACCTGCCTTAGCCGCAAACACACACACACACACATACACACAAAAATACACATCTATCACATTCATGTGCATTTTTGTGGCACTCAAGAGCTAGCTATTTGACCCCTTTTTTGGAATTTAGCTAGACTTTACTTTGGATTTGGTTTGCTTCTGGCTCAAATAGCTTTACACTTTCATTATGTTTTATTGTTTGCTTATGCGTTGCACAAAATGGCTGCATGAAAGCCCACTTACACTTACAGCATTTGCTAAAAACACGCCAGATCAAATAGGAACAAGTATGAAAACTTTTTCTCAAACGTTACTCATCTATGAAATACCCTGCATACACGACGGGTGAGTGTTAAAAATTGACAGCTAAAAAGTATGCTATGATTTTTTAATAGAAAAAACATGGGCTTTAGAAAATAATGAATCAATTATTTATGCAAAAATAAAGCATCATTTATTCAAATACAAAATAAGAATATATATCCAAAAACTAAAACTTAAGATTTGTTATTATTATTTACAACTTTAAGCAAGACTTTACTTGCAATCTTTAAAAGTGATTTATATAACCCTTGAAAGCATTTGCCTTATGAAACTGACATTATTATTTTTTTGCAGAAGTGAAGGCAGTTAAATTTAGCTTAGTAAACTGCTGCTGGCTAGCTTCGTTCTGTAAAAGTCAACAACTTTATTCATCTTATAATATTGCAGTTACAGGATATGACAAAAAAGGAAGAAAAAAACAGGACTCACATCACGAGTGTGTTTTTGTGCGTGTGTGTGTGTTTGTGTGTTTGGATAAACCTAAGCTGCGTTGCCTGTGGCTGTGGTAACCATAGAGCTGTCTTATGTCGCTGCTGCTGTCACTCGCTGCTGGAGAGCTGGTTGGTCATTTGAAAGGGCTTAACGTAATGCGCATAGCCATTGAATGTCCTTCAAGCTTGGAACATGTGCGACATGCGTCCAAAACGACGGAAACACACACACAAACCCTTCAATACCACTATTCCAGTCGCTCACTTTACTTAATTTTTGCCTGATGTTTTTATTGTCCATTCATTTTGCACTTTCGCTTTGTTTTTGCCAAGTGGTGTTCAAATCAAAGCCTTAAAAGCGTTTCAGATCAATGAAAGTGACATTCAACATTCATCTTAAACGGGTTCGTTTTTTAGCAGCCTGAATTCTATTTTAGAGCTCAACACAAAATTCAATTTTCATTCGAATTTTCTTTGGGTCTTTTAATTAAGTCTTTTGTTTTATCTGGTATGCACATATACATGTATCTAAAATATGCACTTAGTTCTAAATTGCAGCATGCATTCCCCGCTTTGCCTTTGTCGCTTTACTGCCTGGAATTGTTGTGCCATAAATCATTGAAATTCATTTTTATACATAGTTTATTTTTGTCTGGTTGTATTTGAAATTCATATTTATACATGGTTTTTTTTTTGTCTGATTGTATTTTTAAAATTTAAATTTTTTTGGTTGTTGCATTTTACGTGCATTTCTTTGTGAGCAAATTCAAAATTGATTTATGCCTGTGGCCCACAAAATAGAACAAATAAAAATATCTAAAAGTTATGGAACATTTTTGGCAAAGTTATTTCTGCTGTTTGTGGGTGCCTGCTTGCCTAATGTTGCACATGCAACAGCAAAATGCGCATGTTGCAATCAAATTTATCATTATAACTTGCACAGCAGCAAGTAAAAAGGTTTACTCAAGGTTGGTTGGCTTGTACAAGATCTGTAGATATTGCTACTACGTTGGTCATAAAGTCACAAATGAAATGAAAGAAGAAATAAGAAGAAATTCTCAAACACGCAAGTTAGTGTGCACAAGCATTCACTTCTTAAATCTTATTCTACATTATATACTACTGAATAGCAAATTAATGCCAACGTTAATAAAAAGATATCACTTTAACTAATGTCCATCATATGTACTATCTGATTAGTTAAACTAAAAACAAACTGTCTAAGTTATCAATAATAAATGCATTTATTGTTTGCACAACTCTCTACTGGCCTTATCTATGTGAACTAATCTTGCACTTGTTTAGTGGCAAGCAGGAAGGACTTTGCAACACCTACATAAATAAGTTAGTAAGATTTTTTGTTTGGTTTGCCTTTAGTTGCGGTTCGTATTCTCCTTTCGTTTCGTTTCGTTTTGTTTCTTCAGGCGGCAAGCAAAGCAGTCAAGTCAGTTGCTTGTGTGTGCCCTGAAACAATTTGTCATGTTATTGTTGAAATTATTGTTGTCTCTTTTATTGTTTGACTTCTGTCTGCCCCTGCTGCTGCTGCAGAGCTCGTCGAAAGTTGTCGCCGGCGTCCGCCGTCTGTTGTTGGCCCCAAGTAAAATGTTGTTTAAGGGTTTGCGTTTTTAATTATAAATGCCTCGCAGTGTTTCTTTTTGTCGACTGCCTTTTTGTCTGTCCGTTTGTCAATTTGTCGGGTTTCTCAGTTTTTTTAGCTCGGTAGGCTTTGCTGCATAAGCATTTACCTCAAGGTAAATTGCTTTATTTTTTTCAATTTTTTAAATCCTTGCGGGAAGAGTATGAAACTCTGCTGAAAGTTTTCATTTCAGATTAGCTAACAAATTTTTTGGCATATATATTTAAACTATTTTCTTTCTTTCTTTTCAGATCCAAAATATTAAAATATCATTGTTGTGATTCTTATTTTTATGTACAAGTTTTCTTAAAGCTAGAGCATTTAGAATTCGGTGCAATTAAACCAAACACCCTTATTTGCTTTTGTTTAGGTTTATTCCGAGATTGCCAGTCAGTTTATTAGCCACGTCGAGCGCACAATTTTATAAAAAACCCTTTTTGCCTGTGACTCCTTTTAACTGCACTAACAGCAGCAGCAGCAGGTGAACTGAAAAGCCTTCTACTTCTAAGCCGCTTTACGCAAACCCAAGCATTTGGAATACTTTTTTTTGTTCGGTTTCTCCCTTTTGCAGCCTTTTACCTTTTATGTCGCATTTTGTTAAAACTTTGCTTTGCATTGCAAAGTATTCTCGTCCTGTCGTCGTCCCCTATGTATAACCCTCTATTTTAGTTGCATTAGTATTTTGTGCTGGCTTCGGGCTAAAAGAAAGGAAAAAGTTGTCGCATAATTGACAATTGCTAAACGTGCAACCTGACAAGTGAGTAACCCTTTACGTTTTTGGCAATTCGTTGCCAATAGTTTTATAATTTAAATATTTAAGAATATGGTTTGTTCTTTTTCGTTTTTCGGATGGGATTTTACGTGCGTTGCACTGCAAATGAGACGATAGTCAGTTCAATGCACGTGTTTGATGATGGGGTCAGGTAGAGAGTATTGTCGAAAGGTTGGTTCATTGTCTTTACATGGCGATAAGCTTCATGCCATATGCGCTCTTTTATCTGCGCAAACTCTAGAATGCACTCAGAAGCATCGCAGTTGAAATATATGACACATGCTATACCCTGTGTATGCATACTAATACAGTTTTGTATACCCATTAATCATTTATCATTTGTGTATCTAAAATTGGAAGGTTTGTTTAACTGCGCAATTTTTGCGACTTTTGAAAAGTTTTTCCTTTGCTTACAGGGTATCATCTAGACGGTATGCAAAATTTTACTACAGCTGCATCCTGACATGACAAATATACCAAATGACAGCTGCCAACATAGCGTATGCGTAATATTGCAACACAAGGCGTCTTAGGACCATACAAATAAAGCAAAAATAAACTAAACAAAAAATATGCAAACATAAACAGCTTGCATTCGAAACAGATCCACCTTATTATTCCCAAACTGTTGTATTTTTAGTTATATTAATTTTACAAAATACTTTTGTTTCAAGTAAATACATTTTTACAATAAATACGGAGTAGTAAAAATATCAATATCAATATAAGGTCCAAAGATGCGTTTAACTTGATTCGGTTTCTTTGCCTACAGCACCAAACTATGTAAAGCACAGAGTCTGATGCTATGAAAGTAAGTTCATTATTTTGCAGATGGCTTGTCAGTCCGAGTAAATTGTTTCATTTGCTCAAAAGTGTTTCAATTACATAAAAAGCTTTTAGGCTGATTTACATGCTACACACCCCCACCCCCTAGTTCCAGCGAGTTGTTCTTGAAAGGAAATCAGAAACTTCATTGCAAAAACAATTCAATTTGTGAAAACAAAGAGAACACGCACGAACAAAAAAGGAACCGAATAGATTTATACATATAAAAGTATACTACACACGCAAAGCAAAACAAAAATACAAAATAGGAAATGAAATGAATGTTCCTGATGTTGTTGTTGTTGTTGATGTGTGTGTGTGTGGCAAGGTTAGAAAAAGCAGCTGCAACTGCAGTTTCAAGCGGAAATATAAATTGTAAAAGATTTGCTGTTGTTGTTGCTGCTACGCAACGGAACGGAAACAACAAGAGGGACAAGATTACTGTCCATACAGGTATTGGGAGTAAAACGGAGGAGTGAAGGGATTAGAATCTACTATACAATTGGATGAAGATTGTGTCAGGCTGCCTATTTTCTTTTGCCCATTTTCAAGCTGTTTCAAACTGATGCTTGTTGCCCCATTGCATCATTTTGCATGTTACCCAATGAAATGTGTCTTATTTTTCTTCCCGTTTCCCTTAATTGAAACAGAAATGGATTTTTTTGGCGAAATGATTCAATCAGAAACAAATTATTTGTTGTCTTTTTTGTAACAAGAATGCAAACGGTTAAATAGACCGATAATATCCAAGGTCTTGCCTCAATTTAAGAAGAAAGATTTTAAAGCCCAACATTCATAATTTCGTTTCATGTATTTTGTCTCTTTAATAGAAAAAAGTATATCAAACATTTACAGCACATTACAACATCAAAGTAAGCTCATTTAAATAAGCATGATGTGAATATCTCGAACATATCGAATATCTTATGTCGGCAAATTCTCATTAACAGCTAAATAAATCAATGAGGCCTGACCACCCCAGCAGAATAATAAGCTTGTACAATGTACATACTATAATTATGGACTCCAATTAATGGAACTATGATATGTAATGGCTTTTAGGGCCATTAACGCACAACTACTAGCTTGCAAATTCAGTTTCAGTCCGAACATATGAAACTTAATACTCGTATATACTGGATGGACAGACTCTAGTTAGTAACATAGTTAATACACAAAGCACTTCACACACATTATACAAATCCTCCCATTCGCACACACAATGCTGAAAAGTTTTACTGTGTTGTAAAACTCAAAATCATAACGTGAAAGTTTTTTAATTGCGTGCGCGAAAATTGTTGCGTGGTAAAAATGGTTGGAGCTCCCTATGATGTTGGGCCAGTTGGTAATTAGAATGCAACAGCGCATCAAATACGTTTCTAATTTGCATCATTCAAAAATATACAGTGGAAGAGAAGGTGGAGAGAAAGTGCGGTAATTGTGTGTGCTGTTTAGTATACAATTTATGCAATTAAAATTGCTATTGATATCCACAACAAACAAACAGGACATACACTTAAAACACCGGCCGCAAACATTAAAAACTAATTTGTATATTTTTTTTTTTCATTTTTCAAGCGGACAAATAAATCATAAACGTTGCTTTTCGCTGCAATTAAAACCAACCTCACATATTTAATTTGATTAATTATGGCGGAGATACGTCGTGTTTCTTTTGAAGAAATCCTTCATATCTCCGCTCGGAGATTGTCGTCTAAAAACATCATATATCCGCCGAATAACAAACGAAATATCTTCTTTTGGAAATAAGACGTTTTGATCCGACATATGGCTTCTAGAATAAAACTGCATTTAAATAACTACATTTATATAATATTCGATTTTTGGTCAGAATGCATGTTAAAGTTTTGTGCCAAAAAATCGACTTGGGCATTGTTAAAATCATTTCGACTTCCATAACTTCGGCAAAACTGACCCGATTTTCAAAACAATACCTTAAAAGTCATGGTTTGGCCCCTAGAATAAAACTACATTTAAATAACAACATTTAAATAAAACTCGATTTTTGGTCAGAATGCATGTTAAAGTTTTATGCCGAAAAATCGACTTGGGCATTGGTAAAATCTTTCGACTTCCATAACTTCGGCAAAACTGACCCGATTTTCAAAAGCAATATCTTAAAAGTCACGGTTTGGCCCCTAGAATAAAACTACATTTAAATAACAACATTTAAATAAAACTCGATTTTTGGTCAGAATGCATGTTAAAGTTTTATGCCGAAAAATCGACTTGGGCATTGGTAAAATCTTTCGACTTCCATAACTTCGGCAAAACTGACCCGATTTTCAAAAGCAATATCTTAAAAGTCATGGTTTGACCTCTAGCATAAAACTACATTTAATGTTTAAAGTTTGATTTTATGTCATTAGTGAAACGACGGAGATATGTCGCGACCCCATAATTATGTAGGATAAAAGTAGTTTGAAAGTTCCAAGCGGTAAGCAAATACTCTAAAATATAACTTTAATGTATTTAATATATTGTAATGTAACTAATTACGCTAAATTTGTGAATAACATCAACTCATACTCTTTGTATCCATTTTATCGTTACGTTGCTTCATTCTTTCTCTCCTACACACACACTCACACACAATTTGCGTAATCAGTTTTAGCAATTGATATGAAATCAAAAACCAGAACAACAAAACACCACATGCGCGTGATTGTTCTGCTGTTTCTAACTAGTCAAATCAACACATTAAGGACCGGGTTGCAATTAACAATAAATCGATTTTGAATTGCTGCCCGTCACGCAACATAATAATTTTACCTGTGTTCGCTTTAGTCATACTACCATTGTCAATATACTAAATTAGTTATGCGAAATTTGATTTTTGCACCATTATTGCACGCGCATTTACATTTTCTATATTAAATGGGAAAATACCGAACAGGGACAGAACTTTTTTCGTTTTCTTTCTTTTTTCTTCTCGACACTCTAGAAAAGTGCCAAAAGTAATTTATAATAGTCAGCTGTGTGAATGCAATTAGCAATTTAAGTAGCTCTACTAATGGTCAATTACAAAAGAGAACCTTGGCCAACAAACGTAACAAAAAGTTTACGTCAGGACTTTTTGGTTAATTATCAAATTAGCAGCTGTCAAGTAAATGGCATTCATACAAATCTTTTTACTTCAAAAATATAATACTTATGTTACAAATGATGACTTATATAAAAAACTCACAGATCTGCAAATTAGTACAAGTAACTTATAAGGCTTTGTTGATGTATTGTGTTCTTGTGCGAAAATCAAATTAACAAGAACTTGTTTGCTTTTTTTATCAAGAAGATCAAATGAAACATTGATATGCCATAACAATTCATATTTTCTAAACAAATATTTTTTTTATCTGCTTTTATGTACTTTGGGAATAATGCGTATTGAAGGCTCAAAAGTAAACTGCACTAGAAATAGCATTGAAAACTATGTACTCTTCATAATGTGTGTCAGTGTTTGAACTGCACATTGGCAGTCTGATTATAATTACAAGCTCAAAGAGGCATAGAAACCAAAATGGATATGCACAAATATTTGCATGTATGAGGGCGCACATCAGATAGTAACATTTTGTGCGGGCAACAGATGGAATGTTGCAAGATGCAAAAGCAGGGAATGAAATGTGAGATGGTTACAATTGTACTACAAAGCTGGCCCGATAAACTCCGACACATGTTAACAAAGTTAACAATTGCAGTACAGTGTGTATTTCTGTATCGTCAAATTTTGTTGTTGTATCGCAACAGAAATGGTTGCAAACAAAGCGGAAACTGAAGCGAGCGTCCATTTTTGTTATCGCACGCCATTTGCAATGGCTGCAAAATGTAGTGATGGTGGCAAATGTGTGGCACAAAATGCAGCTTAAAATTGCGTTGCAACTGCAATTTCATATGTATGCATGTGTTTGTGTGCGTGTGTGCGTCTATATATTTGCTCAACCAACGGAAGTGATACATTTTGTTGAATACATTAAAAAAAAAAAAAACAGACCCAAACAAATAGAAAAACAAGAATGTGATGGCAAAGCAACAATGACAAGAATGATTTTAGCAACGGCTGTTGCCCAAACCTAAAAAGCGGAAACGGAAACAGGCAACGCGCTGCACACACTGTAAAACAACAACAACAACAAAATGCGCTCACGAATGCATCAATTTCGACAAGCAAATTAAAAATGGCGGCTGTTGCATGTTTCATGCGCTTGCCACACAAATCCCTACAACTCTGCTCACATGTGTTGGCCGCATTTTTTGGATTTTGGTTTTGACTTTTGACAAAACGCAGCTGCTAAACAGTCAAACAGTAACACACACACTTACATACATACACTTGCATAGCATTCATATACAGAAAATGGCCGCCATTTTACAAGACATTTGTGGCAGCTGACACGTACGCGCCAGTTGAGCGTGTCCTTGCCATCAAGTTTCAGTTTACGACCCAACGAAAAAGAAGAGACACACACTCAAGACAAGACACACAACCACATATACACTTACATAAGTGCCAATAATGAAACATACGTGCTATGGTTTGACGTCAAATATTTTGTTGTTTTTCTTCGTACGCGCTGTGTGATTTTGTGGCGAATGTGTGTATGGAGGTGAGGGTGCAAGAAAGGGCACATTTATCAATCCCCAAAGTTAAGCTGCAAATACAACAGCTAAAAGTTTTCAACAATCGCTGTTCACTTTTCAACAATTGCATTACACTTCTTCTTGAGAAGTTTAATGCAGGATTTTGGGTTGAAAGCTGCGCAGTGGCGAGAGTCAAGCGTATAACCTTAATAAAAGGCATTATGGCAATAAAAGTATATTTGTAAAGGTCTTAGATACGGGAAGAATCGATTTGCATAGATCAATATATTTGATTGTATTTTTACGAATTTTTTCTTCTTCATAACACATCTTAACATATATTTCAGTTAAGGCGATCAAATGTTTCGTTATTTGGTTAATAAATTTGAACAATAAACAAATGTAACTTAACCAGTTCAGCGTGTCAAATGTATATCAATTCAATTACTTAATTAGAGGTGGTTTATTTTTAATTTGATTGTGTTTCTGTCACAGTTGTTGCAGTTATTTTTTTTTTACTGCAAAATTACACACGACAAGAGACGCCATATAATGGAAGCAATACAAACAAAGTATTATAAAATGCAGCTGTAGTTTAAATATGTGTGCAATAATATTATTTTAAATACTTCGATGCTGCTTCTGGCGCAACTTATGGATTTATTTAAAATTTTTCTATTTTTGCAAACGCACAAAAATATGCAATAAAAATTTGTTTGCCAGGACACGCAAATATTGCGGCTGGTTGGTTGGATGGGCGTTATTGTGTGTGTGTGTGCGTGTTTGACATGAAAACCGAAAGCCTCGAGTGCTGGTGGCCTGTCCAAAGTGCAAAAATATGTGACACTGACAGCTGCAACAACAAAAACAACAAGAACAGCCGCTGCTTCTACAGCATTTTCGAGAGTTGTGCGTTGCCATTTAAGCCAAGTGCTACTTGTCTTTTACAACAACAACAACATCCTGTCAGCAAACACACACAACAAATTTCATTTTAATGAGCGCTCATTGGCAACAACAACAAAAGCAGCAACAACCACAGGCAACAGAAACAGCAGCCACAGCCAAAGTCATTAATAGCGCACAATTAAATCCATAATAATTCACGTGCCAAAGCATTTAAACATTCATTATATGGCCAACAGGCAGCACGGCAAGTTGCACAGCCCCCAACCCTCACTTTTGTGGGCGTGTGGGCCATAAGTAACAACAGCAACAGCCGCTGACTTGCCAATTGTGGGCAGCGACAACATGACAAAGCTTAAGGTATTAGGCCATGTTGGATTTGAATTTTTGACATACGGTTAGCTGAGCGAGAAAGCAGGCTTAAGAGTAGATTACCGTGGATCAGAGAGAGATAGATAGGTAGCTAGTAAGGGAAGTGTATTAGTGTGATGCCAGGAAGCAAAGCATTTAACACTTGGCCCGCAGCAAGCAACAGATGCAGCATCTGATGCAGAAGCCACATCTGCAACTCTCATTACACTCATCCGCTCATCGGTTGATCAGCTATTGATTCTCAATTATGGCAGTTTCTGTTGCTGTAAGCTTTTGATGTTGCTACTGCAATGCCAAGTGGCCAAGTCAAATCGAAAGCAATTGACCAACAGATATGTCCAGGGGCCCTTAATTTGGTAAAGATAACTAAGCGTTGTGGACGAGATACTCAAGCTGATTGCAACCGCAAATTGCAAATGTTGCCAGTTGTGTTAGATTTGCACTGTACACCATAAATAAAGGGATATATTTAAATATCAAACTCAAAAAAACTTGCAATTGCGTCTAGCAAGTATAATTCTTTAAAATTTAAACTTGCTTTTCTCTGTTTGCATTCTCTTAGTTGATTTATGATACGAGCCTTGTAAGCCAAAAAATATGTCCACATGCAAATGCACAACTTATTGTAAAATATCATATTTCATTATATGTACATAGTTATTTTAGTAACATAACTTTCAGCCAGGCAATGGGCGTTGGCAGCTGGGCGTGATGAGTTTTCTCCCAAAAAAGAGGTTAAAATTTAATTAAAAAGTCTAAAGCATACATTTGTGCGCAAAAGGAAGCACAAAATAAATGCAAAACACACACACAAACGAAGATAAACAAACAAACTTTATTTATTTTGTTGCAGTGTGTGTGTGTGTGTTCATTAAAAGTTATGTTTAAGCTAATAATTTGGGCTAAGCATGAAGCCGGTGTATTATTATTTTATTTTAAGAATTTTATGTAAATTTTTAGTAATAAGCTTGTTTGGTTTATGAGTATGTCTTGAGGGAACGCGTGAAAAAACAGAAGCAGCATGAAAATGTGACAAGGAAATTGCAGTAGGAATAGCCATCAGTGTGGAAAGAAAACATTAGGCTTTCGGCAGAAGTAATATCAAAGAAATAAATTAACAAGATAGGAATAATTACAAATTATTGAAAATGATGACTAATCAAGAATTGTAAGGATAAATATGCCTTAAAGCCTAAATTAAAATCTACTGCGCAAATTGTCATCTTTAGCTTGGCCTGAGAGTAATTCAAAGCTACACAGTTATGTAATAAATATACTTTACAACATGCTTGTGAATGTATAGATATATATACAAATGCAAATTATTGTAAAATAAATACAATTTATTATTATTTATTTGATTTGATTTCGTTAAGTCATTTGCAACATGCTCATTTTGCCTTTTCGTCTGCATTTCTGCTGCTTCATCCGGCCACAATTTGCCTGGCGGTGTGACAACATTAAGCAGCTGCAAAGAGCCGCCGTTGATAGCTTTAGCTTTATCCTCGACATTCTTTCCTATAAACTCCACCCTTACCAACCATGCTGCATGGCGAGCTTAAAATATAAATACATATATGGTACATATATTTATTTTTTATATAAAAAAATTTCCAAACTGTATGCTCTTAAGGCGCTTTATATGTATGCGTGTATGTTTGGTGTGTGTGGCTTGTGTGGGTCTAAATTTCTTTTTGCACTTTTAACATTTTATGCTCAAAGCGAATTTTTCTTTTGCCCCGGTTGCTGCTAGCTACGCCTCTTTTTTTTTTTTTTTTTGATGTCGTCTCAGTCATATAAAAAATTCAAATAATTTTTGCTAGCGCTTTACGGCCTGGCCCAAAGCCTGATCCAAGTCCGTCTGTGGATACCCAGTTACCAACTGTTGGTTACTGTTCGGGCTGCTGTTCCTGCTGCTTGGCTAACCTCCGGGCTCGTGTGGCCAAAAAACAAAAAAAAAACACGAAAGAGCTGCGCGTAAAGTCAAAACGTTTTAATATTTATGGCACATTATATGGCTTGTGGGCTAACTTCAAATACACCCAGGCTCCTCCGAAACCAGCGAGCAACAAATGATGATATTCAGCACACATTTATGTATGTTTGTCTTTATGTATTTGTTGCATAAAATACTTAGTATGTATGTCTGGGCAACATGGCAGCTTTGATAAATGCACCTAAGACAAATATACATTTACAGGTTTTTTTTTTCCAATATTCTTATTGCCTTGATTTTTATGTTATGCTAAACGCAAGAAATCTTTAGGAAATCAAATAAAAATGTCATAAATATAATTGCATATTGCAGGCAATAAATATGAATAAGAAGCAGCAACACTGGGTGTAAAGGTTTTTTCCATTTTCAAAAGTGTTGCCATGCTGCATGAACGACGCAAATTTGTAAGAATGTAGTACGTCTATGCTGGCAATGTTGTATGTGTGTGTACGTACACATAAACACAAATATTGCCTGCGTTTTTACGTCTTCCTTTATAAAAACATCAGTGGAGTGTCATTAGCTGAACTCTTAAAGAAGACTTAGAGGAGGACGCGCAATGCGAGGCGTTTAAGAAACTTTGCATACCCTCGAACATTGAAAACGTTCAACTTTTGATAAGATCGCTCATCAAGTTTATTAAACGCAAAAAATCTAGAAAAAACGTATTTAAAGCGTAGTAAAGCAGGCTTGTTTAAGAAAAAGTGCTTTTCCATTGCCCACGTTTAAATAAGCTGAAAAATCTTCACAAAATGCATTAATGCCTAAATCTGTCTTGTATTTTGGCTATCCAAAAAAGCTCTTAAGAAAATATGATTTTAATAATATTTAAAGTTGTTGAGCTAATTTTTAGATAACATGTCTTGCAGTTATACTCCTAGTTATAATGAATGATATATCCCTTTAAACGAGGGTTTAAACGGCATTCTAGTCGGTCAGTAACCGCCTTTAAAAGCACTTGATGTAAAGAAAAGAAACCAGCATGGACTGAGCACAGAAACGCAGAAACAGCAACAAAAACGGAGGTGAAGAAGTTGAAAAAATAATAATAAAAAAAACAGGAAAAAAGCTTAGTGCGTTGGCTAAGTACCGTAATCAAAGTTTAATTACATGGCCATTGAGGCGTTGGGGCATTAGGGGTGTGTCAAAGCAGCTGCTCTCTACCGCCCTCACTTTTCCTCACTCATTCAGTCACTTTCCTCGAAGTTCGTGCTTTATCTCTGTTTTTGCGCGCTTTTGAGTAATTACGGGGTTTTAAAGCCTGGGCAATGCGTTCAACTGCTTAATTAGGCCCCAAAGAGAGCGTTGAAGACGATTTCTATACAATCTTGAATGCATAGGATTTGGCCAACATACATCTACTTGCATAAACAGTATATTTTTGGAATAACATGTATATTCGCTTTATTATAAGGTTATTTATGTGTAACCTTATGCACGCATCCGAAATAAACAAGTCATAAAATTAAATTGCAAAGCAATTCGTGCAGAACAAGAAGAAAAGCTCAAAATAAACGTGTCATGCACATATGCAATAATGTTAACGTGCGTCAGTATGTGTGTGTGTGTGTGTTTTTTGTGTACTCTGGTATGCGCGTCTGCATGTGTGTATGTGTGTGTGTGTGTGTCAGCCATTGTTGGGCAACGCAATTTGTGGCCTGGCCGCATGTTACACATTGCAAGCTGACAATTTCATTTTAATTGCAGACAAGACATGCGGACAACAAATAAGAAAATTGCTATTTAAATACTGTAAGACATGCGGATACCCTATACTATAAAGCAACTAGAACACAAAACGATACAGATTGTTAGCAATCGTAACAATAAACTGTGCACAGTTATTGAACTAGTTGAATCGTCATTTAAATTCTAAAACCTAATGATTCTCTTGGTCTTATAAACTCGCACAAGTACTTGTAAGTCCTGCAAGCAGCTGCTAAGCCAACAAATGCATTTGGCCAAAATGTCAGGATCTTGTCTTTAAAGCCTGCCTGACCAGGCATTGTCATGGCTAGCCAACTAAACATGACAGCGTTTTGAAACATTACGTGATTTATTATGTAAAATGTACAAACGGCACAGAAGCACACATACAGCCAAACATGGTATTCACACAGACACACACACACAATGACAAATAGTTGTGAGACCACACAGAACATTGGCATAGTGATTAGGGTTTCTGGCTGCAAAACATTATAGTTATGTAATTGAAATGCAATTTAATGAACAACAAATTTGGTCGATAATTTAACATAAATAAATAAGCAATAAACAACAAACTATTGTAAAATTAACTTGACAATATTCGCTTTAAGCCACAAAGTTGTCAAATGTCAGACGATTTAAAATCATCCAAATTCAGTTAAAAATGTCGCAAACACAGTATGTATGTATATATTGTTGCTAAAAGATGATAAACAAATAAATGTCAAAGTAAACTTAATAGGTAATTGTTTCATTTGGTGATTGGCGACGCACCCAAATGAAATGTAGCAGTTCGTTATGAGTCAAGAATCGAAATCGATAGAATCAATTGAACAACACTCATACGCCGAGTGGTACACCAAACGTTGCACACACACACCACTGAGGCGAATGTGTGGCAAATAAGAGTCGCTTTAACTTTAACTGAATTTCTCTATACGGCTGCTAGTTGTAATATTCGTCTGGCTTGACATTTGACTTTTGGGCCGAGGTCCAGCAAATGTAATTGGCAGCTGTGCAGATCAAGTGAACCGCACTATTACTACTTTAACAACTACAACTACGGTTACAAGAAGCATACCCCAAAGAAATAACGATTGATGGGGGCGTGAGATGATGGTTTTACTAACTGCTGTTCAAAAAGTTCATTGGTAAACGCACAAACGTTGAGCGGGATGGAGATGTAAAGTGCAATCAAACATTGTTCAATTGCCAATATGTATGTTTGTTACTATATAAAATGTGTGTGTGAGTGTGTGTTTGTGTGTTGTGCATGAGTGTTTGAAGTGGTCCTGGGGTATAGCTGTGAATGGTGAGTGGTCCAGTGGTAGGTAATCGAATATTGATTAAGTGCACACGGCATCAGCAACAGCAGCAGCAGTCAGTATAGAGCCACTGATACTGCAGCTAAACGTTGATAATGTACAAAATTTTGGTTGCCCTTTGCTGTTGAGCGGCTAGCAATAAAGAGAGAGAGAAAGATAGAATTGGCAAGGCAGAAAATTGAAGCATTTGCTTGGATTGCTCTTTGTACCGTTATGTTGCTGTTGCATTGAACATTTTTACCCCTCACAGTTTCTCTACCAATCAAATCCCAAACAACTGGCCGGCAAGTTTTTTTTTTTTTGTAGTTATAATATTTTTTCTTTTTTTTTTTTGTCGTTTTGGCATTGAGTTTTGATTGCTTTTGCCTGGGCATCTGGGTGCACTGACCCCATTTCCGCTTGTTATCGATTTAACGCTCCTCTCTGGACCTTTTCCATTCAACAGCAGCAACAGCAGTAGCATTGAGCGTAGGCAAGGCTGCCAGGCAATTGCCGTGTCGCCTTTTTTATACATGCCTGAGTTGCTGCATGCCGCCTTGTTGGCACTTGACAGCCAGCCGGATTTTTCTTTTCTTTCCGCTTTGTTTGGGGAGGCAAGGAAAGGAGACTCTGCACTAAGTTAACAGCATTTCATTTGTTCGAGCTCCCCTCGAAATACATTGTAAAAGTGCAAAGAAATATAAAGTCAACTATGCTTAGCCCATACTTTTTATGCACATCAACAATTCTTTATAAATTGAAGCCCCATTTCTTGATATACATTTAAGCATGGAATTATACTAATAAAATATTTTTTAAACAAAAATATGAAATTCAACCAAAAAGATAATCAAGTTTTCTTTAAGCTTTATATTCATTTATATTTATCTAAACTTATTTATTTTGCTTGCTTAATACGCTTTGATTGTTTTCCACGCAACTAACTTGATATAACGTTAACTTTTAAATATATTTTCAGATTTATATATTATTCTATATTTTACTTAATTTAATTATTTTAACTATTTTTTAATTTAAATTAATTTTGATTTCATTTTAATGTCAGCTGCTCTTAGCTGACAATAAATAAATAAATAAATAAATAAAAAAGGCTCATAAAAATATTTCGAATTTCATTTACTTGCTGAACATATTTGTTCATCAATTCGTAGCACGCATAAATGTTGCCACAAAAATTTCAATATGGAGCATCAATTGGTTTGCGTTGATTAGACAAAGAGATAGATTGCTAGAACAAAAAATAAAGGGGGGTAAGGAGATGAAGCATACCATTCGCTAATTCAATTGATTAGTTGACTGCTGCTGCTGTTGCTGTGAGAGAAAGCTTTGTTAATGGCACTTCAGCAATTTTCTAGTTTCAATTCAATTTATATGCCTCGCATTTTAGTTTAGTTTTGTGAATACAACATCTGATTCCATTTTATGAATTTTTTTTTCGACACAAAATTCACGCACATATATTTATGTATATATAAATATATATATAACAAGCCGCAAGCATGCTCAATTGGACAATCTGCCACTTGAGCACGCAGTAAACCAAAAAATGTAGCTTTTGAAAGAAAATGTTTGTTGTGGATTTTATGCAAAATTAATGAAATATGCAAGTGTTTGTTGCTGGGGATGGCAGTATTCGCTCGGCAGCAAGCGAACTTCGACAGAGTCATTGCTGTTGATGGCGTTGACATCAGAAGTGGCAGTTGTTGTCGTTGTTGTTGGTGCCCCCAAGCTGCCACAGAGCATAAGCTCAAGTTGAAGCTGCAACAGCACTTCAGCGCTTTTGTTGTTGCGGCTTTTAGATTTTCCAAGCCACTTTCAACTAATATTCTGCTTTTGCTTCAGCATCAGCGTCGGCTTCTTCCTCTTTACTTAAATCAAAAACAACAAAGAACTTTTACTTGCAAAACTATTGAGCAGAAGTTGTTGCTACTGCAATTGCTACTGCTGCTGCTTGTTATCATTGCATTTTAATGCATGCAACTGACAACGACAAGAGAGTTGAGTTTAAGTATTAGAAAGCAACAAGAGGCAGGGGGAGCAAAGACAAATGCAAAGTGTCTGACAGCTAGCATAAAATTCGGCCATATGGTGTTAAGTTGCATTTGAAAATGCTCTTATTTTCATATTGTTTATTTATGAAAAGCGACTGAAGCAACTTTTCGTTCTTTGACTAAATTTCAAGTATGAAAATGTTGTTCATCACATATACGAATGCCATTTAATCATTTTATCACACATAAGAATGTTGAATTGGATTTAGAATATGAAAGTATTTGTTTGTAAGTGGATAACGGTTCGATTGTAAAATATGTTTGGCAACTATGTACAAAAATACAGATTAATCGAAAAGACGCATACATTAATGAATTAAATACATTATTAAAGCACAACTATATATCTCAAACACAAACCAATCTAAAACATAGCATAAAATGTACAATAATGATGTTCACCAAACCAAAATTATGTAAATAAACAAACTTAAAAACAAATCGCTACCTTTGGGCCAGTCCAAATTAATGCAATGAATATATATGTACTGTAATGGTAGACAATGACAACAACAAAAACAGTGACAGCGGCAATGACAAGAATAACTTTAACCGACACATAAACTCGCTCAATTAAAATGAAATTTTCATAATAAAGTTTCGCGCAACACCGCTACAAACTGGATGTATAAAGACGAGCTCAACGCTTAACCTGAGGGCTTCTTACTGCAGCACACATTGCAATTACCCAGACTCAGTTTTAAAAACTCCCCTTGCAACATGCAACGTACTAAAATTGGTTTAAATCGAAAGGGTTAGTTGAATTTTAGCAAGCGTTTGTGACAGACATAACATAAATAAATTTTAAACATTTGAAAAAAATAAACAAAAAGTACATAAAATATATTTATAAAAATACATAAAAAAAATTATATAATTTTATTTTATTTTATTTTATATTATTATTAGAATTTCCAGGGTAATTATATCTCAACCATTTCAAGCAAATTTTTTTTTATAGTTTGCTTTCTGTTTACAGGCTGTTTGGGGGCGTTTGGCATGTCTAGTCGGTGGTACAGCATGTGGCAAGTAGCGTTTGGCATCACAATTTCATCTCAACGTCGCATTTGTACATTTCCTGACATTTTTAATACAATTTTAATTTGTTTATAACTTGAGACAACAAAGTTCAGCTCGCACAAGAAAAAAGTTTTCAAGCGCCGCTGATAATATCCAGCAACAGAAAATGGTTTATGCCAAACCAATTTCAAGTACGAGAAATCAAAACACACAAACACACGCAAAGACAGTTAGAAATATAGACAGTAAAACTTCAAAGCGAAGTTATAACTTTTTTATATACACATATAAATAAATACATATATTTTTTTGGTTTTTTTCTAACAAAATGTTACACAAATCCAGCAAAGTAGAAAATAGAATGAAAACTTTGGCGTTTTATCTGCAACGCCAGCTGTATTTGTGTGTGCGAATTTCTGTTTGTGTGTGTGTGTATCTGTGTTTGTATGTTGGCAAACTCATCATCAAACAAGATTATTTGATCAGAGCTGCCTGCCGTTAAGACCGAGAGACCCTTCGGCTTTCCCTTCAGTCATCCCCCCACCATCCCCGCTTCTGTGTGAACCTCATCCACAACAACAACGTTTTGCAAAGTTTTGGCCAACGCACTCATTTGCTTTTAGCAGCCTTAACCGCAGCGAGTGGTGAACTTAACACAAATGAGCCAAGTTTTAAGTTAAATCAAGCGGCAATGCCCCAAGAAGAGTGCAAGCGTAGAAAGAAACATGTTTGGGGCTGCGGATTGGGATGGCAATTTTGAGATAGGCATTTGGCTTGCTTTTTTATTTTATGATGCTAGCGCCAAAATTATCAATGTACGAGGTTTCCTTGTAGCGTCGGTAAATGAGATAAAACTGATAAAAGGTTGCTTAAAAGCCGGAAGCTTAAAACAATTGAGTTGAATATATTGATTAAAAAGCTTTTCCTTTTATAACATTTTTCTTTCTACCTTACAGTTGTCATTTAATTTTGTAAAATAAGATTCTTGTTTCAAACGATATAAAGTTATGTTTAACACAGAGAGCCAAACATTACATTTAACTGCTTTATTTTTACCTGACCCACAAACTGGTTTGTTACCGAACAAAGTTAACGTCTACAGCATGAACTCATGTATTATTTGTAGCTTAAATGAAACCCCTTGCAGCAACCTGTACAAATAGTCGCAGTGTAGCATAACCGCAAGAGCCATGTGGTTAGATGCTGCTGTTAGTAGACGCATGAAATTTGATTATGCGCCATAGCATACTTTTTTGGGACATTAAGAATGCACCAGGCCCTGAGGCGGAGAGACCATAAATTTTGGCCATGGCCATGACTTAAAGCCAAATGCATGCAGCAGCATATGTTGAATTTCGTTAAATTTTAATTTATTGCCATATGGCATGATTTATTCAACAAGAGCACACCTAAGAGCCCCCCTCTCGCACTCTTCAATATCTACTTGTCTCTTCCGGGATCGCTCTTGGTGTTCGTATTAATGAGCCGGTAGAGTGTGTGCGACAAGCGTCAAGGTTGAATCACTTTACGGTTCGTTTAATTTTCGCCAATTTTGTCCAACATGTCGTGAACTAAACACAGCCAAGAGCAACAACAGCAGCATGCGTCCGTTACTTTTGTATTCCTCCTACTTTCCGTTTACGGATCGTCAGCATTAATTTTCATTACGCGTCGCCTTAACGATTCGGTTTGTTGACCAAAGCTCGTAAGAAAACAGAGAGGGGGGAATGTGCTAAACAAGATTGCTGTACAGGAACCATTTTGCCTTTATGTCTTTAACTTCAGCTATGACAATAACTTTTGCTTTGCCGAGCCCCTCATTTCATCAGGCATTTTGGGCCATTTTGAAAAGTGTTGAAGTAATGGACCATTGTCTTTAAGTAAATCTAACCCGCAAAAGGTTCCGTTGCCCATTTCATCCTTTGCCATAAAACGAGTCTACTTTGAAGATTTAATTAAGCCACAGCATAGAAAAATGCTTTAAGAACTACGATAACTTACGTACGTGAAGAGAATGCAACTTTTTATAAAGAATTTCGTATTTACCTGCAAGTATAAAAAATAATAAAGTTTTGTATTAGATATTGCACCATTAATTGATAGTACATAGCTTAAAATTAACCTTTATTTGATACTTTATTAAAAAATCAACATTATAGCTAACCCACTTCAAATAACTGAAAAAAAACCTAGGATTGAGCTTAAGTCAAAGACATTAAAAGAGGGTTATAAGCCATTTTTGATTTCTTACGTTTGCACATTGAAAAATACTTATAACTCATGCCTATCTACTGCATGCGTGTCAATAACGCAAAGCAGATCTTACTCCCACAAAAAAAACTACAGGAAAGGGACAAAAATAAAGGAAAAGAAAGAAAGAAATCCAAATAATGCTGCATAAAATTTGCACATCGTATCGTATATCACATTGATATGCGCATGAAATCAACAAAAGAAAATGTATAGAAAAAAACTAGTTTCAGCGTTTTCGTAATGTAACATGCAATGTGCACCTGCAGCTACTAACACACATACAACCCAACTAACCCAATTTAGTTGAGTGTGAAAATTGGCTTTCATCCGTTTCAGAATTCTGAGCTGTTCATACACACACACATGCTAAACGAACTGTGCGCAGCCATGTTTGATACATAAAAGAGAGCCCTTCCTGAAAAGAAAAATGAAAAGGAAATAAAAAAAATAAAAAAAACCCAAGCCTAATCGTTATATACTCACTCACACGCTTATTCAGTTATTCGCAGACGCACACACACACACATAAACTTATGCAATGTACAGCTTATAAAAGAAGTAGGAGCTGAATTGGGTGGAGATTTTTCCATGTAAACGCGTGGATTAGATGAAAAATCAAATGCCAAAATAAAAATCAGAACAAAAAATACTCTGTGGCACATGGAAATGAATTCTGTTTAGTAGTTGGGGTTGGGCATTACACAAAACAAAAAAAAAAAAAAGCCGACTTAGTAAATACTCTTGTGTAACTTTACTAAATGACGTATATGTTATTTGTTGATATAAAGTATACTTAGAAAAGATACATATATTTTTTAAATCACAACAATATCAAAAACATAGTCGAACATCCATACAGCGAATCTCAAGGGCACAAAATATAACTACTTTAGGGATATTATTTTTTTTTTTATAAAATTGCTTTATTTTTCCAATAAACTGAAATGAATTCGTTATGTAGAATGCCTTGTTGTACGGTAGTTCGTAATAGTGAAGTTCAACTGTATTTAAATTCCACCAAATGCATCGTTTACTCAATTTTTCCCATTTGCTGTTAAGCCCCTTGGCTTTTCGCAACTAAAACATCCGCAAATCACTTTAGCATTTTACAATTACTTGAGCTCCCGACAAGAACATTTTTGGTTTTTGGTAGCTTTGGGTCTTTGGTTCATTGGTTAGTTGGCTGCTCTTTATACTTTATATGTTCATTTCAGATTGCGTTTCGTTTCGACAAGGAAAATTGGTCTTTGCAATGAATACATTTGCATAAGAGATGCCATTCGGGCTTAAGTTAAACGGCGGTCTCATACAAGCTACATTCGCTTTTATTAAAAAGTTCATCAATCTCAATCATCCCCCAAAAAAAAAAACAGAAAAAAGAATTTAATAAGTGGGCCAACAAATGATACGTTCATTGAACTATTGAATACTTAATTGATTCGCTGTGCTACTTTGCAACAAAAGTAACAGTAGGCAACAGGCTGAAAGACGGAAAGCTGCATTGAAAAACCAATTTAATTTTATCACATGTCAAACGCAATTGGCAGACGACAAATTCTTGCCAAATGGAATGAATCGAATAATAATCACGCGTCACAAAAAACTCAACGCACTTGAAATGCAAGCAAATGAAATGAAATAAAGCGCGGTTGTGTTTGACAGGGCGATACCCTGCGTCCAGTTTTAAATAAGTGTATTCCATAAAAGGATTAAAAATTAAATTTTTGTCAAAATTCAGTTGATAAATTAATTTTTAGAAACTACCTCTAAGAAAAAAAATATATTTCTGATTAAAATTAACCTTAACAAAGTCCACTTTTTGCAACCATTTTTAACTCGTTTCGGGCTTATGGAGAAAAAATGGCAAACATATGTGTCACATTGTTGTTGCAATTAAATTGACAAAAAGTCAATCTACCACCCTGCACATTTAATCAACTGTAATCCAAAGTGAGTCGCACGTTAAACACTGGCATACAGTGAACCGGGAGGGATGGAGATTAACTTTACTTAATTTTAATACGTTTATAGATACCCTGTTATGTATTTTGCAAAGGTTTGAAGGCAAAAGCAAAAGTTTCTTCTGATTCTAAAAAAGAGAAGTTTAAAGAGTTGTTTTATAACTAGATTGTAATCAATTTGAATGCATGAAATTTGAACGCTCCGAACGCAGTTTTGTTTGTCGCTGGCTTGATTTGACCCCGGGGGTTTCGTGCTTGAATCAAGAATTTTCTTTACTCTTTGTAAAAAGAAGAATCTTTAATTGCAATAAGAACTTTTTACTTGGTTTGAATTTAATTAAAATTTCATTAGCATAAAATGAAGGGAGTTCGAAACGTACTTTGATATTCCTAGAAACTGTTGTGATATTGGTAGGTAGAAAGTTTCTGTGTAGCAGCTGCAGCTTCTGCTGTCGATGGAATATTGATGTTGTTGCTAATTTGTAACGCATTTTCTTATCAATTGACACAATGCATACGATTTCCAACTTTATGTAGAGAGGAGCCATGCTGCATGCTTGTGTACAAATGCCGATGCACAGCATGATATTGCAGTACCGCAGGCTTGGCAATCTACCACAAGTTGTAGTTGTTGTTGTTATTGTTGCTAGCAAACTGGCAGAAGGAGCAGCAGCAGTCAACTAACGAGCAAACTCACAAGGCTATATAAGGATGAGTGGCTCTGAGTCCTGGTGCTGCTTCTGCTTCTGCTGCTGTTGCTGTCTGGTGTTGGCTTTTAAGTGTCATAAATGAGAATTTATTCGGCCAGGCATTGTCATTGTAGCAGACAACATTGTTGCTGCTCTTGCTGTCGTTTGCTGTTCGCGCCGCTCAGGTGGTAAAAATTTTCCAGGCTGTCAGGCAACATGGCTGCCAGGTTGGCAATTTTGCCATTTGGCCTCTAGAGTCGTATGCTGCAAAATCGTTGTTGTTGTTGTTAATGGTGTTGCTGTTGTTGTTTTTGTTGTTGCCGTGGGTTCATGAACTCTGCCCATAAATTTCATTAACAGCTGCCCCCAAAATGCTGACTGGCTGACGAGCTGTTCTTGTTGCAACACTGCGACAAATTACAGATTAGCTTAGATAATACATATATAATCCCACTATATAAATTATAATTACGCATACGCAATGTAGTACATATTTTGTATGAAGAGCGGAGAGCGGAGAGCGCGCACATCTATTGTGATCCCATTGTGTGCATGCTATTGTGATTTTTTTATATTGCTTTCAACACACACACGCAACACATATTTTGTGCCACAATGGACAAAGTAGAAAATACTTTAAACATGTGCCACTCTGTTGCACTGGTTGCATATTTCGGTCAGCCATGCCTAACCCCAAGAGTTTAGGTCAGTCTGACCTCATGATATTTGAACACACACAAACACAATGGCAACATACACGAGAGCATCAACAACAATAGCAACAATGTAGCTAAACAACTACAATAACAATGGCAATGTTAACGCTTATCGATTTTCTAGTGCACAACAACAAAACTAACAACCAATTTCCAATAGCACTTTGGAAAAAGTTTTAATTTGATTCTATGAAAAAATCTGAAATAAATCCAACTAAATTTTAATTAAATTATTATCACCTTCACTGCTTCAAATTGCGTTTGTATTCAAGTCAAACAAACAATGCATTGCAATGTTTTTTATTTTAGCATACTTTTTGGAGCACATAGAAAGTGAAAACGATACCATAATCAACTCTTGCAATTTCATTTCAATCATGTTTAGTTACTTAAACTTGAGCTAGTAAATCTAAAACATTTTTAAAACAATTTTAAATAAGTGCAATTGTAGCTTAAAATCAAAACATAAAATTAATTTCAATCGCAATTTTGGCTCATTATGTTTACAATACTTATTTCCCCTACCTTGCATTCAACATAAAATCAAGTTGAAACAAAGACTAGGCAACAACTGCAAAACACAAACACAGCAAAACACGTTCAGCCAAGAAACAATCAAATTAAATATTTATATGCGGGCAAGAACCAGCAGCCAAGAACTAAAGCTCAACACGCAGAGAGAGAGAGAGAGCGAGGGAAATAGCAAATAAATGTGGCGCAAACACACAAGAAAATAAGCAAACTAAAACAGATTTTAGTTGCAAGTCCTGCTGCTGTTTCTTTTGCTGCACACCTCTCACTGTCAAGCTGTGGATTTTTGCCTTTTAGCCGCCGAGATGCAACTTGAAAAGTTTTTGGGTAAATATCAGCACACGTTCTCAAGCAAGTAGAGCCTGGGAAGCCCCAGCTTACAATCATCACGATGCGAGGGTCCAATTAGGGTCACTAGACAAGCTTGTAAGCGTATTGAAAGATTTGGTTTTGAACTTTAAGGTTTTGGAATCATTGAAAAAGCATAACAAGATGCGCCAGATGTAGAATGGAACAAATTAAGCGCGATGACAGCATGGAAAATAAGTTTGTTTATCTTCAAGCTAACGCCACAAAAAAACAAGACCATTAATAGAGGAATAAAACAATGCCAAGTAGTACGAGTGCTAGGACATAAATGAGCTGATTATACTTAGTAATCGACCCTCGTGAAAAGCCTAAGGGCTTATGGTTGCTTGGAAAACATTTGGCGAATTAAAAAAGATTTTATGCCAGACGCGTTTCAGAATACAAATACAACAAACATATATGAGTTGGAGTTTATTCAAACATAAAACAAGGCATGCCCCAAGTAAAACAATCAAATGCTGAATCGTTGCTCTTTACACTCACACACACATACAATTCGTATTGGAAATTGTAACAGAAAATCAATTTAGGCACAAACTTCAAGTGGCATAAATGCTGCTGGTTGCTTGCCAGACACATTTCACACAGTCACACACACACACACACATGAACGTGCTTGGCATGTTTGTCTGGTTGTTGTTTGCATGTTGTATATAAATGTAGGCTCGGGATATAAACAACGCGGCAAAGCGGAAAACTTCTTCCTTAATACAATCAGAGCATCGGCATGTCGGATGCAAAAAATAAATACAACAAAAACATTTGAATAAAATGAAATTTATTTGTTTCCGTCAACTTGCGCCTTTCCTTGCTTTGCCTTGATGGCTCTCTTCCTGGCCAACAACTTCAAGTTAAATTTATTGTCGGCGCCAGACATTTTATTTAACGTTTTCTGTAATCCTGCTCATCTCGGTCTATTATTGTTTAGCATGCCATTTACGATTATCCTTGCACTGAGAGGGAATGAGGCAGAGAGAGGCTCACAACTTTTAACGAACGATTCACTCAACAAAACCGCACAAGCTTTTTAATGTTTAACAGCCCGCTCTTTCACATCTCTCTTTCTTATGCTACGTTGCGTATGTGTGAGTGATTCTTCAGACAAGTTTGTAAGCAGAGGATAAGCGCACTGAGCTAAAGCCAAATGTAAGCGCAGCCAAAGCTGCACTTAAACTTTTGATATCAATAAGGAAAAGTGTAAGCTCGAATGCAATCCAAACTGAAGAACAACACGCAACAACAACGCCCACAACTACAACAAGAGCATGCACGAAAGTGAATTGAAAGAGAAATGCAAAGAGGCAAACTAAACTAAACCAAAAAACTGAAAGAAAAAAAAAAGACAAGCTTAAACTCTGCACAACTTTTGGCAGCCGTTCGCCAAGTTTTGTAACAAAAAACGAAAATCTAATGCAAAACTGTCATTTAGAGTCGCTTTTATTTATTTTGATGTCAGCTGCACGTGCGCCACACACAAAATGTGTGTGTGTGCCACGGAAGCCATCAGGAAAAATATATAAAGAAAAAAAAAGAACTGAAACCGAAATAAAAAATGGCAACATGACAGGCGCACGTTTTGCCCACGTTAAAAACGAGGGCAAGTATTGGCGACAGGAAAGCACACAGACAGACAGACAAACAAATGTAGAGAGACGGGAATAGAAGCAAAATAAAAAGAAGAATCAGAGAAAAAGACAGCCGGTAACTGAGTGAATGAATGTGTGTGTGTATGAAGTGCAGCAGCAGGCGCAGCAAAAGCTTAGGCAATTTATGACAGGCGGCTTGTGTGGCAATAGTGTGGCAAGTGAACGAACTGTGTGAATGGGTATGTGCGCATGTTTGTGAGTATGTGTTAAAGTCTTAGGGATGCGTGGAGAATCACTAAAAGTGATGCCTGCCTTGTAGATGGATGATTGCTAAAGTCAAAAGGTATTACTCGTACTTTTAGAGTCATTCAGTGCAATAATAACTTATATGTGGGATTGCTTACAGTTAGTTGTCGGTATAGGAACGAGAGAGAAAAAAGGATTTGCAATCGAATTTGAAAACCTTGCTATGGGAACAAATATTGATTTAATATTTGCTCAATAAACTATTTAATTGTTGAGTTCTTTAAGTTATTTAAATGAGGTTTACCAACATATTAGCTTTTTTATCTACAGGACATCTAACGAAGTTCCTTTCCCATTCACTGAATTTTACCAACTTGCCAAAGGAACGTCAGCTGCTGTTGTCACTTTAATTTCGAGCAGCATAAAAAATGTACTTTCTTTTAAGTTCATAGTAACATCAGTGCTTGACATGGAACATGCAAATATGGCACATGTTCGGAATATATATAGAGATAGAGAACACAAGTTAGAAGCCTGAACCAAAAATGCAGAGCGACAACAGCAGTATCAGTTAAGACAGTTGGCAACAAGCTAAACAAAAAGTACAAAAACGCCAACAATCAAGTACACGCCACTGGAGACACTTGGCAAACTGTTTTGCTTGATTGAATTGAATTATACAAGGCCTAAACGATAACAACAACAACTAGGATAGGGAGGGGCGTAGGATACACAGTCGGCGGAACAACTGTCACAAAATCAATAAAATGGCTGAATGAAAAAGTTTTTCTTTTTCATTTTTGGCGACCTACATCGAAACTGAACTGAAACAACAACTGAGACTTTGCATAAACTGACCGAAACAGACAGAGAGAGTAGAGCAAGCAGAGCAAGGAGTGCGACAGCTGCGACCTCTGTAATTTCCAAGACAAGTCTCAACGGGCACATTAGCAACATGTGTTGCCCTTACAGCAAACAGAAACAAGAGCAGCAAAAGCAGTATCAAATTTGTAGCAGCTAAACTTAGGCAAGAAGCATCGTCGCATGTCCTTCGCTGTTTCTGTAGCCATACAAAATAGATATAAATAGCAATATTACCCATACACACACACGCACACGGACACAGCTAGACGCCCCCATGCTGACATTTTAGTCAGTCGAGTGGACGCCGCAGACATTTGCGATAAATGTCAAGCGTATTTGAGATTTATGTGGGCGAACGAAAGCTGTGCAAATAATTGGGTGTTACCGCCATTATGCTAACGGATTTAAAGGGATCTCTCGGTCGAATCATGGTCTAATGCTCACTCTGATTACAATCGCAATATCACTTTAGCCAGTTTGCCGCCGTTCATTCGTCAACATTTCGCTTGAGACGAATTTGCATTTGGCCAACAAAAAGCTACAAACTCGCTGTTAGCCAAAAATCTTCAGCTAAGTAAATGCCAAACTAAAAGGATTAGATTTGCAATGTGGCTTTATTCGTTGCTGGTGGCTTAAGTCGCTGCTCATAACAACGTTCTGTCTAAATATTTGTTAAGAAAATACGCTTTTGGGGCAGCTCAGCACAAACTGTTGACTTTTCGAGTTGAAGTTTTGTCGTTCGCGAGTTCACACTGCGTATGCGCAATAAAATCAGCAACAAATTCTTCGCAACTGGGCAAAGCAAATAGCGTGTCACAATAGCAAAAAAAAAAAAAATATTAAAAATAAATGAATGGAATGGCAGAGAAGCGTGAGAAAAACTGTTGGAAATAAAAAATTTAAAAGTGGAAAGTGTTCTTGATAAGCGGTTTGCCACTTGGAGCACCACAATTGCGAGAAAGATGGTAGAAAACGGGAAAATATAACTGCAGGAAAGGGGTGGCAAAACGATGGGAATATAAAGTGCAAGTTTGTTGAAGACTGCTGCTTGTCGAAATGGCCGATATACTGTTAATAGTATTTTTGCCATGAATTGTGTTCTATCAAACTTATGTAATTAAAAGAGTTAACAAAAAGAAACTTTTATTCACTTAATATCAATGATCTAATATTGTTAGAGAAGAAATTTTTTCTATGGATTCAACTTTAAAGTATGACCTTCTGTCTAAATCATTAAAATGTTTTTTCTCACTTTCTAATACATATTATTTTAGTACTTTATAGCTTGCCTTGTTGTTTGACAAACTGCCTTTAATGTAAAATATTGATAAAAATACCTTTAAACTGATTCCAAATCAATTTACTTACTCAATGGATAAACTAGTATACTTTGTTTAAAACAAGTTAAACGTTTTCTTCTCTTTTCTTACTCTTCACCTACTACCTGAGTTGTAATATTTCGCAGTTAGTTTCTTTAATGTGGCAAACTTAATATACCCTTCACATTACTGGCTACAGAACATTAAAAGAAGGAATGCATCAACGAAGCAAAGGAAAAAAAACCCCAAAATAATAATGTACGATAGAGTCAGTGAAAGAAAGAGATGCAATGGAATTACAAACAAAAGGATTCATTAACAAAGTAAAAGAGGGATAAGAAAAAAGTGCACAAAGAGCATTGAAATAAAATGAACGCTGCCGTGCAGCTCCAGCAATAAGATTTCAAGTAAAATTTTGAGATTGGATGTAAGAGTAGGTTTCGCGGGTAGAAGGCATAGCCAACCAACCGGAAGTTTATGACTGTTAAAAGCGTATGAAGTAAAAGTAGAAGACACACGTTAAGGGACGACAAGTGCAATTTGGTTGAACGGCGCTGCTGCACTCCTCGACAATCTCCCCTCTCTTACACATCCGGTGAGGAAATAATAAAAAAGGCGTCAAGTGCTGCCAATGCTGTTGTAGTTGTTGTTGTTCCAGCTGCTTTGGCTCTGTTGCTGCTGACAGTTCCCAGTTGAGCGTTGAGAGTCGAGAATATGAAAGTGATTCTATGGAAAAACCGGTTAACAAAGGAGCATCACACTTGTTTATGTGTGTGTGTGCGCGTGTGTGTGTGTGTGAATTAGTTTGCAAAGTCAAATGAAATTTAAATATGCATAATAAATGACTAAAACATATTCACAATGTCATTACACAGACACAAAAACAGGCAAGCATTTATTACCTTGGCCAACAAGCGGCGCCGCATGCAGTGCACCAAACACACACACACAAACACAAAAGAGGTTAAGTCCTTGTTTTGCAAATGACATTACATACATGCATATATATGTAATTGTGTGCTCATTTAAAAAGATTTAGTACAAAACCGTACAGAACCGTAACCGAAGCGGGGAGGTGCAGCCGCAAAATGATTATCTAATGCTTTGCGTACTAAAAACGAAATTATTTTTGTGGTAATAAAAAATCATCCGTCCATCCATGTACACATGGATATATTCGCATATGGATGTGTGTAATCCATACATGTTGAGTGACTACAGCGTGTATCCGGCTCACATTCATCAAAACCGCCATATCTCTTATATATTTGCATTTACATTGTAAAAAGTACCGTGGTTTGAATTATATTCAAAGTCGGATTAGTACTAAGCTAAACTAAGTATGTATAAATTCTTATATTAATAAAAATGTTTAAAAAGAAGCTTTCAGCTTTATGAAAGCTCATTTTATATATATATGAACAAAAAAAATTTTAAGAATTTCAAATCAAAATTTAAGATTTCATTGTTATCTATAGTTGTGTCTCTTTGATTGACATGTTCGTGTATACCATTTTATGAGTCCAGGATCTAAGAATGAAAAGCTCACAAAAGCTTATTTATAAAGCAGCTTTATAACAAGTTTAACAGCAAATGTAAGTTAATTGCTTCAAAAGTCCTATTATACATAATCAATTTAAATCCATTCGTTATCAGCTTTTCTTTTACTTACTTTACACCACTGTGCTGTCCTACAATAGAAGCCTGCGTAGATTCTATCTAGGCAGACCTCAATAAAAGTTGACTGTATTTTACGTATTTTCCATGATGGTATTTTGGCATTCATATGGATGCCATAAAATTATGGCTCGTTGAAAACTTTTGACGAGAACAGCACCGCATACATTTTTCATCTGGTAAATTCTGCTTTTGTATTTTTGTAGTCTACCCCCATGCACCCCCTTTAAACCACAACCAAAACATATACACAAACAATTTTATTGGCCTTGGAGAGCGAACCGGTTGAACATTTTATAAAATATCTATACATTTTGACATTGGCGCCTTTTGCATTCCGCAAATTTAATTTTGCCAACAATTACATCACTTACTTTATAGGGAAGGTTTAAATAATTTTACGTACCTGGAAATAAAAGAGAAAATAATTAAATGTTAGAATATATTCTTATCGAGTGTATATTAAATATAAATGTAAAGTTTTGAATAACTATAAATATCAAAGAAAAGTTTCAGTATGCAATTTAAGAAGGGAACTCAAAAACAAAAACTTTTAAGCCTGCCAGGCAGAAAGACAAATTGATGAATTGTTTTTTTCGGAGCAGATCGCATAAAAATAACAAATATTCGAAAGCTTATTAAATTACAGTTCGGGTTCGACCTGTTTCATCTAGAACATGCGTCAATATGTTAAGGCAATGTTCAGTTCTTTTATGCAAATAAAGGTAAGGCACAACAAACTAACAAACAGACAGGCAGATAGACAGACATTGAAATTAGACAAATTGATGTGGTTAAAGGCCAACTAAACAAAACAAAAACACAGACAAACACGCACACACATGCGATACACACACACATTGACAGCGTATACTGTGACCATTGTTAAAACATTTGCCAAAGTTTATCCCCTTTTTCAACCGTAAAACAAATGCAGCTCATTTGTCATTGTCCTTGGGTAGTATTTAAATAGAGCCTATGAACTGAGTCCCCTCCATTCAAATATGCTTTGAACTTGATTAAAAGTAATTGTCAAATTGTTTTCATTACGATAAAGTAAAACAAATGTTCAGTGCTTAAAACCAATGTGAAGCACTTTAAATGAGGACTTCAGTTGATTTTATTTCAGGTTTGTTTTACATTTACTTTTTCTTTCGACTCTAGAAATGCTTACAAATTAATGTGGAATTTTTGTGATGCGTTTGGCATTTTAATTATATTCTACGCTGTTTGGGGGCGCAATGCAAACACATTTATTATTATTATTGTTTTTGCTTCATGCATAAAACACGTAATTTATTGCATAATTAATGTCACAATGTTTGATAATGCTACCGCATACTCGCATCTTGTTATTGCTACAATGTAGTAAATGTATAAAAAGCATTTAAAGTTAATTAGTTTGTTTTTGCATTTGACATGTGATGCAGAGTACCACCAAACAAACCCTTCACAATGTCACAAGCACTTTGATTTAGCGACATTTAAAGAGTTAACGAGGTATAATTAATATAATTAATATTGAATTTTATGAATTTCATAATATTAACAAGAATTCCAAGTGGAAACTTTATTAAAACTTTATGAGTGAATACCTGCAGCACAGTTTAATACACCATCCAACATAGCACTTTATTGTTTTCAAATTCACAGTACATTATCTCTAGCCAATGAATATTTGCATTTCCTTATGTTGACTCATAATCCCCACTTATCAATAAACAATCTATTGAAGCGGATTAATTATGCCTTACAATTTTGGTATGCAAAAGATATGTGATTGCTTCACACGCTGACCCCTCCCCCCCCCCCAACCCCTGAATCTTGCCCTTTTGGTTACAATAACAAAACAAAACAAAACAAAGCTGGACATTGTCTAAAAGTTCTCATTTCCTCCTCCCGCCTTATGCATGTTCTGTTTCCAGGGTCTGGGCAACCCTTTCAAAACTAATTGCAAGACAAAACAAACCATTTACAAAATGCTTAATTGACACAACCGCAACAACACGAGAATATGAGACGAGTGTGGTGTTTTCCCACTCGCCCTTCTTCCTAACTGTGTGTGTGCGTTTCGTACGAGTCTCTGGCCAATATGAATGTCTTGCCGTATTATCTAAGTTTATTTCCTCATTAACTTGTTAAGAGCGGAGTGGCATAGAGGAGAACAGAAACAAGACTCAAGAGTCGTTGCGTTTCGCAAATGTCTTTCGGCCTTTTTGTAATCTTCATTCAAAGTTTTCTCTATTCTGTTGTCGCTTTTGCTCTTGTTACAGTTTGACTGCATTTTTCATGGTCAGTGCGCTTGCAAGGCAATGCAAAAAAATACAAAAGACTATCTAGGGAAATGGGTACACTTCTCAGATGTGCTGTAATCTAACGAAATTTTATTTTTAAAATATTTTTAATAATTGAATAAAATTCAAAACTATGTTTATGTTACAGCTTAACTGCAATGTTCATGAGTTTTATCGAACAATTAATTTATTGGGCATTCTGCTTTAATTTTATACTTAAATTCATGTCTGTTCTAAGACACTAATCTTATATGCACATGGACTCTTGTTATACATTTCTGCAGGGTATATACAATAAAAACATTATGACACACGCGATAGTCGTGCAGAATAGTTAAAGCAAAGCTCCGCTAACAAGCAGCTTAAAATGCAAGAGCAGAGTTTGCTTTTTGCTTCGTACTGCAGGCAGGCAGTCAGGCAGCGCCCGGGCTGGGAATTATCTTCCAGACAAGTTGAGTTCCGCAACAACAGAGACGCTAGGGGGGCCGCAACAGAAAGAGTCAGCGAAAAAGACAGACACGCAGGCAGGCAGACAGACAGACAGTCAGTTAGTTAGTCAGTCAGTCGTTGATACAGATACAGAAAGAGAGCGCCGCACAGGACTCATTAGCATATGCCACAAGTCAGTCTGGCGCTCTAACTGACGCTCCGGGACAGAGCGAAACTGGGCGATACGGGTGGGTGGTTGGTTTAGTGGTGGCATGCATTGCCGACATTTTCTACACTTCTTTACATGTTTTTTTCACCCTTTTTATTTTATTTATATTTTTGTGCCGTGCAGCGCTTCGCATTCATGTTTAATTTAGTCCAACCCACGCACAATAAAACTGTTTTGCTCATTATTCGACGTGTTTAATTCGTTTACCTGCTGAAATTTAAATTTACTTACGCTCTCTTACTTATTTTTTTTCTCTTCTATATATAAAGTATACGCTAAAACACACGAAACATCAAATTAAGCACGGTGCTTTAAATTATTGTAATTTAATTGCATGAACGTGTTGAAAAATAAGTTAAACCAAATAAATAAAATACACGATTGTGTTAAATCAAATAAATTTAAATATACATATATACATATATAAATGTCCGCAAACATAAGCAAAATCGAATACACGTTGCCATTCAGTTGCAACATGTTGATTTTAACACATTTGTGAACGCTAAAAAGTATGCAACATTTTTTAATAACAACCAAATGCGACCATTTTACAAAATAAAATGCAATTATTGACAAACAATTATTGAATACACAAAGAAAAATAATGGTGAATGAATTTGAAGCTGAAAAAATCGTTGAATGTTTAATATACAGTACGACCACGCTCAACGCAACCCCCATTACACGCAACGCCTCGATTGTTGCAACACCCGTATACTTAACATTAAAACTTCCTCATTTAACGCAACTTCCTAAGGAAATCGTATGTTTTAGTTTGTTTTTAACTCTTTTCTAAATAAAATAAAATGAATTCCTTGCTTTGAACACAGATTTATTTAATTTTTATGGTTATCAAAAGCCCTTTTTTTTGGAAATAGATCTCGTGGCCAACAGAAAGTTTTCCCTCGGTTATTCCAACCCCCTCAGTTTTCGCAATTGCCCAAATTTTAATGGGTTGCGTTGAAACCATATCAAAAACATTTCATTACTTCCTAAGGCAAGCAAAGTTCAAATTTTGTATTGTTCTAAAGCACATTTACACAAATCTAAAACTATTTCAACATCAAATATAAAACTCAAAACAGCTACACAAAAAATTGGGTCGTTATTTCAAAGACTGTGCCATATCCAATTGTTTTGTTTGGCATAATATTAGTTTTTGTGTTGTACAAAGAAAATCGGCATGATTTTTTTCAATTTATAAAATCATATTCCGCCGTTCAAATTGAAGAGAAAACAATTCTGCCCCCTCAAAACAAATTGGGTCAGCTATTGATGATGACGCTTCGCCACAATCGTTAATTTTTATTATTTTGCGCAATGTTTTTAATTGGCTTGCATACATATATAATTATATAGGTATATCGTAGAAGCAAAAACACCACAACGGTCAAACCCTGTCCTTAAATTGCCCCTTGAGAGCTTCTTAATGGGCGCCACACACGATATGTTGCCTGGGAAAAGTCAAACACCAATCGATTTTCTGCAAACTTTTAAGCGTGTTGTTTTCTTTCTTTTGAGCCTTTTCATGGGATTTCCCAGTGTGCAAGTAGAACTCAAATCGAATCATTGGAAAATTTACATGGCCATAAAAATGGTACATATGTTATACATATATACATACGTAAGGCAATCAAGTGGCTTGTTAAATCGTTCTACAAAGAGTCAAAAATGAATAATTTGCAATGCGTAGCTCAATTTATTGAACATTCTGTAAGAACTTTTCATATGTTTTTACGTATTCAGCAGTAATTAAAAACAAAAAAAAGACAAGTTAAGATTTAAAAAAAAAAAAAAACAAATTAACCATTCGGTTGATTGCGTATGCTTTTTAACTGTAGAATATTTAAACACTTTGCGCTTAATACCCTTTTCTGAAATGTTAAATGTATTTTAATGCTATTTAAAAATGCTTTGCTGTCTACCGTTGAAGGTTTTTAAAAATTAAAATCAGATCAAATTAAAATTTGTTGTATCAATAAATGCAACGCCTTTAATACGCTGAAAAGATGCCTCTCCCCGTTGCAAACCAACTATTTACTATATGTTGAAATACTTTTATCAGAGTATTTCGCTGTCAGAACGCAGCGTTTTCACTTGCTTTTATTTAACATGTTACTCGGGCGAAATTGTTGCCAATTTTGTTACACTATGTTTCAGCGGAAACGAAATAATAAACCCCAGGCACCTCTGCATCCCCACCGCCAGTCAAAAAGAAAAGCAAACAATTTGCTTTATCAATATTCATGATTGGCGTGGCTATTTTTGTGCTCATGTCCATGAATATGCAATTAATGTGAGCCAATGTGATTTAAAATCGAGCGCCAAATGCATTCGATCAAGTCAACATTGAAACAGCAGCAGCAGCTAATTTTGAATGCTTTTGGCAATGAAAAAAATATGTATAAACTGTAAAAATGCATAACACTGCAGTTCGACTTTGTAATTTTCCATCTTGTTTGCAATAAAAAACCAAAAGAAAAATAAATAACCAAAAATGACAGTGAGACACAAGTAGCTGTGGCGCCAATTGCAGCTCATATGCCAAAGCAGATGTGGCAACAACGACGAAGGCAATGAGCAAAAAAAACAACAAAAACGTGAGCTCCAATTTATTCACACGCGACTTCTTTGGCGCCGACTTTGACTTCGACATCTTTTTTATTTTTGTTTATTGTTTTTTTTGCGCACTCTCGAGTTGCACGTGCCAAGTTGCAAATGGATTTGCTGCACGACGAGCATGCGAAATTGAAAACTTTTGTTTGCACTGCGCCATACAAATGTGCAAAAGTATGAGATCAGCAGGTGTCTTATGTATTTTTCGGATAATCAAACCGCTGGAGTAATGTGTCTGTAAAATAACTGCAAATAAATTAGGATATTTATAAGTTAAGTGCTTTGGCGTGGTAAAAATATGATGATACTTTTGAGGACTGCAAAATCATTTTCGTTAAGTTCGTAAGGATGAATTTCTATTAAAGAACTTTTAAAAATGTTGAAGAATATATAGTTTAAGTTCAAAGAGCTTTAAAATCAACCCGTTAAACATTTTAACTGTCAAAATATATTTTTGGCAGATATTCTTAAGTCAATTTTTTTCAATCCATTAAGAAAAATGTTGTGTTAAGCTCGTAAGATATTAATTTTTCAGCTAAAATTAAGTTTTTTTAACAAATGTTTGTGCATTTTATTATTGAGTAAACAATTAACTTGATTATGTACCTAACATAGATAAGTTGATTCATTCTTGTGATTATAAACAAGTAACTTAGTTATTTTACAGTGTTGTACCTGCTCTGCCACATAAGAAGTTCTGCTTTAACTTCAACAACAAACAAACTACGAGAAATTTAATTTTTAACTTACTGACATGTTTATTTGAGTATTTTTGTACGTTGTGAGCTCGTTATGCAACCCACATAAAAAATATAGTGAAAACAAAGTCTTAATGTCGATGGTGAAAGGTAACTGAGCATAAAAGAAGAGCTGCTGCACATTTAAGCCAGAAAGCACTACTATTTGTTGTTGTTGTAGTTGTGGTTGTTGTTGCAGCGGCAATTTTGCTTTCTGACAGCAACGTTATCGGTGCTGTCGCAGTTGCTGCTAAAAGTTCTACGAACTCTATGACTGTTCTACATCTATCTTGACTTTCTATGGGCAATGTGGCAACAAAAACAACAACAACAAAAACAACAACGACGACGTTTGCTGTCAAAAAAATCTTCAATTAAAGGCGCAAGCACAAAAGCTGTTGCTGGGTAAAATAGGGGTAAAAAAAAAATATGTGAATGTGTGTAAAAATGAAGAAAATGGGAACAGAGCAGCACATGAAAGTAGGCAAGAATGAATGTGTGTGTGTGTCCGTATTGCAATGTGGCAATATGGGCGGAGAGGTGGGCGTGTATATTTTGGCGCCACCGCGCCAGCTTACAGTTATGCAGTCATATCGTTACACAGCCGCCTCAAATGAGCGCCGATGCAAGCTGAGCCGAGCCGCAGCAGCATTGCAAGACAATGATGTCAGCTACAGACCAGACATAACCAGATGAAGAGAGAGACACACAGGAATTGAACAGGATAGCAGAAAAGAAGAGGGGGGGTGAAGCATTGAGCATTCAACATTCAACATCCGCCTGATATACTTTATTCACAGTCGTTGCAAAAAGTTGTCCAGATGTTTGTGGATGGATATTCATTGTATTCACATTTCGTGATTGTCATTGCAAGTGTGTGTGTGTGTGTGTCTGCGTGTGTGTATGAGTGTGTCAGTCAATGCATGCAAAGTTTGTCCAACTGCTGATAAGCAACGGGAATTAACTACGCCAGAGCGAGCTCTTCATTCACCTCACTTCCATCTCTATAATTTTTCCTTTCTTATGCAGGATGTGGGCAGCTTCACACACACACACACATGCACACACACACACAAACATAAAAGCACATTAACACTCACACACACACACTCTTACGCTTAACTGCTTCATTTTCACTGTAGAATTTTTCGAGCCTTTCCTTTATGAAACGACGTCAAAGTTCCTGAGTGTATGCAATTTTTTCTTTCTTTCCATTTATCATTTGCTCTTTCACACAAAGTGAACGCTGACTTTTAGCGCAACTTTGAAGTTCCGCACTGGGGCACAATGTGCTGAAAAAGGGGGCTTTGTGTCTCCATTGCTTTGACAAGACGTAAGTCTAAAAGAATTTTTACATTTGTTGAAGCACAAAACAAAAAACGCACTCACATCGTTTACCATTGCTGCCAAAAAAAGAAAAAATTAAAAAGTAGCTCAAAGCTGCTATAATAAGAAGAATGTCAATTTGAATATAGGAAAGGAGAGCAAAGGAAAAAGGGTTTAGGCTAAAAGAGTTGTTATTAGATCAAAGTGCCTGGCGGCAACATGGCAAAAGTACAATGCTATTAGCCGACTTTGACTTGGCCAAGTGTTTAACAACGCTTTTTAACCTGTACGGGTGAATTTTTCTTGTTAATAGACACATAAACGGGTTGATTTAAAGTCAACAGGTTTTGTACATTATTTTGCCTAAGCAAACTCAGCAAAAGTTGTAGTTCTTCGAAACGATATGCATAGAAAAACTTTTCTAATTATAATTTTTCTAGACAACAAACAGAAAATGAAGTTAGTCAAACATGAGTCATTTTATTTAATGCTAGTTTAGCTGTGACATATCATATTTCACCTAAAGAAAACACGACGCAATTTATGAAAACGCAGCGCAAAACCAAAACAAACAAACAAAACACAAGCAAATGCGATGATATTCATGCAAACAAGCAAAAATATATGTACGTATGTACATATCTAACAGGGATATATATATTTACTTCATTTATGTTGTTGTTCCAACGAATGGGCATGATGTGGCAGTACACAAAGCCAGCGAACTGCCAAACGCCTAAAACTATGCAGTGACATTTGTGAAATTGGTATTTTTGCATACACAACGAATACACCAAGAACAACAATGATATAAAGTAAATAACTCGAACAAGCGACTAAAGTGGCACAGTACGTGCTAAATGTAAAATATCCTCTAAATGCAATGCAGACACATATTGCAAAATGACAACTAACCTAAAACATTCAGACAACGGACCGACAAACCAACACATATGGAATGCCAATATTGCTGTGGCAACCCTCTGTTTCTCTCTCTTTCTCTCTGTCACATTTCATTGAAACATTTACGTTTTTCGAACAACGATCGATTTTCGCCCACAATGAAACAAGAACAACAGCAACAACAACATAATCGAGTAGTTGTCGCTGACATTGAATATCAAGTGCCAAATATGCACATTTTTACGAGTCTTTACTGTACAGTGTACACGTTACCTGTGCACTTCCGTTCCATCACCACAAATTCTCACACAAAGACACACACACACACTTTTGTGCCTTTCTTATATGGGCATGGCCTTTTGTGCCTTGCATGGCAATGGACTTTCAAAGCTTTGCTTTAAGAGGGGCGCACTCTGCACATTAAACAGTGTCAGCCAAATACAAAACTTACTCTGACAAACAAATTGTGTATACTCTAGAAGGGTTAGTTAAACATATATGAATGTGCATTTTTCAGTTAATAATCCTGAAAGTTTTCTTGCGATAATATCTTTCCTTCCAAAATCTGTCCTACATGCAAGTGCTTTTGACTATTGAAGTTCTTCTGTGTATTAAAACTTTTGAATTCGTTCTTGATTACTTTTTATCACTTTCTTAAGACACTTGTAATATTTTGATTTTTAAATTCTTTTTTTTTAATATTTTGCTATATTCTATAGTATAAACGCATAACTAATGACAAAATCGTTATGACCGACCTTGGGTAAGGGCACGCTATAAAAGTGCTCGTGTGCACACCAAAGAATTAGCAACTAAGTACGTGGCACATTGCGCTATCCCCAAATGGGCCTGGTCCATAATAAGCGTTGGACTCTACGTAAGTAGGCAAGTACATGATTAAAAATGCACACACACACTACACACTCATACTTACAGAAAGAAAGAGGGAGACAGTTGAACAAATAGACTGAGAAACATTTAGAGCTGTAATGGGCTTTCAGTGTGTGTGTGTGTGTGTGTAATTTGCGAGTTCGCCATGTCGAATACGAATACGAAAACTTGGGTGCCTGGTCATTAAACTCAGACTCAGAGCTAAACGGCGTGACAACATAACGGTGCATTAGAGGGTGTTTGATGGATGAAGGAAGAAGCCAGAGGAATGCAAAGCGTATAGAATTAGGGAAATTCCTCATTTACTTATGCTTAAGAACAACATTACGTCAAACTGTGGAATTTAGTGTAATCTTAATAATCCGATACAGCTAATTGACGAGCGAGAGAGAGACATTGTTATTCAATAATGAAATCGAAAATGCAATCGATCAAAAAGTAGCACAAATTAATTCGAAACACAAATGGAATGTTAAGTTCCAAATGCTGCTCGAAAATAGGTCAAATAGGTCTTATTTCCGATGAGGTGTGTTATTTTAATTTTTCTAAAAATTTTGTTTGCATAAAGATTAATAAAACTGACGATTTATAGAGATATTTTATTTAAGTTAACAATATCAATATACCCTCATTAAAATGTCGATAATTTATTGATTTTATATATTATTCATTTGATTTAATGCTTGATCTTTTACCACTTTTCAATAAAGTCAAATTTTATGTTTTCAAAAAACACGATTTCACTTTTAAGATAAGGCATTAAGTTCATTGTGTAATACATTATGTTTCATGTTATATAACATTAATCACAAAGGATAGCATTTTTGTGGTTTTATCCTCAAAGGATCGACACAAAACGAATCCAAATAACAGCTCAACACAAGAAAACATTTGCTTTGCTGTTTGTTTTTTAATATTTAACTTCTTTATTTTATTTTTTTTTCAGTTTGTTACATTATTTCTTGGCCTTCAGCGCTGTTTTCAAAACATTTCATGTCGCACGCTTGGGGAACACGGCTCAAACTTTGGCCCAACAACAACAAAAATGCACAAACACGCAAATTCATAATGCTTATTATATATACTGTGCCATGCCACAATGAAACTCCAACACATTTATGCTAATTTTGTTGTCGTTGTCGTCATCGTCATCGTCAACATCGTTGTTCCTACTCAGTGTTTCTTTCTCCTCTCTCTCTCTTTTAGTTTCTCTCTTTTTTAGTTGGTTCTTTTATTTTTTTTTTTTTGTTGGCTCCAGCTTATGGGGTATCGCATGTTGTTTTGGCCCTATTCCTCTGTGTGTTTTCGACCAGTCTGTAGTAATTTATGTAAATTTTTCATCAACCTCGGTGGGTTGTGTTTGTGGAGGAACCATGGAGGGGTGCTATAGCATTTGGGTAGTTTATATTACTGCCTGAACAGGCCGCAAAGTATGCAAAAACATATGAAATAGAGAGAGAGCATGTTTGGGTTAACGTTTTTTATGCACTTTGAATAGGTAAAAAATCCAAACCGAACACAACGCCCACACTTCCCCAACTTCCAGCTTGTCTGAGCTTGCATGTATTTAAATATGTAATTAGTTTGAAAAGGGGGCTGGCTCAAATGTGGATACAAGGGTTTTGCATAGAATACATTTGTTTAGCTTCGATTAAAATCATTTCATTTGACTCAACCAAAAAACAGCATCAAACGAGGCTTCAACACGACCCTGCCCCATCAATCAATGTGTTGATGAACAATTCGAGATTAGAGACAGATATCAAAATTGAAATAACAACAAAAACAGCTGCAACAACAACCAATGCAAGCGCATCTGTAATTAATTTATGTATGCCACATGAGGGGGAGAGCTCATAGATTGAAGGGCATTAGGAAGAGCAAATTAAATGCATATAATGTTAAAAATAAACATTTTGTTTTAGATCAGTATTAAACATAAAAATCTTTAGGACTTAAAATGCGCTTGCTAAATTGTAATCGATCAACACTTCAATTAAAAAAGTGACAAGAATATCCCTTTCAATATTTTAATAATAGTTTCTACAGTTTGCATCTCAATTTCAAGAATCATATTGAAACAAAAGTGGAAAGCCAAATGAAGAGTCTTTTTGGGCAATGAGTTCTTTTGTTTATTTGCCATTTGTTTATTGAAGCGTTTCTTCTGAACATGTGTTGTTGAGACTATCGTTGTTGGTGTACCGCAGACTTCAAACTTTATCAAATCTTATTCGCTGCGGCATAAGACTGTCAACTGCCAATTGCCATTTACCATATGCAAAATGAAACAGAGAATAAATGAATACAACAAGTAACAACAACAAAAACGGAAGAGAAGACAAAAAACAGAAAAAATAACCAAGAAGCTAAGCACTACAGCTAACAGCTACAGAAAAAACAGCGAGGGGCAACAAAGTCCATTGGCCCATGGGTAATTTAGAATGCAAACAGTTTGAAGAGGGAGAGAGGGGGCATGAGGAGTCGAGGACATGGGGACTTATATGTGAATAGGGAGGGAGGGGGCCCAGAGAAGAACAACTTCCTTTTGGCAAAGCCAGCGCCAGAGCCTCCAAGACCAAAGTGAGAATTGTTAAGATAGCAAAAAAATGTAAAATGCGAAGAAAAAAAAGGAAAACCAAAAAGAAAATGTATATAATAAAAATGTAAGCAACACAAAGCCTCAATATACAAACATGTATGTATGTAGGAGTATGTGTAAGTAAGTGAATATATGTGTATGTGTGTAGTATCATCAGCGACGACAACAAAGCGAACGTGGAAAATTGAAAAATGTGAAAAGGCAGGCACGCAGACGACCAAAGAAGACGAAGAAGAAGAGCAAGAAAATACGAACAGCGCACAAGCAAACAACATTTGAAAAATATTACGAGTATTTGCATGTGATGCGCATTGTGGGTGGCAGGGAGTTAGGGGTGGCGACCCCACTAAGCTAGCAGCCAGCCAGTGGCCAAATGGGTGTTTTGGTATCTATCATGCGTGTGTTTGTGTGTCTGTGTCTGTACATAATTCAAGACAGCAAAACGCTCAAGCACTATAGAGTTCTCTACACACATATCACACATCACCATCATTGTAGGCAAATCTCGTGCTCATTTCAGGCGTAAATGAAAATGTAAATTCGCTTAAAGGCGTTACGGCAATATCGAGAGGGAATCAAATGGAGGGGACGACGACGAAAACCGCAGTTCTTGGAACTTTTCTTGTACCAATATTTCACACACACACACTTGCTTTTTATTTGCATGCACAGGAATATTTTAAGCAAAAACTTTTTCAAGCATCGGAAGTACATTTTTGAAAATTTGTTGTTTGCAAAAGCTTCACAAATATGTTGAAAAAGCGTCAATGGCGTAAAGCAAAATGGACAAACAACAGCATTCCAATAGCACAGTGTGACAAGATCAATTATAACTATTCAAATACGAAAATCTGACGACGAGCGAAACCAGACAATTGTTGTGTGCTTTTATTTGGTAAACAAAGTTTATAAGCATTTCAAAGTTCATCACACATCAAAGTTTTCTTTACATCAAGTAGTTTCTACATATATATAGCCGATAACTCATAAAATGCGTTATATATGCTCAATGATATCACTTAACAAAAAAAATAATTGGTTCTAATAATTTTACTTTTACAAAAGAGGAAAAAGTCATGTGAATAACTTAAAATAGGCGAATCACATCTGAAATTTATTCAAATTATATGTTCGAATCCGAATCTAATCATATAACTCTTAAATATGTGGCAATTCCATTTTAAACAATTAAAAAGCTCTACTTAAGAAAGGCTCCCCTTAAGAATGAAAGAATACTTTATGAGATTGGCGTTGCTTAACTTATATACGCATAACAAATTTTACATCTTTCCGAAGAAATCTTCAAAGTTTGTACAAATTCACAATAATTTGTGCAAAGCAATAATATCATAATGCGATACTTTAATGAGAAGGAAATTTATGCGCAACACAATCAAAAAATTAACATTCTCAAGTCGTTTTCAATTCTGCAACCCCCTCCAAATATTGAAAGCACTTAAAGACAGAGAGAGGGAGAGAGAGAAAACGAAAAAAGCTCTCGAATAGCTTGAGTCATGTTTCCGTTGCTTTATTAATAAAGAATCTAACCGACGACAAAAACAAAACTATGCATATGTATACGATATAATATCAATCTTAACTTTGATGACACTTTTGGAGACTCAGGCTCAGATATTGGACCCGGACTCCAGTCTCAATTCTCTGAGTCAGCAGAGACGGAAATGCTAAACCGTTAAAAGCTAAATACGTGACATGTTCAAAGCTCAAAACCAGACATAGATATGTCACATTGGTTAGAATGTGATCGAGATATTGAAGAAGTTTTAAATAACTTTTAATGTGTTATATAAGCATAAATTTATGTAAATTTTAGCATAAACGGCACAAATCCTACGTTATATACATATTTCGATTTTCTTTTTTTTAACAATTAAAGCCGCAATGTCAAGGGCGATAAGCAACATGAAAAATATCCCGTAGATAGGCAAAGCCAATAACAAAGTGCCAAAGACGAATTATGCATAAATTTTAACGGATTTGCACAAAAATTTATGACACTGACACACACGTATGTACATATATATACACATCCAGACAGACAGAGGCGTGGCTAAAGGCAGCAACAGCAAGTTAAACAAGAAATTATGACACTGAAAATTTTGAAATATGCGACATTTGAAATATTTAACACGTGCGTTCCGCTCCAAAAATAATATCAAAGATAAAAGATAAATAATGCAAATCCTAATGTACTATATAATGTCTTTCATATGTATTTTTAATGTTTATTTCTCTTTTTTTCGCATTGCAAATGACATTTATCTGTCAATTTGTTAAAAAATCAAAGCCATCAAAATTTTGACATTCAACAATACTTAAAAAAAGTTTTTTTTTTATGAATAACTGAGTATTGAAAGAAAAAAAACTTTTCAATCAATTACTGATCAATTATATATTTATTATTAATTGTATTTTCATTTTCAAAATACTTTTTATACTTAAGTTAAAATTGAAGGTAGTATGTCTATTAGGATTCTTAAATTTATCTAACTTTATCAGTTCTAATGCAATTTTTTCAAACTACATATAACTTTTTTAACCTACTTATATTTCATAAGGATTTTTTTCTGTAACAAATATTAAAAGAATTCAATTGCAAAAAAAAAAAAAAAAATGTGGAAGCGAATAAAATACGAAACTTGAGTCAAGTTAGCGTTTGAGTTTTGGGGCCAAATGCTACATGTCAATAACCTTGTGTCCGAAACGAAAATGAGCAACAGCACCAAGTGAATCAGAGGAAGAAGAAGAAGAAAGTGGCAGCAAAAGCAGCTGTCACGCATGCAACGACGGCCACCCGAGAGCTGCAACAGCAGCAAAGGCAACAGAAGCCAAACTTTTTTGGCCTGCTGCTGCTGCTGCTGCAATCTGTTGCAGACTTTGTTTGTTTGGCCCCCACATGACCCCGACACGCGCTTGCGGCGCTGCCACATGGTGGCATAGTAATTGTATACTCTATAAACAAAATACAATTTATATTAAATGACAACAACAAAATTTTAACAGACAAAAATAACAAGTATGTAGGTTTTTTTATATACTTCATTTTAGTTGTGATAAAAAAATATCTGAAATAAAATGGATTCCTTTACTAGTTATACATAATAATGATGCTCTATTATTTATAGGGTATCTAGCTGGTTTTATTTTTTTTTTGCACATGATTTTCTTTGCTTTTTGTTTGACCGTAATGAGTATTTGGATCATCGGAATGTGTGGATGTTGCCTAAAAGAGCAGCTGGCATGGTGGCATGATGATGATGACGTAAGGATTACATAGCTTAATGGGCATGGCCAAAAGCCATCATCATCATCATCATCCATGTCAAACAAACAATGCGCTAAAGTACAGGAATGACAAGAACATTTCACTCCATTTTCATACATGCTAAGGCATCTGGCTGGCCAGACAGCAACAGTTGCTCGCAACACACACTCTCTCTCTCTCTCTCTCTTGCACTCTTTCTTTTTCTCTTTCTAGCTTATTCTATAGCAGTAGCTGGCGTTGGGTTCATGTGGAGCAAACAACACGCGTTTTGTGGGCGTTTTTAGACGCGCGAGAGATATTGAAACAGCGAAATTTGCAAATCCAATTGGAAAATGTGTGCACGAAAGAGTGTGTGTGTGTGTTTGAGTTTGTATGGGTGTTTAATCGGAACTTGGGAAGTGCATTGGAAACGTCAAACATGCAATTTCAAGAACGTATGCGTTTGGGGAATACATATTGAAGAGAAATGCCAACAACTATAAAAATATTAAAAGCAGATTAAACTAATATTTTAATACAAACACATTTCTTATACATTAAAAGAATTCATAGTATATAATCCATTTAAAATATGTTTCAATGTGTGTCATCCATAATATATAGAAATGTAATCAACAAAGAACAAATATATAGATAGAAAAAAACCACAGCTCATTATTGAAATACAGATGATCTCATTTGCTTAAGCAAACAGCTAATTAATCATTAAATATTATATGTATGTATATACGAACATATTTATTTAGATTTGTATTTTTATTGAAATGAGGCATTATTTTATATTTTTTTACTGATTTCATTGGAATATTAAATCGCAATTGTGACCAGTTGACCTTAAACTGTGATTAAAATCTTATTTATAAATATACAACAAAGTTTTTATATTTTTTTTTTTTTAAATTAAATCAATCAAGTAAATAAGGATTTTTTTGGTGGAAATTTTGGCAATTAAAAACTCAGCTTCGGCGAAAGCTAAGTGGGAAAGATTTTGCAAAAAGTGATTAAAAGCACATAAAAATAATGAATTTATAGACGAAGCTTGTCAACTGCAATTTTCTCAAAAATTAATTGCTTAATATTATATTGTACAAAGATTGCGACGTTATTCGACACAGGCAACTTGCAAGCAAAAGCAATAAAAAAAAATTTTTCTTCTTTTTTTTAACAATATAAATTTTTAATGTGTAAACAAATTGCAGGGGAAAACAAAGAATTGGCGTGGGCGTTTGTGTGGGCATACCGAAAAGAAAGAGAGAGCGAGTGAGAAATCAAATGCCATAAAATGTGCAACAACAGCAAGCAACAACAAAAACTGAAATGGAAAACGAAAAACAGACAAAAAACCACACAAAACACAAAATGAGCAGCAGCTGAAATATGTGTGAAAAGTTGATTGAAAAAACATCGAAAACATCAAACTAGAATAGTGAAAACACAAAAAAACCCACAAGAAAAAATACTGCATAATTATGAAACTATGCAAGTGCGTGGGTTTATCTGTATACATGTGTGTGTGTTTGTGTGTGCGTATGTGTGTGAGTGAGCTAAAAACTGCAGCACTCTCAGCTGGCGCGTGGGCTTCTAACTCCATATTTTTTTTTTTTGTATTGCTGTTGTTTTTGCGGCTTACATTTTCCACGTTAATGAGATGCAAACACAAACACATAAGCACAAACACCGAAAGCCGAAAAGTCAAAAGAGAGCAAGAATACAACAACAACAATAACACAGCGCGCACACACACACACAGGAAATACGCACCATATACAAGCGATCGCAAGAGAGCGAGCGAGAGGAAGTAACAGATATAAACAACGCAAAATTGCGCGCGATTTGCGTCAATGAAAAAGGCCACAGCAACAAAACGCAATTTTGGAGGAGGCAAAATGGGAGGAGTGAAAAGCAACTGTGTGTTATTGTCAATGTGTGCTGCTATTTTTTGCAATTAAAGCACAAAAATAAACTCGATTGCGCGCAGTAAACAAATCAAGTGTAAATTATAAAGAAGTGGAAAATATGTGTATGTACATTTGCCATATGCCCCAACCTTTGGAACAAAGAGAATTGCAGTTAATTTTAAAAATAAAAATACGCACACGCAAAGCTGAAAGAAAGGGAGAGAGAGCGAACGAGAGGAAACAGCAAATAAAATCCGCAGTGGGACAACGTACATGCATGCATACGTACATACGTACATACATACATATACATATAAAGATTGTAAAACCAATAAAAGACGTAAAATCAACACATACACGAACGCATATTACAAGAGCAAGAAAGAGTGAGATAGGGAGTGGCAGAGATACAACTTGTCGCAAGCAAACCGCAAAATGAAACAAGCTCAAGTCGAACATATGAAACAGCCAAAGCAATAGCAACAAAAATCAACAACAACAACGACAATGAAAAGCGGCAACAACGCATGATTATTGACATTGCGTTACCCTTCTTGCAGACAGCAACAGCGACGTCAACGGCAGCAGTTCAATTTGCTTGTTTGGGTCTCGTCTTAAAACTGCCGGCCTGGCCTGGCCTGGTCTGCATGTTGTTTACCTCAGCAGAAACTGAAATTCAAGCAAAGCAAACGAGCCAAACATCAACAACAACTACAACGATAACAACAGCAGCAGCCCTCAACTTCGCTGCTAGCGTCGCTGCCTGCCGTTGGGAGCTCCACGAACTCCATGTCGCGACGCATCGTTTATCGCTATCTTCTTTTCTTCAACTTTGTCTGCCTGCCTACCCAACACTGACAAACCAACACACATACAAGCGCATACATAAAAATACATTTACATTTTATGCTCGTTCTATTCTGCTGCTGCCTGTGGTTGTTGTTCTTATTTCGCCGCCTGCACACTCAGTTTTTTATGCTGTGCTCGCTCGTTTGCACTCTCTCACTCTCTTAGAGCGCTCTCTTTCGCTCTGTTGTAATGGCGCCCTCGCATTTTGGCTGTCTGCCTGCCGCAAATGTTTTTGCTTTTGGTTTATTTGCCGCAACCCTTTGGGTTTTGCTGCAATTGCCTTTGCTTTTATGTTGTCTTGGCATGTAAAAATGTACTAATTGGATTTTGTTTTTTTAATGCACATGTCAGACAACATGTATAATTGATCCGAATTTGAATCTTCCAACCCACTCGCTCTCACTAACATACTCTCACTCCCTCTCTTAAAAAAGTAAGCTCGCTCTTTGACTTGTTGGCTGACATTTGCAAGCGTGATCTTGTTCTTTTTTTGTACATACATATGTATGTACATACAATTACGCTTTTTGTAATTAGCTCGTGTGTGTATATAAAACGATTCCATTATTGCGATTTACGCTTATTATTAGTGGGGATTTTTAATTTGAACTCAGATTAGAGGGTGATCCAAGCAGTAAATTTTACAGTTTGCGCGTGTGTGTGTGCGTTAAAATGTTGACATTTGCAAAAGACATTTATAAAAACAAATCTCATGATAACATCTTGACATTAACAGCAACGGTGACAGCTACGTCTGTTGCGCTTACGCTTTCGGTGTCAATGAGCGCGACGCCTGCGACGTTGGGCATAGAGCAGGCAAGCAAAGTGCAAGCCACAACAACTACTTAATAAATGCAAGGCAAATTCAAAGAGACAATTAAATGCGTGTGTATATGTATGTATGTATGTGCATGTGTATGCACCTGTATACAGGTGAATAATTGAAGCGAGCGAGCGACAGAGATAGCTGGAACTGGAAAAGGTGTGTAATGAATTGAGAATGAAATTTGTGTCGAACTGATGAGTTTTTTCATTTTTATAACAAACAACAATACGATCGGAAATCGAGAAACCAAACGTGATTGGCATCTATTTTGATTTTGTATTAACAACAAAGTTCTAAATGTTCTTTTTAATAAGAATTTGATATTGAAGGCATGTGGCATTGAATCAATTGATGATTCTCAATTCAGTTCGCTAGCAACAGCAACTAAAAGTGACTCAATAGTCAATGACGTCATCATATTTAACAGCTGACGCCGTTTATTTCTTGATATTACTTGCTGTATAATGACAATAAAATGTCTGCCTTTGAGGCTAGCCAATAACAAATGTCTTCACGGAAATCTTTAAATGCAGATGTAAGTTTTTGTTCGTGCGTGTTTATTTAGTGACAGCGCATTGCACACACTGACAAACACAGACACACAGCACGTGAAAATGAGCCAAAGATGAGTTGAGAACGCATTTAATGAGATTGGTCACCTTAGATTGCACTCTAACTCACTCTCTCTTCGGACTCCTCTCTTTCAATGTCACGACCACGAGCACAACACATGCCAATAATGCTAATGAGCGTCAATGCGTAAACGAGCCAAATACAAAGCTTTTGTTTGTGTGCAGCAGGCAGCTCAGCAATTTGCGTGTTTGTTTGTTTATGTGCTTTGTCCTTTCGCTCATACACACACACAGACACAAGTCACATTACATTATCCTCAACACTCAAAAAATTTCTTCCTCTCTCATTCTCTTCGTTTTGGGGGGCACTCAAGCTCTTCATCAGTTGACTGTGCACGTTCTGAAAATGAGTTGGATTTTTTATTTTTTTGTCGCGGAGTAACAATAAAAACAAGATGATGAAGCAGAGCGATGGCCATAACCACAACTGAGCCAATTTTGGCAAAAACAAGTGACAAAAAGACAAACAGACCGACAGAATCCGCAAGAAAGAGGCAGCAGGAGAAGGATGACACAAAAGGAACGAGTGAGACTGGACCGGAACGATAAACAAGACAACTAGTGGTAAAGTCGCAAACGAAACGGGCAAATGCATTATTTATGTGTGTATGCGTGTGTATGTGTGTGCACATTTTGGGCCAATAAGTCACACAAAGTGTGTGCAACAAACAACAACAAACAAAACGAGCTACAACTGCAATTGGCAACAGCCGGATGCCTTTTTTCCACAACACTTTGGCAAACGATCAACAGCCACAATAAACTAGAAGAAGAAGAAGATGGAGAGCAGATGAAACAGTCGAAAACAAAATGAAGAGCAAGAAGAAGAAGGAGATAAGTTGCTTATGGGCAATGCGTTTGCAAGTGCAACATTCATCACAGCAACAACAACAACAACGACAACAACATTTGTATGCATTCGTGTTGGTGCAATGCAGACAAACGTTTTTTTTTTTGTCTTTTTACAGCATCTTGCTTCGCTCTTCATTATCGTGTCATCAATAGTCAGCAGCTACAACAACAACACCAACAGCAATAAACTCAATGTGAATTGCAAGCGTTGCCAGACAAACAATGTTTCCATTGTAACAAACACACGCACATTTAATCGCAATATGTATATGTATGTATGCATGTGTGTATATTGATTAGTTTGCATCAAAGTTCAGACATTTTCCTTGCTATTTTGCATTTTAAGTTGAGAGAGCGAGAGCGAGACAACAAGACAGCTGGCACTGCAATGAGAAAACCTCAAGCCGCAATATAACAACAACAACAACTTGCAAAAGGGGAAACAAATCCCAGGTGCGAAATAGGCAGACAGCTTTGAGGTTAAATCAGTTCATAATCTCTGGAAATTGAATTGAATCTATTTAGTATAAGATTAAAGATTTCAATAACAATCAACTGGATAAACAACAAATAGAATATATTAAATTGGCAAGTCGATTAAATTTTTAATGCTTTTGTTTTTATATGCAAGTAATGTGTATTTTAAATATTTATGTTCGCATAGAAGGTAAAATTTACGCGATTTTGCATGCCTTAACTTTTTTACTCCAACAAAGGAACTTTTCTAACATTAATTACTAATTTAATTACCATGGAAATAACTTACACTATTAAGAATCTTCGATTAGTTTCATTGTACCATATAAAATTAATTGTTAACGCAGAGAACATTTGTATAAACAATAACAAGTTAAACAAAGCAAAAATCAAAGAATATATATATTTTCTTATAATTGAACAAAGTTAATGTTTATGCCCGACCGCGCTTTGATCAGTTTCGTTCTATTTTCATTTTGTTTCTATTTCGATTTATTGCTAACAGATGATTTGTTCTATTTCCACTTAATTCTATTTTGTCACTTACCTCATCAGCTGCTTGGGTGGCGGCCACCAGCAGAACTAAGAGCAACGCTGACCCTAGCATCCATTTACCGTTGCTAGACGACGACGTCGCCGTCAGCAGTGAAGTTTTCAGCTTTGATTTCATTTTCGTTGCGTGGGAGGCGAAGAAGTTGGTTTGTTTAATTTGTTGTAGTAAAAGCTGATTCCAAATTTGTTTATAAGGCGACAATGAATGGCAGCATAAAGAGCTTTTTAGCTATTTTGTCTTGTAAATTTGTTGTATTCAATTTTTTAATTTTTTATTTGTAAATGCAATACAAATATTGGTACACACAAAAATGCGCTAAGGAAACAACAAAATTAATATGAAATAAGCACGTGGTTAAACTTTATTTATTCATTTTTTATTATTTTGAACACTTGGCACAAAAACATTTTTCTACAATCGCGAGATTTATCAATTGAATTTCAAACAAAACGCGTACAATAACAAATCAATTGAGCGCTGCGTTTGTGTGTTGATGTATGTGTGTGTGTGTGCAAGAGAGCGATACATAGAGATAAATAACACATTTATTCATTCAATTTTTGATAATTAACAGCAATTTTTAGTGCGCGCGCGGCTAAATCAAAGCAACTATCGTTAATATAGGTAGGAGTGGGCAGAGCAGAGAACGGAGCGCAGAGCGAAACGCAAAAGAGAATAAACAACAAGATTACTGCCCGTAGCAGCTGAGAGACAGACAAGCAGCAACAAAACAAAAATGATAAAATGAGACAGCGGAGCGACAAGAGCGCAACCAAAAGGTGCCAGCCAGCCAGCTACCAGTCTGAGTGTTAATGTGAGTGCGAGTGTAAGTGAGTTTGTGTAAGTCGCTACACTCTCTGTATGTGTGGGCTAACAGTGTTGGTGAGCGTAGCACAAAATTACAATTACAAGAATCGCATCAAGGGAAATTACAACAAAATTTATTGTTATTACTTTTGCATTTCAAATGTGTAAAATTAAACTGATTTTTGCAATCGCATTTGTCTCGACTTGATTTTACGCCCACGACTGCCTACACATTTACTCTCATCACACACACACACAGACAACAATCAACCACACTGTCCGTAGCGGTGGCGGCTTCTTTATGTTTTTCTTCTTTTACTTTTGCGCTGCTTGTTTGCGTTTTGCTTCACTACACGAAATAATTTTGTTATATTTTCGGCGCTATTTGCACATGCTGCGTTTGAGGGCACCTTATTTATTCAATTGCACTTCGAGTGGTGCATTTTTTTTTATTAAAATTACAACAAATTTGTTGTAATAAATTGTTAAATTGCTTTACACTTCAACTGACAACGCGCGTTACTACCGCGTCCGATACCTTCGACGGTTTTATTTCGACTAATGTTAAAGTGCTATGTTAACTAACAGCGACTGCAGCAACCAGGCTGACCATGTGCTGTTGAACTTATGGTCTTGCTAAAAATACACAAAAATACCAAAATTCAAAGATAAGAAAGCTGGATATTCTCATATTTGGTATTTATGCACAATGTGATACACAAACACACTGTTCGCTCGTTTCGAACATATTTTTTGCAAAGAATTAATAAAAAGAATTGGGTAAATAAGGTAATTCCGTTTATTTACGACCAAAAACGGATGAACAGAGTCAACGCTGATAAGGCAATTGATTGACAGCCAAAGTGCTCATCTCATCCAATAAGCCATTGAATCATTATTTGCTTTGTTGTCTTGTTTTTGCGTCGCTTTTGGAACGTTCGCCCCCCACCGTTCGCCCTCGCTTCAACATGATTCCCTGCCCAGCACACACACGCATATAGTGAAAATTTTATTTCGGGCAAAAAAACAAGCGCTGCTCTTCTTAAATTGCCTATAACTTTTCCGTTTCAGGCTTAAATGCAAGCCGCTTAGTTACTACTATGGATCTGGTGGACATCGATCAGGTCCTAGACAATCTGGAAGCAGAGCTAAAAGGTACGAACAAAAAATTATTTGTGTGTGTGTGTATATATGTATAACGGTACATTAAACACAACTCTTTTTTTATCTCAGCGGATGAGCAACTTAGCCGAAATGCAGCAGCAGTTAGTGCAGCGATTGTGAATGTGGGCGGCAGTGAGACACGCCCATTGGGCGATGGCAGCGCTGGCGCAGCCAAAAACTTTGTTGCCGTCTCTCAGGTGTTCAATAGCCTCAACGATTATCGCAATAATGTGAAATCGTTGGAAACGGACATGGAAGCGCGGGAAAGTTATGACTGGAAGCAGGCTGCAGAGGAGGTGCAGCAGCATCATTCCAGGCAATTTGATGGTCCGATCGATGTGGCAGTGGATGACGATGATGATGCGCACGATGATATCAAGAAATTCAGCGAGGCTCAGGCAAAACCATCGAGCATTAATAAATCTGGTGAAGAGTTAACTGTTTCCTCTACGGAATCATTAACAACTTCGAGCTGCTCCACCTTCTCCTCGGGTCCATCTCCAGGCATTGCTAGCAACTCGGAGGAGGAAGAGGTGGAGCAGTTGCCAGAAAGCACCAGGCCCATTCAAAACAACGAGCAGCAGCAGGAGGAGGATCAGGATCAGGAACAGGAGCAGCTTGTGGAATCAGTTGCCGTGGAGGATTTGGCCCTGGGTCTCTCCTCCATATCAATAACCTCACAGTCCATTTTACCGGGCGAAGTTACAGCCAGTTCCGCTTTGGGCAAGGTGCTCAATGAACTCTCGGCTGAGACCAGTACGGAGCTCGATATGCAGAGTCAACAGGTATTGCGGGCAGCTGATAAAGATGTGGTTACGGATAACTTGCCAGTGGTGGTGAGTAAGCAATCAAAAGATTTATCTTATCTGACTAATCGGATTTCAAATTCAAACAGGAGCCCGCACCAACGCTGGAGATGGCTTTGGGACAGCAGGTGGATCAGCTGCCTCAACGCGAGGAGCCCAAGCGCAGTCAACCTATAACCTTTTGCTCGACAATGGATGAAATCTCGGACACGGAGCTAGACAGCATGCTGCAGGAGGTGGAGGCGGATATTGAGGAGGAGCAAGTTTTAGAGCAGCACGCTGCAGTTGCTACAGCCTCCGTTGCTAGCTATATGCGACAACAAATGATTGAAGTGGCGGATGATGATGATGATAACGAGGATGATGATGAGGATACTGGCGCTACGGCATCGAATGCAACAGAGGAGGAATCTGTGCGCATACTCTCCGAACAGGAGACTTCTTCGCCGGATCAGATGAATGTGGACAACTTCTCGCAGGCATCCACAGTTGAATTTGCCGAATTGCGTGCCCATGAAATAGTGCCGGAGGAGGAGGAGGTGTTGGCCTCCCCATTCAGTAGCACTGCCAGCGATACCGATTCACTCTCAGGACGCAAACTAGAGGAGGAAGAGGAGGTGGTTGTGCAGCAGGAGAACGGCGATACGAATGCATTGGAAGCGCAGGAGCAGCGACCACAGCGTCCACAAACCTTGGACCTAAATGGCGGCTATCAGACAAATGCTGGTCAAACACCGCCACCAACAACAGATCAGGCAGTGAATCAAGGGGCAGAGCTGCAAGTGGAGCTGGAGACAGGAATGGGAGCGGTAGCAGGAGCCATGCCCGATGACGAGGATACGGACGATAGTCCTATCTATGAAGCTGTTGGCTATAGCGATCCTCATGCAAATCTGGGCAAAGTGCCGCCCATCTGGGTGCCCGACAACATGGCCACCCAATGCATGCAGTGCCAGCAAAAGTTCACAATGATCAAGCGACGTCATCATTGTCGTGCCTGTGGCAAAGTCCTTTGCTCCGTCTGCTGTTCACAGCGTTTTCCATTGCAGTTCGCCAATGAGCCCGAGTCCCGGGTCTGTGTGCAATGCTTCATGATACTCAGCCAGCGACGGGCAGCGAATAATATAACGGGCTGTGGCGATGATAATGACAGCGATATCTTTGTTGGAACACAGCCCGCTGCACTGCCCCCGACACCGATGCGCACTCCAAATCCAAATAACCCCATGGAGTATTGCTCAACAATACCGCCGCATCGGCAGGTCGCTGATGCCGCTGCTGCTCCAACGCCCAGCGTCATTGTGCCCGTTGGTGTGCTCAAGAAAACCGATGGCAGCTCCTCAAACTCATCCAGTTCGGATGGCAAAAAGGGTCGCAAACGCAAGAGCGTCATGTTCAGTGATGGCATCGCTCCAGGCAGCGAGTTAGCCAGCACCATGGAGCAGCAGTGGGGTGAGGCCAAACACGCGCGTCGTGGTGTTCAGCGCAGCAATAGCGGATCGGGTCAAAAGCCACCGACACCAGGGGCAAGTGGTGGTGGCATTGCCAGTGGAAGTGGCAACAGTATTGATAATAACACAACATTGGGTTTGGTGGCGCAACTATTCCGTGGCTCCATACCACCAAGTGCAGCAGCAGCAACATTGTCAGCTGCAACACCAGGTAACAATCAGGAGTCAAGTGGTAAGCCAGGAATGAAATCTTCAAGTTAACAATTCAAGTTTAGTAAAACTTCATTCTTTATTCAGCTGGTCGCAATACTGCGCAAAGTTCACCGCGTCGCAAAGTGGAACAACCGCAACGTTCTAGAAAGCTGCCACCAAGTGATGCGCAGGGTTGTTTCATACCCAACGAGGAGAACTCACTGCCACCGATATGTGTTGTCAGTCGCGAGGGCAGCACCAACAGCAACAACAGTCATCTTAACTGTGATGTGGAATACAAGGAAGTGCGCAACGATGCGGATCTTATTGAACGTTTGCAACGTGAAACGCTTAAGTTTATTATTAAGAACAATTTCTATGTGCTGGTCAAGGTGGTGAACAGTAAGTTCAGAACTATTCTCTAACTAACTAATCTTCCTCTTATACTGATTTAAAATCATGTTTTTAGTGAGTTGCTGCATGAATCGTTGGGTGCTAAACTTTACCACATCGGGTCTACATCATGTTGGCAATGATGAATTGATAATCTTGCTGGAAATTAAAGCACCGCCGGCAGTAGCTGGTGCAACGGTGCCACGTGATATATTCCAGCATCTGTATGAGATCTATGTCGAGGCAGAACATGCACGCAGCAGCACACAGGAGCTAGCCTTTACTAGCCCGCGTAATGCCAACTTTTTGGGCTCACGCGAACATGGTGGCTTCATCTATATAAGGCCAACGTATCAGTGTTTGCAGGGTGTAATTGTGCCGGATAGTCCGTATTTGGTTGGTGTGCTCATTCATCGGCATGAAGTGCCGTGGGCCAAAGTGTTGCCGTTGCGTTTGATCTTGCGTCTAGGCGCACAATATCGCTACTATCCATGCCCGTTGATCTCGGTGCGTAATCGTGAATCTGTCTATGGAGAAATAGCCCAAACGATAATCAATTTTCTTGTTGATTTTCGCAATTATTCGTACTCGCTGCCCGCGATACGTGGACTCTACATTCACATGGAGGAGCGACAGACAACGGTGATAATACCACGATATCGCCAGAACGATGTCATCAAGGCAATCAATAATGCCACCGATCATATATTGGCCTTTGCCGGCAACTTCTCAAAAGTGGCCGATGGTCATTTGGTATGCATGCAGAACATCAACGATGATCGTTCCGAGATGTATGCATACTCCACACAGGCAATCAATATACAAGGACAGCCAAGGAAGATAACTGGCGCCAGTTTCTTTGTGCTCAACGAGGCGCTTAAGAGCAGCAGTGGTCTCTCCGGCAAATGTAGCATTGTTGAGGATGGCCTTATGGTGCAAATAATGCCCGCCAAAATGGAGGAAGTGCGTCAGGCATTGCGCAATCAAACGGACATCGATATCGTATGCGGACCGATTGCGGCCAGCGATGATCAAAGCGAAATTGTTAGCATCAAATGGGTGGACAATGATCGTGAGATCAATGTGGGGTAAGTGTTGCTACTTTTTTTATGTTTTGAAATACTTTAATATTTGTTTAACTTGTTTTAGCGTCAAATCGCCTATTGATGACAAGCCCATGGATGGTATTGCCAATATGCGTGTGCATGCCAGCTTCAACTATTCCAATACAAACTATGCAATACGTTTGAGTGATATTTTCATTGTCAAAGTAAGATTTTGAAGCTATCAAGTTGTAAGAGACAATTAAGTTGACTTAAAGTTCAATCGTGCTGGCTTGAGTTTTCTTCCTTTTTAAAGTAACAATCTCAATTGTTGATCTCTTTTAAAGCTTTGAATTTACTTTAGCTTGTTACTAACCACATTAACTTTCTCAATACTTTCTTAAATAGTGCGAGGATTGGTATGCCACAAATGGCAACAACTATGCAGATATTACACGCATTGCTGAACAATTAGCCAGAAGTGCTTCAATGGCGTTGTTACCATTCCTCGATCTGCTTGCTGCGGCAGGCGTTAATAAACTGGCATTGCGTGCAACACTTGACCAGGATAACGTAAGCGAAAAAAAAAATAAATCCATTGTAAAAGTTAATTAATCAACAGTTTCTTCTTATTAAGGTCTGCTATGAGGCGGGCGCTAGGGGCAGCAAATTGCCACCGCTTTATATGAATGCACTTGATAATCATCTGATAGCCACACTGCATGGCGAATCGTCTGGCATACAGGATCCTATAATATTGGAACTGGTATTCTATATACTAAACGCCTAAGTTATCTGTAATTAGTGCAATTGCTGGAAAAGCCACAGCCAACGCCGCCGAAGCCGCCTTCCCTCAATCTACAATACAGAATACAATAACAATATATACAGCCGAATAGTTTCGTAAATTTCTAGCCACGCTTAGCTATTTAAGACTATAAAGTGATCAAGTATTGTCCCCCTTCTCCACCACCACCCCTCTGTTATGCGTAGTATGTTTTCTCGATTGGCAGCGGAAGATTGTGCAGTTACTGTATATAATAAGTACTACATGATAAATATTATTGGTGTTTATTTTTTTTATTATTATTATGGTTTATTTTATTTCATTTATTTACTATTCTCCCAAACATTTCCCTTTAGAAGCCGACGTTATTATTGTTTGTTTTCTTTAATAATAATTATCTGTTACGGCGTTTGGCAGCTCTTTCAATTTTAAATGTTTGATACTTTGGTTTATAATTGTCGAAGTAGAAAAAAATACTTATTTGTTTATGATGTTCTTTATTATATCTCTGTATATTTTCAATTTGAATATAAATAATGACTTTATAACTGTTAAAATTGGTCAATTTTTAATGGGAAATTCAAAAATGTTTTGGCGTTTGACGACGAAGATTATTAGAAAATGTAAACTTTTTTCGTATTGTTACCTTTGTCAGCCTTTTAGCTAAAGTTTGTAAATTAAAAGACATTCAGCATTCATTGTTAAATTTTTGTGAAAATTTGTTTATTAAATAATTTTACACTTTTTGCACACACAACTTAAAACAAAATGTTTTTTTTTCGACAGACACAACACAAATGAGTTACAAACTTTAATATAACAACCTATAAATGTATATAAAAAAGATATAACGCATATTCTGTACCCTTTTCTTTACAATCATTTCAAAAAGAGGATATTCAATTGAGCATGAGTGGAAGAGAGAGAAAGTTGCTACAAAAATTGCTTAACATCCTAGGCATATAAATACACATTTATATGATATAATATTTATATACAGATATGAATATGATATTGCCAAATATGATATTGCCACTAAAAGTAGTGCCATAGCGTCAGTCCACTCTAGTTCTCAATATTTTTTTTTTTTTGGAATATGTGTTTATATTGTTGATGTGTCGCGTGTTGTTCTTGTTGTTGTTTTAAGTTTTATTTTTGTGTATTGAATTTATACATAGATAGTTATAGATAGATATAACTTAAGCACTTTGTTCTAGACTCAGCCCTACAGCTCGTCATGCTTGGGACCGGAGAATTCATCGTGCGAGATATAACCGTTCTTATCCTTATCCTCATGCTGGAAAATTTCCTCAACAAGCTTATCATTCTCCTGCAGCATATTCTTCAGCTCATTGGAATCCTGTCCCTCAACAGCTGTCATTTGTTTCTTTAGATATTCACTGACCTAAACGAAAGATTAAGGTAAGCCAACAATGAGATACGGTAAAAACATATGACTAATAAACGTGCAAGTAAGAAAAATATGATGTTAGTAGCAAACCGAGACCAACGGATATATCACATAGTGTAGAAAATAAAAATAAAAAGACAACAAAATGATAAAAGTGCGATCCATACATAGACGATTACCTCTTCGCGGCTCAGCTGCTTGTCGGCATTCTCATCGATCTCCTTGAACACATTTGTGGTTGGTGGTGCATTGCCAATGTTAATCAGCTCCACATCGAAGAGCAGCGTTGCCTTTGGCGGAATCACATTACCAGCACCCTGATCACCATAGCCCAACTGTGGTGGAATTGTCAGCTTTCGTTTCTCGCCTGCGTTAAAGAGATTGAAAATGTTCCAATTGTGTCTTTTGAGAGTTTCTCGATTCTAGACTCTTACCCACACACATGTCAAGCAGACCTTGATCCCAGCCTTTAATAACCTGTAAATTTAAATAATATTTTATTAAAACCAAACTTTTCAAGACTGCACAGAGAGAATTAAAATCAATTTAAATAAAGTATAAAAGACTTGGAATTCAGTATTTATATTTTTGATTAATGTAAGAATTTCTTAAACTCAGTATACGTAATATTAAATCAACTCTAAAGTCAGGCTTAACTTTAGTTCAAATGATTATTGAATAAGAACTTGAAGAGAATGGTACTTAAATCAAGTAGAAAACGCAGAGCAAGTTCTTAAATAACTTAAAGCTCTACTTAAATTAAGGAAATGAGGTTGTATTATGTAGGTATTTTTTGATTGTTGGTTAACTTATATACTTTAATCTAGTATAAGTAGTCCAGTAAAGGATAAAGCAATATCGAACTTAATGAATCTTCCTCTAAAATTTGTTAATTTTAGTCAATTAGGTAAATTTCTACTTCAATTAAGATTGACAGAGCTTTTGGCTTTGTATAAATGTGGAAAATACTTTTTTTCGCCTTAAATGTTCCGTCCATATGAACAGTTTAACTTACCTGGCCGGAACCCAATTGGAATGTGAAGGGCTGGTCGCGGTCAAAGCTGCAAAAAAGATAGAGATAAGTGTGAGTTGAGAGAGAGAGAGAGAGAGAGAGTCGCATTCAAATTGTTAGACGCTTGTTAGTCGCAAAGTTTTGAAGTGCAGTTTGTATTTTTTTTTTTTTTTTTTGTGAGGTGATGCGACTGGGAGGCTAGAGTGCTACACACACACACATACACATACACAATACATTTATCACACACACTCACACACAAATTGTCAACGCGCTGCAGTTCGTAAATAATCAAGAGGCAAGCCACAAAAAAAAGAAGAAAAAAAAACAACACAAACAAACATTTTAAAACAATACATCATTTTTTATGTGTGCTTAGGGTTGGGTTTTGGAGGGATGAGTTTGTTGGGTGCTGGGGATGTTATAAAACGAGCGGAACGTACGCGAAATTATTTGTTTAATGGCCATGTTTTCGACACTGCTTAAGCGAATTACTTTAATTTATACCAATAAAAAAGACGACATCCTTGAGAGTTCTACCTTATCTTGTAATCAGCTGTAATCAGGTATGCAAGAATACAATTTTCCCACACTTCAAGCTTTCAGGGTCTTGAGTATGATGTATGATGTGGCACAGTTGCATTGAAGCAGTCATAATAATTTGATGACTATTATATTTATATGGTGTTTATGAAGCATTAAAGTTTAAGCACAAAATGAATATAAAGAGAACATTACAAACAAGATGATATGTGGTTAAAAAAATAACTCTTAGTGTGTGAACTTTTGTTAACTTGAATCTATGAAAACATGCAACTAGATAAAAGATAATATTCAATACTTTAAGCTAGCACAAGTTAATCATAACTTAAAGGACTTGCAATCCCAAGAACATTTTATTTAAAGGAAAGGTTATAAAATTATGTTTTTTATAGCAACTTTATTAAAGTATTTAAACGCAATTGTTTAGTAATTTTTGTTTGTCAATATTATTTTGAATTATATAGTATCAACAACAGCTTTAACTTGTACAGCTCCATTCAAAGAATTGGGGATTCCCCTGTTAATATAAACTTCCAATTGGAAATATGTCACTTGGGCATGACTAAAAGTAAAACTTTTCAGTCTGTTGTCACCGTTATATTGTTGAATTTGAAAAAAACTTTTCGACTTTTGGCTGTTGTTGAAACTTTTTTGCGCTCCCCTCGCACACTCCTCTAAGATATACCCCCCGTTTATATCCCCAGTTGACGATCATTTTTTAATGAGCTGCAAGCGCCTTACAGATTATTGCAACAAGCACAACAAATGATTAACAAGAACACCCAAAACATGAAGCGTAGCCGACGACACTTTTCGTCTGACAAAAGTTCGCTACACGATTCTATTGCCACCACTGAGCCCCGCTAACCGACTTCTCAGTAGTCGTTTTGGAGTTTTTACGCGGCGTCTGTTAAATATTTTATGTATATCTCTTGGGCATAGTGCAGAGAAAACATTTTTACATGTTGTTTATTTTTGTGGAATCACAAGTTGTGCCGGCTCATGATGATGGTATGCGAATTGGCATTGGCCCCTGGCATAATCCAACCAACTGAAAAAGTGCTACCTCAAGTGCGCCAAAGAGAGAGGAGTTGGAGCGTAACCAAAGTGTCGTCCACCATCCTTGTTCTTGTTGTGGCTTTTGCTACTCAAGTGCTGCAAATCTCTTGATGAAATAAAAATAAAAAAAAAAACACAAAAAAACACCTACAACATTTGTCTAGCAAAAAAATAAATGCAGCAGTAAATGGAACTTTCGTTTGTGGTGCTTGTATTTCAAATACTCTTTTTGAGCATGGATCAGGTGTAAAAAAAACTTGATCTAAGATTGTTTGTTAAAAGGTTAGAAATGTGTTGTTTGACTGAGGAGTTATTTTATTGCACTCGATTGATGTTTTTGTAAAGGAATGATTAAAAATATATCCTGACCATTGATATAAAAACATAAATACAGGAACTTGTTTTATATCAAGCTTAGCCTAGCCATATGAATACCCTTATAGTAACATTTTATAACTCCTTTTCGGCAAGAGTATAAAGAAAAAACGCGTTAACAAATGTCAAGCAGCAGAAAACCACACACAACACGCCGGTCTCTTCACTTGTGCTCATATGTTTGTCGAGGATTACGGCCTTTAAGACACATACAGTCACAACCAAACAACCCCAACCCAAAATCAACCCAATCCCAGACGTTACTCGACGCTCGACGCTGTGAATTTTTATTGCATTATTTTCCATGAATTTCTAGTAATATGTGAAAATTTTATAGCGTCTTGCATATGTGTTTCTGACTGTCTGAATGTCTGTCTCTCGGTCTCCCTGTGACTCAGCACGCACAGGTGATTGGGGGATTGTGGGATTTGTGGGATTTGTGGGTGCGCATCCCGCTAATTTATTCGATTCACAGCAGTAAATATATAACAAAAAAGAAAGCCGCTTTTCACTGTTTATAGCCTTGATCAATATTAATTGTTATGTTTGAGGAAAATGAGAGGAAGATATGGATTCACAGAAAGGGGAGCCTTTGAGCCTTCGTAAGAAACTAAAGCCAATAATATTTGGACAAGTGTTTTTAATAACTTTATTGCATTAAAATTTGTATTAGAAATAAAGTTCTTAAACTGCGAGTTTGAGTAGATTTTAATCTTCAATATCTTTTGTATTTCTCAATTGATTTCAATGACATTTAATTGACATATAATCAGTATTATGTATGTATAATGTATAATGTTCAAGAATATATACACTCTATGGAGGAGGAGATGCTAGCTTATGCCTCTTACATAAATTCGCCCCAAGTCATACTCCTTTTATCCAATTCAGGTTGTAAAAATATGTTCAGCTGATTTGATTGATTAACTGAACAACATTTTCTTTACCATAATTCCATTTACAAACTTTTGCAGCTATAATTGTTGAGCCGCTTTAAAAAGCCTCGTTTAACAAATCATTAAGCGTCAATTTGAAGAGCGTTTAAGATCGCACAATGCGCTTAATAAATTAATAAAAATCGTTTAAATGTGTGTTGATTGTTTTCAGTCAACTACGTGTGTATATGTTGAGATTCGTGTAGCCATATCCGTAAACGCATCCGTCGTCAACTTCATTGCCCCAGCACAGTGTCCCCAAAGCATGCAAAATTGATGAAGCTGCACGGCTGACGCAATGGCAAACAAAATGTCAGCTTGGACACTGGTTATGTGATTGGAGCGGGTTTCGTGGGGGGGGGGTACGATTTTTAAGCTGTCCGACTGCACAGGTGTCCAGCTTTATTATTTTACTGTTAAAACTGGACACACCAGCAGCTGGAGAGCTTGAGCAACAAATGCTGCTGGCGTTTTGTGTGCGTTTTCTGCACGCGTTTTGTGTGCGATTTCTGCGATGAGTTGAAATTGCTGCGCATTATCATAAAGTCAAACAACAAATGTAAACTCATTTTTTTTGCCCTTGTTGTTAATAGCAGAAGGGGCGGCTAAATATTTAATAAGTTTCGATTTCATGCGGCCTGTGAGCTGCGAGCAATGCCATTGGAATTTTTATGCATTCGAACGCATTTAAAATGCAGCTCAATGGGTACAAAGCAAAAAAAAAAAGAAAGGAAGAGAGACTAAAGGATGGGTAACATCCGTTTTAACCATTACGTGATTCCCCATCCGGAGAGGGAGATGTGTGTTGGGTAGGCAGCTAAATCATACCATGCCACAAGCTAACACACACACACACACACACAATCACAAACTTGCGCTCGCCTTTCAATCCAATCAAATTGAATCCTTTTTGGCTTGGACGCCCATTGATGACCTCGTTTTTATGTGCGTCGTTGTCCGAAGTTATAAAATCAAATATGCGTCCACAAGCAAACTAAGTAAAAAAAAAAAAATAAAGCAACAACCTCAACGAGACCTCAAAAAGCGACAAGTTGCCAAAGAATAAAAAAAAACCCCCCTCCAAACGATTAAGGCCTGCAACACAGTCTGGGCTCTAAGTTTTGGTCAATGTGCGAACAATTCGCAGTTGGCCAAAATTTATGCAACCTGCTGTGCGGCAAGCAGGCAGCATCACGTGCCACCTATAAGAATTGTATTGCAAATTTCTCTCTCAAAAAAAAACCAGTCAAAAAATGAGCATAAGAGTATATATTTTGCAGCAGGCACATTAATTATTTAAGCCATCTACAAATATGCGCAGCAAACTGAAGACGTTTACTTTTTCCTTTTGGCCATTTTTATTTTTTTTAAGAAATCGAAAAGCCAGACATTTTTGCAGCAGTGTTTGGGGGGCAGACTGTGGCACTGTGGTCTAGTTTGATAAAAAAAAAAAACTGTATTCAAATCTTATTCTAAACATAGGCTTCAAAAAACTATGAGAATTGTAAGTGAGCTTTAAGCTTAAAGCTTATTTGTATTGGTTATCATAAACTGAATTGTCATTACTATAAATGGGAGCTTTAATAGAGCTTAGCTTAGAATAAGCTTAGCTATATTTCCAATCATTAAGCTTTGAGAGTATATTAAAAAAAAGAAAGGTCAAACTTAATGCTTAGTTACATTTGTACTCAAAATCTAACCTAAGAAAGAAAGGAAAGAAACCAAAAATAAAAACACAAAGCTCATTAGACTTCACTTTACAAAGAATAACTTTGTTCAAAGTTTTCTCAAATTGAAACAACAAAAAATCAATTTTGGCCCACTGTCTTTTATACACAACTTTAACTGATTGCTTCATATGGAAACGAGCTTTACATTTACTATCATATAGTACATCTGTTTCTTCGGTACGAAAGCAAAACTGAATCGATCATTAAGTGTTTCCTCTGCAAGACAATAATTGTGCCAAGGCGACAGAGATCAGAGAGATCCACTCAAGCCTGAAGCCCAATGCCTCTGCCACATTGTGTAGCAAAAAAAAAAAAGAAACAGCAAACTGTCATGGCCAACGCATCTTTCATAAACATCTTTCTTCCTATTTCATCGCACTAATTGTGTTGAGTGCAAAAACAATAAAAAAAAAGTACAAACTTAAGTCAACTGAAAACTGGTGACAGTCAAGGTTGTCTGCCTTGGCTAATGGCTTGGCCATACGCCTAAGAAAAACTTTCACTTTGGAAGCGCTGTTTCGTGTTTTATGCAATTTTGTTGTTGCTCTCTTTTCCATATTTCGTGTACGCGCAACGCTTTTGGGCATTAAACTGCACTTGACGCAGTCAGCGTGGTGTTGGTGCCACATACAAATCATGCGAAGTCAACGACGACGGCGCTTAAGATATGACTATAACAGATTGGAAAAAAAAAACCAAAAATAAACTGGGAGGTGAACTGGCTGGAATGCCTGTCGGACTGACTGTCTTACTGTCTGGCTGTTGTCAAAAAATTTGTACGCCTTGCTGCAACATGCTGCAAGTTTGCCAAGTCAACAACGACCGTTGTACTTGGTGTTTATACCCTTTCTAGCTGGTTGCAAATTGCAATTTTAATGGGCTACAAGCTGCGAAACCGCTTTACAAAAAAAAGTGGTTCAAGTTGCCTTTTTACTTCCTTGCTGGCATTGCAACGTGGCGTATGCGTAATAAATTTATAAAGAATTTTGAATAGACTTTGGTGCTGGGCAGTTATTGCAGTTGCAGTTGCACTTGCATTTGCTGCCTTCTGTCTGACATTTGAATTATATACCTTAAGAATTATGTTAAGGGAAGGTTTCAAATCATCCTTGGAAATACATTTTTTAATATCTAATTTTAACTCCCTACTCTGAGGTAGTTTTATGTAGCTTTTTAAAAAGCGCAACTCAATTTTCAACTAGGTATCTTTTTACCCACACTTTTAAGCAACGACAAAACTTAAAGAATGTATCAAATTCAGCAAGCAAGCACATAACAAATTAATTTTTCGTATACAATGACAACAGTCTCGAGTGTATGCGACAACAGAGTTGAACGAAGATGTGGCAAGAGTTACTTTGCCTCTTCGCCTAGACACAAAACACATATATCATACCTCCAAAAAAAGGAGAGTAGGACACCAAGTTAGAGGAGATGCCTCATGTTACGCGTCAGCCTGATTAGAATATAGCGGTACCTGCTCTACATTATTTATGCCAGTCAAATTAAGGTCTGCGGGTCAAAGGCTGGTCCGCTCTACGCTGAAACCGGAGCGACTTCAAACCGACTAAGTGTAAGGGCCGCACGTGATGCGAGGCAGTGTGGCAATGACAGGTGAACGAGCATAGTTCCATTCCAGTCGGAATGAATAAATGTCAAGCCCACAACAATGAAAATAAAAGGAGCCAGGCACGTGACAGGACTTGCTCCGCGCTCATTATTGCATAAGTTATTGAATAGCAGCATGATGAGTTTGTCTCCCTTTCTGTCAATTAAAATGTAGCAAAAGAAGATTGTTGAACCTTGGAGCAGCAACCAATTTTTCTGTTTAATCCTTTTTGTGTCCAGTGAGGCACGTATGCAATAACCCAGCAAACTACACTATTCAATTATTTGCTACATATATATATATATTTTAATTTATTCTAATTAAATGTATTTTTAATCATTTTTACCTCTGTGTGTGATAAATTTTGATAATTCTTTTAGTTGATGAAAGTAAGCAAGAATACTTAAATCAGTTGTATGGTCTGGCTTGGATGTGGTTCAGACAAAGTTTTGCCGAAATTAAGAGTTCTACTCTTTTATGTTAAGATGCATTGAAAATTGGTTCGTAAACTTAACTACAAAATATACGCAAAGTATTTTACAGTCAAGCATAACCTTGAAATCCTTCGACCAAAGACAATCTATCGGTCAATTGAAACTCCCTTTCGCCTGGTTTATCTCACACAAGATGTTATGATATTGAAAAGGCATTTAGCAAAGTTGACTGTAAACGGCACTTCAATTGGCAATTGAGCTGCCATTTAGAAGCTTGTCAAACGCACAAAGAGAACGTTTATTCGTTCCCTTCTCTTATCAAACTCTTACCCTCACCCAAAACTTAAGCCTTTTGCAGCTTCTTAATTAGCAGAAGAGAGAAAGAGTTTCAACAAAAAAAAAAAAGGCAGATAAACTGTAGCAAGGTAGCTAATTTCCGGCGTTGTTGGCTTAACGAAAAATTTTGCACACACAAAAATAAAATTCTCTTGAAGTTTAAGCAGCGTATTCAACGCTTCAGGCTGAGTGTTCCTAAGGAATTTTTGCATATTTACACAAGTTGACGTCCTGTCCTATTCTGTACCTGGCAAAAGCAAGCATCCTTCGTTGCACTTGGGGCTGTGTGGCAAAGTGCCTGTCGCTTGGGTTAAGTGCGGCGAGGCATTTAAGCCAAATGTTGCACAGAGAATGAGAAAGCATTTAACAAACGTTGACTTCGAGCAACAAGTGGCTGGGCTTTTAGAATGGGGCGTGACAGGGGGCGTTTGGTAAGGACATATTTGTTGGAGCGGGTGGCACTGATTGAGTTAGAGTTCGGGTTCGAGACCTGAGTTGGCAGCAGCAGCACGCCAAATTAAACAGCAATTGCAAACTTTCAACATAAACTTTCAGATAATTTTGTGAATCACTTTTTCTCTCTGTCTATTTTGGGGCAGGTAAAGACAGAGACACAAAAGTGTGTGTGTTTGTTTTTTTTGTGTTTAGCATATGTGCAAAATTGTATTAGAAAAACGATTTCCTACACAAAAGACTCATTTTTTGGCCTTGTTATGCAATCTAAATAAAATTAATATTATGACATAAACGAAATCTCGAAAAATATTCAGATCAGAGGTCAAAAATGGCAACAAAAATAAATTTATAATGAATCTTTTGCTGAATTCATAAGCAAATATATTATGTCATAATATATAACGCAACATCTAGTACCATATATGAAAGTTTTACAAAAACAATCTCCTATATTGAAATGCTACACTGCAATGTTAAAGCTTATCTTTGTCAACACATTGTACGGAAATTCTCCTTGGCTCTGCTAGTTTATTCATATTTTTATGCGATTAAAAGCAAACAGCAACAAACCAAAAATGATAACATTCTTAATATAGCAATCAGTGGAGTTTGGGTACAAATGTGGAATGAGAGGCATGTAAAAGGCCAAAGAGCAGACTGCACGAAATTTAATACTTTTATAAAGAGTTGGGATTTAATTAGCTTGGCCTGCGACTTGTAATTAACATCAAGAAAAAAGTAAGCTATTAAATAATATTTGGACACATAAATGTAGATAAATATATATTTATTTCATAGGCATAAATTAAGGATGCTTTCTATAAGCAATGGATAAAGGGAATGAATAATTTTATCCATCAAATGGATAATGTTTACTTATTATAAATGCAAGTGTGTAACAGCTGCAGCAATTGTTGCACAACAGCGTTTGACGTGGCCGCCAAACTGCATTGCCAACAACAACAACAGCAACAACAAACAAAGCCAAAAACAATATAAAAGAAAGGAAGAGAAAGTCGGCGGAAGGGCAATGTTTCCAGTGCTGGACAAACAATTGAGATCGCTTATCAGTTGGCGTCTAATTTACGACAATGAGCCGCCATTGAAGCGCCTATGCGACACATTCTTAATCCCCAATGTGCGTAAGTTTGTGTGTGTGTTAGTGTTTTTGTATGTGTGAATGCTTTTTATATGGATGGTTTTTTCGCGTAGCTTTAAAGGTTGCAGCTCGTTGATATTATGCAAAAACTCACCTTGAATCGAACTTCTTGCCATCGGCTTGCAGTGTGCCCGTATAATGCATGGTAAGAGAATCACCATTCTTTGTTTTCTGATCACAGACTTCGGGAACGCTGATTACATCCACTTTGAGATCGTTGCAGTGAACGCCACTGAAGAAGGCCACCAGAAGGCAGGAAAAAACGATTGATTTCAACATGGCTGCAATTGAAAATATTCAAATTTTTATGTTTTAATGTAGCTAAGGTTAGGTAAGGCCGTTTATTAATGTAATTTTGATAAATTTACTTTAAAAACTCATCAAAGCTTACAACTTTTATTCCTAACTACAACTCTGTTTCTCTACATTGCTTGCAATCAACTTTGATCTATTGTCTTTGAACTTTTAAATAAATCACAATATTAAATAATATTCGAACAACAACTGAAAGCTAATTAAAGGAAGAGGTGCACAGTGCAGAGTTTAAATAATTACAAAAAAAAAAATAAATAAATAAAACGAAGTAGAAACATAAAATGAAACGCAAAAAAATTGGTCATTATGCAAATCTACAATTCATTTACGAGTTGGCCGGCCGCTCGCTTCAGGTTTTATCCAACTGCAGAGGATTATGCAATACCAAAATTGCAAATTATTGCAGCTATGTACGTGACAGTGTATGTGTGCAAGTGTAAGTGTGTGTGTGCGTTAACGGTGCGTATGCGTAATGTCCGCAAAAACGCAAAAGGTGACGATGTCCATTATGGGTTAGGAAGCACAATTTGGATTTCGAAAACTCATGATGTCAAAAGTTTGTGTGTAGGAGTTTTGAAATTTGCAAATGAAAGTTGCGGAACTGAACATCTTGGGCGGTGTTTTCAATGGACCTTATAAATGACTAATGCGTTTGAAAGAAAGCGTTTCAAGAAAATGATATGCAATAAATAAGCTCAACTATTAATGAATAAACCATATAAATAAGATTAATACAAAACTTTCACTATTAAAAGACACCAAATAAGCGCAGATGTCACCTGACAATTGGTAACGGCACATCTATGTGAAAAGTAACATTAAAGTTTTTGAAGTATTTTCTTCGTTCAACTTGTTAATCGCATTCGATCTGATCTTTACGCATGCCCTAACAACGCAGTTACATAAATGTGTTGTGAAGTATGTCTAATTTATTTATCACATTTTGATGTCTTTGCGCTTTCTATTTGTTTTAAGGCTTAAAGCTTTAAAGATATGCTGCTGATCTTAGTTAGGTGTTTATAAAAAAATATGAAAATAATTCACACTATATAGAAATAAGATCTTTGCCTTTTGAAACTGGATAAAATCAGTCAAAATTTTTTGGCAGAATTCTCCTCTCAAAACAAAATCACAAAAAAAAAAAATATTTCAAGCTCCCGAAAATTTAACAAAGGTTATCTTAAAACCCAATTTTGGAAGATCATTTAAACTTCGGCTAGTGGAAGCTCGCTTTTCTTTCGTGTTTCGTGGTGATGCTACTTTTTTGTTTTTGTTTGTTTTTTTTTGGGCGTTTGCAGTTAAACCAGTTGCGGGTTGCTTTGCTCTTGTATCTTTTATTTAATTTTGTTGTTGCTTGGTTTGTTTGATATTAGTTGCTCACTTTAGGCCTGGTTCAATGAACTGTCGCCTGCACCGTTAGGTTAAGTCCAACTGGCCCAATGCAATGACTTGACTTTATAATTTGCAGCTAAGCGCTAATAACTTGAAAACTTTACAGCTACAAACAAATGGCACACGTCATAAGTTTTTCCATAGACAAAAGCTAAACACTAAAAACAATAAAGACTAAACAAAAACAGCAAACAAACTGTTATTAGCTGAACACGACAACATTTTTGTAGGCCGGCCGGGCGATAAGTAAATGCTGGACTTCGTTTATAGTGAAGTTTATAGTGTTTCGTTAAGTTTTCTTTCGGCTGGAACGACGTCCCCTTGTTTTGTGCGCTCTCTTTCTTTCTCTGCTGTGTGCGACATTCGCTGATGTGTAAAGCACGATGGGAATATTGAATGAAAAAGACACGACAGCCAGTCAAAGTACACGCTTTCATTATTATGTTATTATTTTTGGGTGTCTATCAATTAACTGGCAGCTTGGTATACACACTTTTGTTTATTATGTATGCATGTTTGTTAATACCTTTTGTTTGGCTTAATTTATATTTATTCAACTCAAACACGGATATGAACGCGACGAGCAAAGAGCAAACAGCGCAAGTAAAGACGAAACTACAACTGCTACGATCGACGTGCGCAAGGCAACTGATGGAATATCGTTGGATGCGTCGGCGTTTACTAAGCAGCATGGAGCTTTGGAGCGTAGAGCATCAACACTAATACAGCTGCACACAACTATCGACCGAGAGAGAAAAAGAGACGGTCCGCGAGAGCTCGTCACAGCAAACACTTGTCCACGTAATCAAAGTAACTTGCGCAGCTTGGGAGCGGAACAAGCGAAACGATGAAATTGGGCGCTGTTAAGTGTGGCGCCGTTATCGAAGTTCATTTTGTATGATTGATACATTGTCAACATGATTAAACGTTTATTGCTACTAAATATAAAAATTATAATTTATTTATATTAAACTTACAATTATTAGTTTAGCTCACAACCGAATATTTGAATTAATAAATGTGCGATTGAACCGGAAACAAAAATTATAATTTATGAAATGAGAATAGAGTTGAGGAACACACAACCTGCTCGCGCTTTGATACAATGTAAACTGTTCACCAGGTCGGACTTACGGCACAGGGATGCTGCATGTTGCATGTTGCTGGCAATATAGATTCATGTTGCTAAGTTTCGAAAGAAGCCACGCCCTCAAGGCGCATGCGCTTTAAACACTATGGGAGGAGCTGCAACACAAGTTATCTATTTTAAATAAAAAATGCACGCATTAATTATTAGCGAGAAAATAAGCAATATAAATTGATTTCAATAAATTGACAAACTTAATTTAATACAATCGTCAAAAGTATTTCTACTACACATGTATTTACACAGAAAAAAACAAAAAACCAATTGGCGCACCCACAATTTTGCGTATAAAAAAAAACCTATTACCCTTGGGGTCATTTTACGCCCCAATGAATACGCTTGCTAATGCAAATCAATTCGAATTAGTTAAGCTCTATTTTAATTAGGCATCAGTTGTTAACTTAATCGCGAAGCATTCGTAGTCTCCAGTTGTACGCATAAGCTTAAAAGTATTAGAAAATCATGTTGCAAGAACTACAAAATCGGCCTCAGGCTTACGTCCTTAAGCGAAGAGATCATAAATTTGTCATCGAGTGCATCGAGGGCATTATAAATCCTGCCTACGAGCCCGATTTGCGTGGTGATGCTATATCAGAGGCTGTAACAAGAGCAACCAATCGGTGGTAAGTATAGTTACTATTTAAAAAAAACAAAACTCTTTTCATTTGTTCCTTACGCATAAGCGTGGCGCTGATTTTATTTGTATATTTTTCAAAACTATGTTACCATATTTATAAATACTGTTACACGTTATTTTTTAAGAGATGCCATTATTGTACCAGGGATTTTTCACATTTTCAATTGTAGGCTTATCTGCAAATATTGCTGGCGCAATTTTAAGTTCTCTATTTCCAACGAATGCCTAACTTGATCACGTGTGTCTTTGTTGATAATACGCATCTTTTTGAGTTCATATCTCTCCATCTTTGCTTTGTACAGCTTTAGAATGTTAATTATTGGTATGAATATTGCCTAAACTTCAAATAAACCTTACCATATATATGCGCTCTTCAACGCTTGGCAAAGTTTCAGTATTCTGAAAAATCTCCTCCTGATCATCTTCGCCGTCGGAACCGTCGTCGCAATCGTCACTCTCCTCAAGTTTCTCAGGTTTGGGTATACGAGCATAGAGAGTTGTTTGGGTACTGGTTGATGGTTGTTCAGAATTTTGCTCTAAGATATAACCAACATTTTGCTCGACTTTTGGTGGCTTAGTTTCAATCGGAGATTGATCGTTTTGGGTTTTTTCAACGGGGGTTATGGTAACTTGGGCCACTTGAATTGGTATATTATTGGTATTTTGAATAAAACTCATGGGATTTCCGTTCTCACGAGCCATGGGTGCAAAAGCCTCTTGAATCCTTTCGTTTTTTATTATCAGGACTCTTGGTTTAGAAACTATTATTTTATTTTCTTTTTCTACTTTAATGGGCATTAGTTCTAACGCCTGTTGCTTTTTGCGCAGCAATACATATTTGGATTTCAAACTTTCAACCGAACGATTTGAATTGGTCATTCTAAGTGTAAGGAGTCTTAGATTTTGGAAAAGAAAAATAATATTAAAGCTTACTGATTGAAAATTGAAGCTATCTGAGCCCAAACTTGTTTTTTTGTCTCCCAGGTTTTGGAGTTGGCGGTTTTGTCCGCGATCAACCTTAGATATTTATCGGATAAGGCACGCAATATGTTCTCTTCCTCAGTGGTATAGAAGCGCGAACTTCTTGGACGAATCTTGATCATGATTATAATTATTCTGTAGGATTTTTGTTTACGATTAGTAAGAAGTAAAGTTTACATGGGCTTAATAAAAGTATATAAATGTGTTTTTGTGTTGTTTAAGATCTAAGCTTAGGGGTCAACGATTGGGCTTTGCTTAAAAGCCCATTGTGTATTTAGTTTTGCGTCGTTTGGCTGGCGTTGGTTTCAATTCAAGATCCGTTTCCGCAAGTAGCGTTGAATGAGGCTGTCGTGTAAAGTTCAGACTGCCATTTAAGGTGGTGTCTTCGGTTTTAGTCACTGCCGTTTTATCGACATCCATAGATTCAGTGTTCAGTTCTCTATAGTCGGCATTTTGTGCCTCAAAATGCGTTGGTAGATTTGTGCCAGGCACTAAATGCTTTTGATTGTCATCTTCTTGGGCATGGGCAGCTGCATTTTCAGTCGGCACTTGGATTTGCTGCAACCAGTCAGCTGTACGAGCTTCTGCATGCTTTTCTCTCTTTTCCATCTTTAACTTCTCATCAATCATATCGATGTGCACATCTCGAGTCAGCTCATAATCATCAATATCCCAAATGTCTAGCAGGCATTTGCTAATCACATCCTTATAGCGGTTCAATTGATAGGCAGACTTTTGCCAAGATCCACGACCTACAGCTTTTAGTTTCTTGATGCTTTTCTTATCCTTTTCTGGAAACTCTGTCTTCTGCTCCTTTGCTGGAGGATCAGGTGGTGTTGGCTGGTCCTCATCATCTTGGTTTCCTGCAATACTTTCCTCCGAATCGGAATCATCGAAACCATAATCAATGCTAACATCCTTAATTACAACTGGTTTTTCCTCCTGCTCCACACCACATTCTTCCTCCGATTGCATTATCTCGCGTAGCACAGATATGTTTTGGATTTGAGTGCATTTCAATTTTCTTTGCGTATTTTGTCGCACCAGATCCGCATAGTAGACTATTGCCTCGCTGGTATGTTGACCTGTGCGCAGCTCTTGCTTCATTTCCACTTCGTCACGCTGCGTCATCCGCTGACAGTAGATGTCCCCGATGCTGTTCGCTGTGAGTAGCTGAGCAAAGGCGCCATCGCTGGCATTGTTCAATCTGTCGAACTTGAGGCCAGTGGTGCAGCACTTGATGCGCTCATTGAGATCCGCATAAATATTATCGGCTAGACCCTGTAGTCGTCCATCAGCCAACGCTTCCTTAAGCTGGGTTGGGCCATATGGTAGCGCGGGCGAGCTCATCTCTGTCCAGCTCTGAGCCAGGGCGCCTTTAAGTTCGCAGATACGCTGATCAGTGGGATTTGCGCCACCCAGTGCCACATATTCGCTGCCTTCATGCACAATGGCATCCATAAATATGGGCGGATAGCTCATCTGATGTGTCCATGTTACCACAGATCGATCCGCTATCTTCTTGCCCATACATCTAATGTCCAGACAGTGCAGTTTATGATTGCTGGCCACATAAAGATGATGCGGATTCTGACTGCGACCCAGGCAGGAGAAGCTCTCACATTCCTTTGTATACGAACTGCTGGCAAAGCACGGATTCTTTGCCTCATTGGAACAACGCATATCGATGGTGAGCAGAGCGGATTGGCAGAGGTAGTTGAAGCAGTGTTCCTCACTGGCCAGCAACTGTGCCCAGGTGCTGGTCTTGTGAATGCCTTTTAAAATGCAAACCTTATGCTTGGAGACGTCCTGTTGTGTCACAATGTCCTTGAAGCGCACAGTGTGATCCTGACAAGCAAAGGCTAAGATTTGAGGTCGATTTGTGGCTTGAGCCACGCTTATAAACGGTCCATTCTGACTGCTATATTTGCTTTGGCAGCACAGCTCATATTTCGATGCAGTTGCAGTCACTTCCTCTTCATTATCAACCTCTTCAATATCTATTTCCTTCTTAAGCTTTAACTCATAGATGACAATCTCGTTGAGTAGGCGAGCCAGAAACATATTGCCATGATTAACACGAAAACTGTTAATGGGCATCAGTTCAAAGATCTCACTAGACATGCCAGTTAGAGATTCGCTGTGCAATGGACTCCAAACTTCCGCTTCGGCAACCACTTCGGATAGATGCAATTGCTGCAGTCGCTCGCCGGCAACATGCATGGCCAGCGTCTTGGCTGTATCTCCAGCAGCCGCGTATTGTAGAAGATTGAGATTGCCACCGGTGTAGTAATAGTCATAGCTATCGCGAAAGAATGCATTATCCTGTGTCGCTATCTCTTCGGCCGCATCGAATATATGTGCATTATATATTTGATGTTTATGTTTGAGTTCGCGCTGCTTTTGCCTTGCCGTTGCATCCAAATATCGCTTTTTGTATATAAGCAAACGGCGATACCAATCCTCGTGTGCATTCGGGCGTTTATAGCAGGGCTCCACAATGCTTGTCGTTCCGCTGGATACGTATAGAGGTAATGGCACTGTTAGAGCACAGTTGGGAAATGTTATCATTGGACGATCGGGATCATAGTGTTGGCACAATCCTTGATTTATGTTTGGATGCGTAAAATGTGGCGTCTGCGCGAGTATATAACGCGGTGGCATAAATTCCTGCTTATCATTTTGCGTTGATTCATCTTCATCGGCATCGGCATCTGTATCTGTATCCTTATCGGCATCTTCATCTTCTGAATCGATGCGTAAACTACGACGTTTTTGGTTTTCTATTGTTTCATTTAACTTTGCCAGCTGCAAACGTTTATGATATCTACGCACCATGCTGTTATTTTTGTATGTGAATTATTATAGTCAACTATCTACAAATGCATGTGTTTTGTTTTGTGTTTCGTTGTTTTTGTTATGATGTTTGGTGTTTCAGCAAACCTTTTTTACTGGCTGTTCCGCCTGAAATTCTTTTTGTATTTTGCTTTTAAGCTCTTCTGTTACTCCACAAACCACCTTTAAGAAATAATGTTGGTTATCAGAAATTTGCTTGCTTTTCTTTTTGAAAATGTATGAGACAAACCTTTTATTCTGACAATTCCAAAACTTGATTTTATTTGTCAATTTTTCACTTATTTCGTTGCTCGTTTTAGCTTGTTCCGGGACGGCTTTTAGTCAGAAACTAACAAACTTCAAGTTGCTTATTAGAAATGTGATTTTTTTAGCTTTTTGATTTGTCAAACCTTATTTATGGCTGTTCCACCGCTTTGTTGCTTGCTTTTCAGTTTTTAAAGCTTGTTGCTCGATAACATTCAGTTAGAAAATTTATATTAAAGCAAACTTCAAATGCTACAAAGACTTATAAGAAATAAGCACGTTTTTTTCAGAAAAAGTATTTGGCATACCTCTTATATTGTCTATTCCAATGATTTAAGTTCTTCAGATAACCAGATTGCGAGTTTAGATTTTTCAAACTTGTCACCTAAGGGCTTTAAGTTAGAAACTAACAAACTTCTATTAGAGCAAACCTTTACAAGCTACAAAGAAGTAAAGAAAGTTATTAGAGCATGTTTTTTTTCGAATAGTGAATGTGGCATACCTTTTGTTTAAAATGTTTCAACGCTTTGAGATCTTCAGTAGTTTATTTCCAGCTAGAAATTTTACAATTTTTTCAGCTATTTGCAGCTTGTTACTGTTAGGGATTCAGTAATAAACTAACAAGCATCTGTCTTGCTAAAACAATAATAGCCAAAAGCGTGTAGTAGAGATGAGAAAAGCGCTAGTGATTGCAAAAAAGTTACGATGAATGACAGCTAGGTGTCTTGGTGAACTTTGAAGCAAAAATTTAACTTTGTTAATTTGACTTCAAACAAACTCAAGTGTTTGTCAAGACAATCAATTAAATTCGTAAATAATACTTATCTAGCAAATAAATATGCACAATCATAGCCGATTTAGCTCCTAACAATTACTTTCAATCATCGATAGTAGTTTGATGTGCTTACCGTGTTTCATGCGCATCGCCGGTCGCAATCAACCAACCGCCACACGCTATCGACAAGAACAAAAATTAACATTTCATAGCTTGCACATGGTGGTCACACTGTCGCGTTTACCATAATCGAGTTGAGTTGCATCGAGTTAAGCCCAAAGAAACTTAAATTTAAATTTATTCTTTTTGTGACAACAACAACGAATTAGTGTTCATCAAACAGTTTTAAGTGTACCCAATGCAGCATAGTGACTGTGTCTGTGGAAGGGAGTGTGCAATATCGATTCAAATTACACAAGTGTAAACGCGAAAAAATTTGAAGACCCAAACAAATATTGATTTTTTCATAGAAAAAGGCCCCACAAGCGTTCTGTTCGTATTGTTGTTGTTGTTCTGTGCGTAGTAATCTTAGTAAAAAGTAAACGACGAAGCAAAACTGCCAAGACGAATTAAAAAATAACCACGAGGAGCAACCGTAGCAATCGCGCGACATCAGTAAATTTCCACAAAATCTTTAATTTAACTGCTGCCTACTTAGACATTATTACCCCACCCCGTCTACCCCGCCGAGCCACTTGATTTGTGTTACTGTTACTGTTGCTGGTCTTGTTCTTGTTGTTGTTGTTAGCTGGAAGTGCGTCAAAGAAGAAAACAAGCACAACGAGCGTCAGGTGAGTTTTGGTGTCCAGCACACACAAACACACACATATGCACACCGACACATGCAAATAAAAAGCAATGTGATAATATCAAAAATAAGAACAACAACCCAGCGTAAAGCTGCGACAGGCAGAGGCAAATTAAATACACTCACACACGCACACATGGACACACGATGGTCAGGCGCTTGATGACCTCTTACTGCCTCTGTAAGTTGTACTCTGCTGCTGTTGTTGTTGTTATTTTTGTTGCATTCACTCCTTCACAAAAACAACTTCTATTACCATGGCCATGGCCCCCTCTCCCGAACTAAGTTTCTCTTTCTACGCTCATCTCAACAACAAAAATTAAATAAATAACACAAACGCGCTGCATCATTTTGCATAATTTTATCATTTGCATCATTTGTTTTTAATTTTCATTCCGTTTTTTTCTTAATTCTGTTTATTATTAGCACACTAAGCTCTCTCACAGCTGAACTTTGAGCTTTTAGCAGTAGTTAACAGTTGTATGTTAGACGGTTGCATTGCATGTTAAATATTGTTGTTGTTAATGTTGTTGTTGTTCGCGCTTTGCCACATTTATCTACTAATATTGCATTCCATATATACATATATTTTTCATTCTTTTAATTTGCTTTATGCTGTTAATTTTGAGAAGACCCGATTGAATCTGACGTAACGCACACAGGCTTACAGAAAAGCTCTATCCACACACACACACACACACACACACAAAAACCACACTCCTCTTCTAACGACCTCCGTTGTTTGTTTGAATTTTATTGCTCCTGCGGCTCTACCATTGGGAAGCCGTTCATTTAAGAGCTCGGCGCCAGCTTGGCAAATAACCGTTTGTTTTCCATTTTTTTTCTCTCCTTGTTTGCCATTGTTGTTTAACTTGCCTGCATATTTTATAGGTAGTACACTATATGGGCGCGTAGGTCAGTTAACTTAACTTTTTCGAGTCCATTACAAATTGCTAAATTACTTTTTGCCAGGTGCTCTCACTCTCATTCCTATCTCTTTTTGTTGCCCCATTTCTAGGTTTCGTTTTTTGTTCGCTGTTTTTTTATGTAACTCTCAAATCGATTGCAAACACGTAACAGTAAGAACCTGCCAAGCTATAATATAGACAGGAAATTACGTTGTTGACGTTCTCATCCTCCATCTCTCTCTCTCTCTCTCTCTCTCTCTCACTCTTCAATTCTCTTATATTTGTGTGTGTGTGTGTGACGTTTGCTATGTGTCCCCGTCGGCAGCGGATTTCTAGGCATATAGCGTGACATTTCCTTTATTTGATTTTGTCGTCCTACACCTGTTTCTTCCGACATGCACCCGCACCCCCTCGCCATCTCTCTTTCGGCACAGCCATATTTGAATAATCTCACTTGTGTGCTGCAATTTGGACAGACGACCTGAAAGATCCTTGAATTTATTGATAAATTATGTTAAAAACAAAATATATAAAGCCCTTTTTGGCCAAATTGCAATTGCAATATTTGCCAACAATCTTTGTTTGGGTCAAGCCGGAATCTTCATGTTCTACTTCTAGTATAAACCAAATTGCACCCATTTGTTGTTGCTGTTGACCTGACAACGGTTGCCATGGCGACCTGCCAAACTATCGATATTTGCGACATTACACGGCGAGAAAGTTTCGAATAAAAATTGTTATAGACAACATAAATATAGAACACCAGCCTCAGAGTGTCATTTCTCTTGTCATATTTTTTTCTCTCAGTGTAGCCATGTTCACCTTCTTGTCTTGAGCTGGCTTTCTTTCAACTGTAATTTTACTAATCTTTTATATTTCGCATGCAATTGTAATTATAAATAATTTCCCATAAATGGCACCTAACAGTTGTTTGGGGCAATTATCGGAATTGGCATTGAAGCAAACCCACAGGCTTGGCCTAGTTGTATATCCATATATAAATCGTCTACAATTACATGTAAGCAAATGGGTTTTTTACATCCTCTTGCAAGTCATTTCTTCATGGGGTAGCACATAAAGTTTTTCAACTTGAGGCTTGGGCCATAAAATCACTCAAAGTTAAGTTTGCCAAAGTTTGAGTTACTGACTAACTGATTTTTTTTTTTCATAAAAGTGGGGAAGAGAAAAAAACAGTGCTGTTAACAAAGACTGATTACTTGTCTAAAATCAGTTTATTTGTTAACTGTATGACAATTAAGTTTTTGTTGAGACAAATTACAAATGATAAGCTCAAAACTGTAGGGTAAACAAAATACATGCACTTATATGTATAAGTACCTTTTGGCTTATATAAGAGTGAAAGGGTTATTAACAGGTGTCATGTTTAACAGCGTAATGTCAAATGTACGATCTAGCAAGAGTATAAGAAGTGGAAGCAGAAATGTTGCTTAGGATACTGTACATATATTCGTAGGGTATCTTTTAGTTGGTCATTGATATATTTTGTATTTTGATTAGTTTATTTATCAAGACGGTAGCACGATGCGAGACACAATCAACGATTTGTGTTCATTATTTGCGTTGCTTTAATCTACGTTTCGTTATGGAATAAGTTTACATTTTCTTTATTGCTATTATTTCAAATTTATGCAGTAAACTAAGCGCAGCACAATGAGAAATAATGCGTCGTTTGTTTAGCATAATAAACAAATAGGAAACTTTAAACTAAAATAAAACATATCATCATAAATTTATTTAGCTTTAGGAGCTTTTGAATAGTTATCCAGCTTTTTTATATTATGGTTTGACTGAACTGGCCAAAACTTGACTTTGCCTATTTATTTTTATTTTTTTGTCGGGTCGTAAAACAGTTTTTTTTTTATAGTATTTATTTTTCCCTGTTCTAGTAATCCCATATCTATAAAGTTTACGTCATTGTTGAAGTTTTTGATTGGCTTTTATATTTTATTTGTTGTTTTTAATGTGTTTTAAATTTTGGTGACGCACTTAAATATAATCAGCTTCTCGCTGAAGTGCAAAACTGCTGTGTGAAATTCCCCATTAGTTGGACAGAGAGCTTTTTGTATGAGAAACCCTTAAACAAGCCGCAGAGCTCGCCGCATAGAACTGAAAACTGGAACTGGGTTAATGTAATGTACATTGCACGTGTGTATGTGAGAGAGAACTGCGCTAGCCTGCAGCATGAATGCGAGTGTGTATGTATGTGTGTGTGTGTGTGCGGCTTGGTTTGGCCTGCATATCTTATTTCAAGTACGAACTTTGACGCCCCACTACAACTTTTTATACCCTTGTTGCAGTTGTTGTTGTTGCGGCTGCTGCTTTATGCACTAACTAACCCAAAATTAATGAGGTGTATGCTTGTGTCATTCATAATGTATTCATTATGCCCTTCACACACAATGAGAGTATTATACAATTTATCACAGTATATCACATTTGAGCCGGAAAAGTTCGTAACATTTATTTTAATAAGAATATAACACATTTCTAATGCCATTCGCAACAGTTGGTGTAATACTAACATAATTATGTTAATAACAGAGAAACTAACCAAATGGTGTTGTGTGTGAAAGGTATATATAACGGAATCGTCAAAGCGTGTTCAGCTTAAAATGATTTTCTTTGAGATTTAAGATTATAATTTATTAAATTTTTTCTTCGTTTATTTAATTTATGTTTGTTGTGCCTGCTGCTGCTGCTGCTCCTACTACTGACGAATGGAAAATATTTTATTATGTGCATATCACACTATAAATATCAAACGTATTTATTTGCTGTGCCTGCTGACGAAATCAAACAAACGAATGCATTTTAATTATAATTTGACACACTACAAAAAACAATACACACTCACACGCACAAATTGCATGCACTTGCAATGCTCACTCACACCGAAACACATGTACAACTACACAGACTTCGCACTGAAAGTTTTAACAGTTAAGCAGGCTGAGTTTAGTGAGAGTCAGAGAATGTGACAGACCCAATCATATGTAAATACAAAGAGAGTTCTCAAATACAACAACAAAGAAAGTAAGCAAATACAAAATTTATATATAAAATAAAAATGCCGCAGTCAGAGGGCGGCTATGTGTCGCTGCCAGCGATGAATGGGAATGGCAGCGCCATCTATCAATCCACCACAGAACCACAGTCATCATCGCCCACCTCTGTCTTTGAGAGTGTAAAGCGTGCCATCGGTCAGGCGATCAAATCGACGCCATCCGATAACGAAGAGCTCGTGCGCACGGATCGGCCGGTTGTCATAATTGGTGGTGGTGCCAGGTAAGTGATAGAAGAAGAAGAAGAGCACTTTTTAACGTTTTTATTACTCCATTCTTATACTTAATTGCTGTATTCTTGATGTATTTGTCCTTGTTTGTCTTTCACCGCAAATTCATAAGTTTATATTTATAGTTTTTTTTACAACAACTTTATTTACGTTATGCATGTGCGTGAGAGCTTTTTGCGTTTGTGTTAGAGCATTTGCATTCCGTTATGATTTTGCGCTAAAAGTGAACAAAGTGTATATAAATACATATGTATATAGCTCACATTTGCTCACTTTTCCGCTCTCTGTCTCAGTTACATCACCAATTCGACATCACAACACGGCAACAACTTTCTTTATATGTGTTAGACCTGGCTCAAGGTCAGCAGCCCGACTGCAGTTTTGTCAATATCCAGTGACTAGACTAGATAATCCGACGACAACAAACCACAATTTAGTCAACCATTAACTGTGCTCCATTTTTGTTCTATTTCTGTTCGTGGAAGCTATATAAGCTTAAGTACTTGTTCTTTACAATTGTTATTATTTATGTTGATTAACAGCCGCTCTCTCTCTATCTCTCTCTCATCATCAAATGCTTTAATTAACATTTCCGTTAGAATACACCCACTCAGATTTGTTGTCCGACTCAATTAATGCATAAATACATATGTTTGTCTCTGTATGCGACTAAAGCTCATCAAAGATTAAAGCTGTGCTTATACATCTTCTTCAGTCATTGCACTTTTTGCTGTGCAGCATTTTTCGAGTTCTGAGTGGGTTTGACCAGTCCTAACCGGTTAGTTGGTGACCATTAACAGACCGCTCTACACGATTGGCGCCGTGCGCTTAAAATAATAATACGCGAATGCAAGTAAACAGCTGAAGAAAGCAATAATACCAAAAACAAAAACAACGTGCTGATTAACGGTATACCCAAACCCGCGTTACACTTCACCCCCACTCTGTGTATGCTAAGTGCGATGCGTGTTATCTTGTGAAGTTTAGTTTGTTTTGTAATATTTTGTAAGGCGAAGTTAAAATCAGTTAATGACATGTAAAGTTGCCAACTTTCATTTAAAAAGTGATCCTTGCAAGTCGTAATAAGGATAAAAGCATGTCTTGTCTAGGGAAACCCAAATGAATTACTCTCCTTCCCTTAAGTAAACCAACTAATCGAGTTTCGAGCGTACTACAACAAATATTGTGCACAAATTAGAGCTTAACTGTGTCTAGGCACAGTCTATTGTGTTAACATAGGCAGAGCAAATTGAGTTAGTTTAGGGGGGTTTGGGTGAAAGCTCATATTTCTGGCGCCAGTTTTTCGGTGTTTGTCGACATTTACCCCGAATGACATTGCGTGACTCATGTATTTAGGTTTTGACGTAACATGTTGTCGGTCCAGTCAAGCACTAAAGTACAGCAAATTTTCATTCTCATCATACATCATTCATAGACTTCCGATTCTTTACATCATCAATTTCATTTCATTCATATTTTGGGAAATCAACATTCTCCACATCAGCAGCCTAAACTCAATCAAACTCTTTCTCTCTCTATCCCTTTTTCTATTGAAAATCACTTACTCAAATCTCAATACACTTAAAAAAAAACAAAACAATGTAATTCGCAAACGTACATCAGTTATAAACATGCACACTTAGTGTGTATTTAGTTACAAATTTAGTTACAAAAAAAAAAAAAAATAAATATAAAATTCTTCGATTTTTTTATGACAACAAAATCGGAAAGAAAGAAAGATAAGAAAAAATCGGAGAATATGAAGAAGAGTTTTGAGTTGTTAATTTGTATTTAAAGTAAGAAATAAGCCGAATTGCATCTCGATTTTTTTGTGTTTTCGGTTTTTTGCTTGCATGCTCATAGTATTTATTTCAGAGACCGCGACAAAACTAGTAAGACACTGAACACCAAGATGCCATCAGCACCAACACACACTGCCGAGGAGGCACATCTGCTTGGGTAAGCCAAAAACAACAACAACAACAACAAAAATCGAAGTTATCCCAATGCCCAATGTCCCCAAATCAGAATCATGTGTAAGATATATCTATTATATAAGTCGCGCTATTATGAAACAGCTCCACACCCGCCCCTCACTTAACAACACTCTACACAAAAAAAAATCTATTTACACAAGTTGTATTTTATTTTATTTTGTACTTTTAACTCACTTTAGATTGTTTGGCAAATACTTATATATAACTTTTTGTAAGTACTTTTGCATAGCGAAAACATTTTTAAGTTTGACAAACCTAACAAACAATACAAAACATTATAGTATTTAAGAACAATAACGCATCCGCCCGCCCGTCTGTCTCTCAAATTGAATGTTGAACCAAATATGTTTACAATATTATATTAACATTATACCATAATATATAAGTATATTATTTGTACAAAGCCTGAGTTTCTTTTTTCTTTTTAATGCAACTTGTAAAATCTAGTTACTTAGCCTTTGAAAGCGTAATGAGTTTAAAACAAATCACAAACACATACATATATCTCTTTGAATAATTTTTGTAGCCTTAGAGCCTTGAATTAACTTAATTACAACTCATAAGATATAGAACAACAATCACCAATGAATCAGCTGCCCGCCGGATGCAAGTTTATGAGAGTGACCCACTATTAAAATAAAAGCAACACAGAAATAGTTGAAATTTAAGCACCCCTTTGAGCATTTTTAATTAAACTGCATTTTCCCTTTCTCTCTCGATATATATATGTATAGCACTATGCCCGTTGATCCAATGGATGACATCGAACTGCGCTCGGTGCAGCTGCAATTTCCCAATGCACGCGGCTCCATACTGGAGGCCTGCGAACAGCGACGTGTGCCCACAGACAAGGGTGACATACATGTTGCCATACAGGGTGACACCTCTAAACCGGCCATAGTGACCTACCACGATTTGGGACTCAACTGTAAGTACTCTATACTTAACTTAATTGAGGCCAACAATGAATAATAAATGGGGAACAAATCGTATTTTTGACTTTTGAACAGATGCTACCAGTTTTGCTGGCTTCTTCAATTATCCTGTCATGCGCGGTTTGTTGGAGAACTTTTGTGTGTATCATGTAACGGCACCCGGCCAGGAGGAGGGTGCGCCTACATTGCCAGAGGAGTAAGCTAAGCAAAATAATTGTCTTAATTTTAATAGTTTAAAGACAATATTAAAAGCACATTTCAGCTTGTTATAAGCCACTTTAAACCCCAATTCTCATTTACTTTCTTCTTAGCTATGTGTATCCAACAATGGATGATCTGGCCGCACAGTTGCTGTTTGTGCTGTCGCATTTTGGATTAAAGTCGGTGATTGGCTTTGGCGTTGGTGCTGGCGCCAATATTCTGGCACGTTTCGCCCATGGGCATCCGGATAAGGTGGGCGCCCTGTGCCTAATCAACTGTGTATCGACACAATCGGGCTGGATTGAGTGGGGCTATCAGAGTTTCAATGCGCGTTTCTTGCGCACCAAGGGCATGACACAGGGTGTCATCGATTATTTGATGTGGCATCATTTCGGCCGCAATCCGGAGGAGCGTAATCATGATCTGGTGCAGATGTACAAGCAGCATTTTGAGCGTGGCGTCAATCCAACCAATTTGGCCATGTTGATCAATGCGTATATACATCGCAATGATTTGCATTTGGCGCGCACACCGCCTGGAACACCTGGTGCTGAGACGGCAGCGACTACGCTGAAGATGCCCGTTATAAATATAACAGGTTCGCTGTCACCACATGTGGATGATACGGTGACATTCAATGGTCGCTTGGATCCAACAAACTCGTCCTGGATGAAGGTTCAATCGAATAGTTTGATATGCATTTCCATAAAATATTCTTATATGGCTATGCTTTTTTTTTGTAGATCTCTGATTGCGCCATGGTGCTGGAGGAGCAACCGGCTAAGTTGGCTGAAGCCTTTCGGCTGTTCTTGCAGGGCGAGGGCTACGGTAAGTGTTAGAAAACACCGCACACACTACTGAACAACTGAACCTCAACCCTCAACAACCTATAAATATATAATTATATATCTGCTAAAACAAAAATCTACAACTATATCTAATACTTACCACCAACTGCTATTACTACAACTACAATAGTCAAATTTCAAGTACCACCCCTAAATTGGAATACATTCGAATGAGCAAATCAGTTAACTATAAGACTAACTAGTTCAGTTCAGTTCAGTTCAGTTCAGTACAACCCAATGCAATGCAATGCAGTATTTCCGATCAATCAAGACTGTCTGATCAACATTCACAATCACAATCAATAATGCCGCTGAAGCCTCCAATAGAGAAAGACTACAAAAACACGTGTTAACTTCACAAAAACACACTTAACACACACTAGTGCATAGACTATATAGCGAGTAACACTAAAGTCGCCTTTTTTCCTCCCACTAACTTAACTGATAAAACTTAGTTTAAAGCCTGATGTTTGCATTTTAAAGATCAAATGAGTTACGAAGAAAAAGATGCTTTTCAACCGCTTTTAACAAGCAATTGTTACTTGAAGAACTCAAACAAAAATCGTATTGTTCAAAATTTGATATAAGTATTATAAATTGGCATAAATGCAAAATTGAAAACCAAAGAAAAATTGTTAGAAAAATATTTGTATGCATTAAAATAAAAGAAAATAAAAAAAAAAAAAAAAAAGTTGTTGGAAATCAAGCGTTTACTTTTTCTACTTAATAAACACTTTTTTTTTTTATATAGTTAGCCAGGTCGTTTCTGCAGTTAGTTCAAAACTTCACACAAGTACAGCAAAATTCTAAGACCAAATTTCAATTCCCCCCAAAACAAAACCAAAACCAAACCAAATGCATCTTTCGTATCGAAATACATGGAAAAAAAATATTTCAATATGTTCATTACTTTGTTTTTCATTTCTTTTTCCTTTCTCCAAACTGCTTGTTTTTTGCTAAACAACAACAACATACAAACAACAAAAACAACAACAATATAAAACAAAAAACATTCTGCCTCCTTAACACCCCTCTCTCTATCTCTTTTAAAAACCATTACACGCATTTCAAAAATACACTTACGAAATATATAAAAACGCCTGGCCGACCATCCTCGCCTGCCTCTCTCTCTCTCTCTCGTCATGCATCCATCAAAAAATTATAAAAATAATAACCCATTTATGCACATGTCCTTGGGCGCCGAAACTGAACCATACAAATAAAATAAACTCTATATTAAATCGCAATGACCCAACGACGATGTCGAATTTGCTGCATATAAATAAAATTCGATTTTCGGAATTATTGTTGTTTATTTTTTGTTTTCTCAAAACATGAATTCTCTGAATTATTATGTAATGCAACAACTAATGCAATCTATGCGCAACAATAATAAACTATATTAATATATGGTATGTATATTTGTACACACATATACACACACATACACCTACACGCATATGTATACAATCTAACAAAAACAAAATAGTCTCCGAGAAACCCCAGTAGAAAATGGCAAACTTAGTTGAAATGCATTTAGCTAATTACAATTAATACAATAATTCTTATAACAAGTAGTAAAAGCTTAAAACTTACACCGAAAAAAAATAATAAACTGTTTGACATTCGCTTGTACATGTATTGACGAGCTTGCGAGTTATATGGATGAATTTTATGATGAAAAAGCAGCAGCTCAATCTCCTCCTTCTACTATCTTGGCTGACATAAAGAAAAAACACTCGACTCTTTCTTTTGCTTCGTAGTATTTCATTTATTTCCTGCACTTATTTCAACATATACGTAAAAACCTACACATAATTTATTTGATGTTTTATTTGTTTTGTTTATTTACACGCTAAAAAAAAAAATCATTATAATTGAAATGATTAAAACCGTTATATTGCTAATTGCGTAGCTGTTGGCACCCTGCAAAAGTTAGGACGCAAAACCTCAACGGCCAGTCGGAGCAGTTCCACGCAAATTGAGCTTTGCGTGCAATGAGCGCCGTGAGCAATGAGAGCCGCTCAAATTGAAGTTGGAATGGGCGTGGGCGTGAGCGTGTGAGCGAGAGCGCAATCAAACGTGTGAAAGTATATTGGAAGAGACACAGTTACAGAGATGAAAGCACAGCACGCTGAGAACAAAACACACATACATATACAAACTCACACACGCATATAGAAACAGCAACAAGTTGGCGCTTTTTTTTGTATGCATTTTATATTTGTTTACTGTGTATTATGTTATACATATTTTTTATTATGTTTAGTTATTACGTTTTACGTATGTATTAGTTCGAGATATATTAATGTAAGTTGAAATTGTTATATTATATCGACGGCAAATGCAGTTGTTAAACGAATCAAAAATAAACTTTTATTATACATATTATTTTATATTTGTATCATTTGATTTCTGATCGGGCGCTCGTTGCTTAGATTCACATACACACACACACGTAAACTCTTATACTGAACAACACACAGGCAAGGCATATGCAATGTATTTAAGCAATAAGTTTATTTATACATACAATATACCTTAACATACATACGTATACAAATATACATACATACACGGCAATGCAATATACAAAACCAAAAAAAAAAAAAAAGCAAATAACGATAAAAATTATCAATATACAATAATATATATAAAAAGCTATGCAAAAAACATTTTAAAAAAATTATCACAAATTGTAAGCTTTTGTTGTGTATTTGAATTCTAAATAAAAAAAACAAGTCAACGATTCAAACAAAAATACAAAAAATTTCAAATCATTTGAGTGAGCACAAAGAGCAAATTCGCTTTTTCTCTCTCTCTCTCTTTCTTCTCTGCCTTTATCCGTTAAGTATTGTTATTTGGTTTCCGAGTCTCTGTCTTTTCACAGCAGCCGACAGAAGATGGCGCCCCCCCACTCACCAATCAATCAAGTGCATGCAGCGCGCTCTCTCTTGTCTCTCTGTCTCTCTCATCATCAACAACATTATTCATAAACGCCTCGTCATCATCAATCAAAAGCTCATCAGCAGCTAGAACAACAAGAACAATAAAAACCAACTACAAGAACAACAGCAACAAATCGCAGCAACATCCAGTGATATACAATGGCCAAAAGCAACATCATCAATGCACCCACACTCACACACACACAAATGCATACATAAAATACACGCAAAACCCATACACAAAAAAAGAAACACACATCTAACAAAAAACAAATGCAAATCCTTATAGAAAGTGTAAAGAACACCCATCAATAAAAATAAAAATAAGAACAACAAGAACTAAAAAAAACTATTGCTACTCTACAACAAACATGCTCAAAAGTAACGTAACGTAAATAACAAAAGCCAAACTACTACTACCTTCCCCCCTCCACAAAAATATATATATATATATATATATTTATATATATACATATGTATATGTACAACAACATCAACAACGACACATCAATAACAACAATAGCAACGCCACTGTCTACGCCAGCTAGCTCTCCATGCGGCACCAAATATCACACCTACTCATCGATATTCTTCGCCAATTTTCGTGAAGAGCAACTGCTGGCTGCCCAGGAACGAGAGAGAGAACGTCAGCGTCAGCTGAGCTTACGCGTCGGCAATCGACTGCGAGAGACGGCCATCAATTGCAGCAGCAGCAGCGGTGACAACAACAATGCAAGCGAATTGATGAACGACGAGGATCTGGATGCAGAGAATGGAAATGGTAATGGGAATCGCGCATATGTCACAACTGATACATCCGGTACGCTCTATTTTGGCACACAAAGCAACAAGATACGCATCACTGAGAATCCACTGCCCGAGCCAATAAGCTCTTAGATTGTTAGACAAAAAACAAAATCGTACTCTTATACAAGCAAAACACACAAACAAACACATAGCCAAAAGAGGGATTGAGACGAATGGGACACACACAAACACACACTGTTATTGTTGTTATCTAAATACGTTTAAAAAAAAATACCAAAAACACACAGTACACAGCAAGCAGCAGCAGCAGTAACCGCGCAGCAGCAGCAACAGCCTCAGACGCCAACTCAAGCAAAGCTTTAGCCCCGCGAGCAACAGCGACTGCGTGATCAGAGCAGCTAAGCGCCGCCTGAAAGTAGACTTTAGCCCGAGCCGTGCTCTAAGAGAGACAAATTGAAAACGAAAAACTAAAAACAAAAATAAACATAGAAATTATAAAACAATTGAGATTTAAAGAAAACACCGCTACCTTAAACGAAATATGTTTTTAAGTTTCTTAAAAACAATATACAAGTGAATTAAATATTATACTTAGTACATGAAAATGCCGTTCGATTTTGTCTAGTTTCTGTTTTATCATATGATAACTAAAATTAAACAAAACAAGATGATCAAATATTGCAGAGTAATATTGAAATATTTGTAATTTACACTTTGTGCCTGAGCGTAACATATGCAAATACACACATAGATACTTACATATTACCTATGTATGTATATTTATATCAGCAGCATATTAGTTGTCGGTTTTTTAGTTAAAACAACCTTATTATCAAATATACAAAATCGAAAAAAGCAACAAACAACAAAATATAAGTACTTTATGCAAGATTAATTTTTATTAGACTATTATGCAATAAAAATAGGTGTATTTTTTGGATGCGACATATTTTATGATGAGCTTGCTTAGTTGTTGTGACAAAATACATAAAAATTAAAACACAAAATAATTACAAGCTTAATGTTTCAAAAAACAAAAAAGAAAACAAAATTAAATAAAACATTAACCTATTCCCAAGAGCAAAGCAAAATTAAATAATAATAAAAAAAAAACACAATGTAGCATATCAAAACCAAAGCTCTAAAAATTACATATACATAATAAATATTAAAATAGTTATTAAAAATAAATAATTGAAAATTCATAATGAATTGCATAAATACAAAAACAGAAACGCATCAAGGCAAATAAGGTTCAAATAAAACTTAAAAAAAAAAATATAAATAAAAAAATACCACACAACAGATTCACACAGATAAATACTGACAAACTTTTGCAAATAACTTCAAATTCAATTTAATAAAAGTTTTAGAAGCTTGAAACTATTTTCTCGAATGTGTTTTGATTATAATTTTAATTTTTACTACAGCTACTTCGGCTGTATTAATTCCCTCAACATACGGAATGTTGCCTCACGTTCCTGCCGCATTATGTGCGACAATTCGTGCAGAAATTGTTTTTGCATATCGCTCTGCTGTTGCAGGAATCTTTCATGCGAGTCTGTCAGCGTGGAGATAAGCTCCTTTTGACCCTCGCTGATGCTCGTTAGCACCTCCAATGGCGTTAGCTCTCTGGCCATCTCAAATGTATCTTCAAAATCCTCACTCTCGGCTGCGGCACGTATTAAATCACAACTAGAGTCAGAGCTGCTGGCTTCGTTATCACTTTCAAGTGGCGGCGCCTGTATAGGTTTTGCAGGTGTTGCTTTAACTTTTGAGTCATTGGCATCTGCTCTTGTTTTGGGCAAATGCTTCTTTTGCATCAGCTCGTTCAACATTTCAAAGTGACGCGACAACATGCGTACATTTTGCAACCCATTCTTTTGAACCTCACCATAGCGACGTAGCAACAGGCGCCACTTGTTGCGCAACTGATGTGCTGTACGTTGATACGATTGTTTGCCCATTATGTTGGATATGTAGGCGAGGGTCTTAAAGTTGCGTTTCTTGGAGCCGTCCAGTGCACGAAAGAGATTGTGTTGCTTGATGATAGATAGAAATGCGTCCACTTCATGATCTGTCCAAAAATAGGTATCCGTGTCGCCTGAGGAAAAACAACGTTAAACATTTTATAATAACAAAAAAACAAATATTTAAATTATCAACTTACGTTTGCGTTGATTTGGTTCTGCCTCATCTTCATCACTGCAAATGTAATCGCTTTCGGAGGCGCTGCTATAGTTTGATTCAATATCGGCGCTTGATTTCTTTGCAGGATTTAGCAGCTGATGCATTGCCTCATAGTGTTCAAAGGTCTCACCACCTGCTTTGGCCTTATTGTATTGGCGTCTGAGATGCTGGAATTTGATGCGTAACTTTTCGGGACCTTTATCAAATGATCGCTTGGCCATCTCTTTGGAGAGTAGTCTAAAGATCTTGGCATTTCGTTTGCGCAACAACGCCGACTCCAGTCCCATGCACTTGATAATGTCCAGGAACACATCCACTTCGCCCTCCACCCATTTAACGCGCACATTCGTGGGTATGGCTGCATTATCCAAAGCACCTGCAAACAATATAAGAGATTTAAGTCAACTTGTTGTTTTGATGGAAAAAAGCATTACCTTCGGATTCACTTTTTGTTTCTATAGCGGCGATATCACGCTCCTCCTCCTCCTCCTCGCTCTCATTTAAATCGCTCTCTATCTCTCCGCCGCTGCTTTCGGCATGCTGCTCTGTTCCATTAAGCAAAGCGTGCATATCTTCGTAGTACTCGAAACTTTCGCCTCCTCTTTTCGCCCTGGCATATTGCCTGCGCAGCTGATGATATTTGACACGCAGCTGATCAGGTCGCTTGATAAAGTTATGCTTGGCCATTTCTCTCGAAAGCAGCTTAAAGACTTTGGCATTTCGGGTGCGTAGAAGCGCCGTCTTTAGCTTTAAGTTAGTGATTATTTTAAGGAATGCCTCTACCTCTCCATCTGCCCATTTGCAGCGCAACAATGGCATGGCAACAGAATCCAGCGAGCGATTTGTTTTGTCGCCATTATCTATAAGACATATAAAGGGTATTATAGCCTTTAATGAAAATCACTTTATTTCCTTACATATCAGTGTGTGTGAATGTTTTTGCTCCACTTCAATATGCTCTTCTAGCGGCACTTCTTCTTCGTACTCCTCCTGTTCATCTTCCTGTTCCTGGGACAATGCATCGCCCAACAAATATTTAAGATTGTTAAAGAAATGGCAAGAACGATTGCTAAGGACTGCCGACAGGTAATCCGCTCTCAATTTCTTATATTTTTCGCGCAGCTCGGATATGCTTCGACTACAGTTATGGTCCGTTTTGCTCTCAGCCATTTGGCTAGCGACATAGGGCCAGTCCAAATCGCGCATTGTGACGGATCCGTTTAGTTCTTTGACGGATTGAAGTATTGAGAAAAATTTTAACGTTTCGTCCACGTGCCAGCCGTCGCTCTCCAAAGTGCTCATTATTTCAAATGTTTATTTGCTAATATATTTTAATCGCTTTCAATAGTTTGCCCAATGCCAACAACAGAAAGAACGCAACTAGTTCCGTTGTTCTTATTTTGTTCAGGTTAACAGTTCGCGCCCGCTCAGCTGTTCTTCTGTGTTTGGAACTTTGGTTAACATTAACAGTGGTTTGCAAAATTTTTATTCATATAATTTGTTTATTTTAGATATGTATAAGAATTTAATATTGTTAATCAGTTTTTAAGAGCACTAGGAATCGAGCATATTGTTTAATCTATAAAAATGGCAGACAATTTGGTTGAAGAACACACTCTTACTGTTACTTTTGCCTCATATTTGAACAGTAAAATAAATGCGCCACTTTCTATCAACTTGCTGATATTTCTGTTATCGTAGTTTACAATTGACGAACGCGTTATAACATCAATTGTGAACTATTTTGCGGTATTTTTTAAGTTATTTTATTTTTTTCCTCTTTTTTGTGTTTTTCATATTTTGTGCCAAATATTCAAATTATTCCTTTACAGGCTGGTCACACTTTTTTCTTTCGATTGCTGGTCACATCTCTTATTATTTTTTAAGTATTTGCCATTTTTTTCACTTAATCAAGCATGTTATTTATTATATAAAATATGGCAGACAATTCGATTGAAGAACCACACTCTCGCTCTTATTTTGAACTCATATTTGAACAGTATAAAAATTGCGCCACTTCCTATCGACCAACCGCTTTTGCTGTTATCGATCAAATGTAAGCAAACACTGTGCGGTAATTAAGAGTTTCTTCGACACAATCACACAGTCTTTAACTGACGGTTGTTTGACGCTGACGCTACGTCGGTATCGGTGTTCGGTGTTTTGTTAAGTAAACAAGTTGAAAGCCATATGAAAATAAAGCAAAAGTCAAAAGCATATTGTGTTTAACGCAAAGAAAAGAAAGAATACAAAAACGAATTCGCGAACACTGTGGCAGTAATTCGCGTGCGTAGTTAACTATCATTACAACAGCAACAAAACCGACAGTGCGATAAAAGTGGTTTTTTGTTTGTTTGTTGTTATTGGCCCATAACACAAAGTTTGTTTTTCCCCTCCTATCGCCCCTACTTGATCGTTGACCGTTCGTTCGGTTCAGTTTCGGCCCTGTTACCGCGATCGCGGCGATTGTTTTTATTGCCATTTGTATATTGTATTACTTATATGATATTATTCCCGTGAATTGGTCGCAACGTTTATTTATTTTTGTTATTTCGACACATATACCAACGGTTTTTGTTGTTCATATTTTTCTGCTTAGACCATCGAAAACTTACAAAAAAGAATCATTCTGAAATTCTCGGATTTCGCGCAACGTTATTTGGATCGTGGAAGCTTCGCTTTCGAAATGGAGTTTGGATACGCTTGAATAGACCCACAAATGCCTCTCTCCTTCACCCTTTGGATACGCTCATTACTTTGTTCCGCGAAGTTTATATAAACTTGAAAATAAACGAAAAGGAAACAAACAAATCGGTTGCATGTGTGCGAATTTCGTACAAAAACGTTTTAAATCCATAAAACCGTTCTCATATTTATGCGACTAATGACTTAATCAAAATAATCAAATCGCGTGTTGGATACGACATCCTGCAAACCACCCCGCCCCACCGAATCTCGGGATTAGCTGCAGAAAGTGTGAGAGTGAGAGGGAGAGAAAAGAGCGTAGCAAAATGTCTATGCTGCAAATATTTTATTTTGGAGCTGTCATACTGCTGATCTACAGCATTAACTTGGTCAACGCAACGGCAACGGCCAATGCCGGCTATGTTGATCATGGCGATACGAAAGGTAAGCAATTTCACAATACATATTAACTGTGCAAATTCTGCGTAAAACACATACACATACATAGTATTGTCATCAAAAAATGAAATATATAAAAGCTTGTTAAAAGTTGAAGCGCTTGTACTGGGATATATGGATTTATCAAGCATAGAAAAAATAAGTTTCCCCAGTTTATACTAAACCAAAATATAACCTTTGGAACTTGATGTAAATATAACAATTTCTATCTCTTTATTGATAATTATAAAATATTTCTTTATTGTTAAAATTTATTTAAACCCTTAACTAGACATCAAAGAACTAATCAAATAAAATATTGATCATCATATATTATTATAGATATAAAATAAATTTAACTCATATCTTCAACAAAAATTCTAATCTCCGATTTTAAATTACAAATAAACAAAATTTTCTTGTTCTAGCACCATTAGTTTCCCAGTTCAATAAGGTTACTACAGGGTATATTAAAGACAAACAAAATCTCAGTAGGGAAATAAGATTACAGGGAGACAGATATACACCCAAGACAATCGTTTGGACATCATCCATCAACGTTTTCTTCATCTTGTTTTTTGTTGTTTTGGTTTTTGATAAAAGAGATTCAATTCATTCAGATTGAAGGTGGAGGAAGTGTATCTTCATATATGTATGTATGTATGTATGAATCGTACATCTGTTCATTCAACGACGGCTGCTGCTGCTGCTGCTCTTTCAGTATTTCAGTTATAGTTTTGCCCTTTGTGAACAGGTTTCCAGCCGCAACAGATTTCCCATGGCAAACAAGGAGCCAGAATTACAGAGAACAGTTTCTACCTGTTGTTTGTGCTGTGTTTGGTTTTACTTTTACCTTTATCATATGCATTTACCTGTCTCTTTGTATGGCCAGGTAGCTGGCCCATAAAGCATCTCGCTTGCTTGCTCCCTCTCTCTGTGTATTTCGAACAAATGTATGAATGAAGTACAGATACGACTGAACAGATATTGCGTATCTCCTTCGCTCTCTCTCTCTCTCTCTCTCTTTGCTCTAGTGCTCTCCTCTTCTACTCTCCCGTTTCTCGCGCAGGATTTGCTGTATTTCTTAGTGGCCAAATTTGCCCATTTTCTATTCCATTTTCAAGTTGGTTTATTTTTTATTTTATTTTTTTTTGGACTTTGCAAAGGGCAACACTAGCTTTGCCCCCTCTTACGCCCCCTTCCCCTTCCATGTAAAGTGTGCAAAAACCTACACAATATAAGCCAAATAACCTGTTTTTTGGCTCTGTCTCTGACTCTGGTCTCGTTACGTTTACTTTTTTTTTTTGCTGAATGTCTTTTTTTTTTCTTCTTGCAAAAACAAAATCCACATGCATCGTCGCTCTTCGCTTTTGCAGCTATCTCACTCTAACAGACGTTGCGCCTGCGCAAGGTATCTCGTATCGTTGTTGTTGTTGTTATTGTTGTTTGTACAGACTTCCTACCACCTGCCTCCCTTGCCATGCCTTGCCTCGTCTCGTCTCGCTTTTTGTCTTTGCCAACTTTTATACGCATCTGAACCGTGAGATTTTATTTCATGCAAAAAAGTAGAAGTACTTGGACGCTTGTTGTTGTCTCTGCTGTTGTTGCTGGCAACAACTTGCAGGTGTTTTGTACACACACACACACACACACACATTGCACATGCTTTTGCTAAAAACCCATAAAAAACAAAAACAGCAGCAACAAGGAAACCAGCTTATAAATTATCAGTTCAGTTCAGTTCAGTTTTTTGGGCTGTATTTATTTTTATTATTTTTTTTGTGTATTTATTGAGAATACTTATGTTTTAAAAGCTTAGCAGTGGAATATTTAAGGTAGGTAATTTAAAATATGGATGTGGCAGATTCTCTCTAGAAAGAATAGAAAACAAACTCTATTTGAGCTAACGTATTAAATATTTAAACCAAGTAGAAAGAGTCTTCAGAAATCGACCTAAATCAAGAAATACTCTACTTATATAAAGAAAATATTCTAGACTTCAACATATTCATTCCATAAATCATCAATCAAGTGTGAAATGTGAAATACTAAGCACCAAATACCCGATTTTTTCGCAGTGTGTAAGAAAAACCCTTCAAATAACAACACAATGTTTCATAATAATTGCCATTAGCTAGTTTATTTTAATTTCAACACTTTAAGTAATCAAAGGTTCACTGATTTATGCCTTAAGCTCTATTACTAACGGTTTAAGCAAATCTACTATGTTTGCGCACTTTCTTAACACTGATAAACCTCGTATCAGTACGTGCTTAAGCCCAATGAAATGCTACATAGAACTTTGATCCCAAAGTTTCAATAGTTCGAAGTGCACTGAAAATGGCAATTGAGCGTGACATCAATCATGAATCAACCTTTGTACAATCTACCATACACATACTATAAAAAGAATATCCATTATAAACAAGTAGTCCTAAGACGTATCTCTGTCTCTTATCTGTCGCATTTGATAAGAAATGTACATACTTGCTTTTATGATAATTAGCACTGCACTGGTTTGCACCAAAAAATAAAAAGTACAAATTTGATATGGGAGATAAGTAAGAAGCAGCTCGAAAAAAATAAATGAAATTGTAGACTCAGAAGCGCTCATTCAGCTGACGCATAGTTTTTATACTCTTAAGACCCTAAAAACAATGACAAAGTGCCGTTAAGTGCTGACCGTTCACTTCCAGTGAAAAGGTACTCGAGACAGACAGGCAGGATAGAACTTAGGAAGCGTCTAAGTGGACAGTCAGGATCAAATCACGCGACTTGGTAAGTACTGGGACTTTCCACAATCATCATCACATGACTGACTTTTGAGTGAGTGAGTGAGGCAGGTAGGAAGAAAACTCAAGAATCGCCCACGTATCAGGCTGCTTTCTTTTTTTTTTTCTCCCTAAAACAATAAAAAAGTATCATATTTCATAAGGATATTCAATGGCGGCGGATGCAAACAAAAAAAAAAAACAAGAACTACAGCAACAACAAAAAAGTTCCCATATGCAAGTCCTCAAACATTTTAGCTGGAAAAAATATGTAAAATTATGATTGAGCAACAGCGAGAGAGAGAGAGAGAGAGCGAAAAACACTTGAAAAGAATAGAATGGTAGTATCTAATTATTGAAGAGGGCGCGCGCCCACTTAAGACACTGTACGGTTCTTTTGTATGTTCTTTGTTCCTCTCTCCACTCCAGTCCATTCCACTCCAGACGATACTTCTAGTATCTTTTAGTATGCACTTCAGGGTTTCTCTCAGTTCATGTCATATGTTACATTATCTTTGGGCTCAGGGTCAAAGCATCTTTGTTCCTCAGACAAGACGATTGTTTCTATATAACGATTCAACGATTCTGTTTTCTCACGTACACGCAAGTAAGTAAGTTGCAGTATGCAAAGTAAGGGCTCTCTCTCTCTCTCACTCACTTACTTTTGTAATCATAAATAATAATCAATTTCCTGTGTTCTACACGGTGTGTAGAAGAAGAAGAAGAAGATGATGCTGAAACGTTCAAAAATTGTTTCCCATCGCATAGCATTTATTTCAGTGCCATATGCCGAGTGCAAGTTTTTTTCTGTTTTCTTGATTTTTTCGGTGAGAAAATGCGATATGAAAACTGACAGGCGAACAGTAAGTACAATACAAAACAACAACACAACAGCAATATTAAGAGATGAAAAAATGTAATGCGAGTAAAGCAGCTGTAGTTTTTCAAAGTGGGAGGAAGTGTTGGGAAAGTACAGTGAATTCCTATAGGCAAGAACATATTAATGATTTTTGGATTCTAAATTAAAGCATAGGTTCTAGATATTAAGAATTTCATTCTTAGCTCGAAAAGAGTGTAACGACATTCAAATGGAGTTTTACGCTACCAAAATTATTCCCAAGACTTCAATCAGAGACTATTTTGTACCTGATTTAAGTTTATAATATCTTAATTCAAGCAAAGTTTAACTTCATTCAAAGAGAGCTTTTGTTAGTTTAATATTCGTTGCTCTTAACTGTTTGTTATTTAAATCCCTACTTAGTTCAAAGGTTTTCGAACAAAACTTTTTTGCTTATGTGCATTTTGTATGCATTAATTTTCATTTGCGAGAGTTGACTGTAATTTGTTAGAAATTTCTGTAAAATTGGTTGTTTGTTTGTGTTTGGTTTATTGTTATTTGCTTTTTGGTTGTTTTTGTTTTGTTGGTTCTTGTAACATTTGTGAACATTTGGCTGCTTTATTTGCATTTATTTGTTTACGGTTTGAGAGCAACTGGCGTCCAGCCTAGCTACAAATGCACCAATCAGAAGCATCTCTCGTGCTCAATTGATTGCTCTGCAGCTGTGTGTGTAAGTGTGTGTGTAGCTGAGCGAGGTTAAACGTTGGCCCAATCAACGTGCCCCCATTTGCTGCTGCTGTTTGGCCCCCATGACGCATGCGTTCTTCGCGCCTTTCATGCTACTCAGTTTATTTGTTCGTTCGTTCGTTTGTTCTCTGATTGTTGTTCATCTTCATCTTGTTGTGCAGTTTTTGTTTGGCTTATGAGTTGGCCAAATAATAATATTAATAATACGCCAGCAGTGTGCAGCTGTCGCCTTACAATCTCAACGAGTTGCCCTCGCCTTGACTCAACCCCTCTTTCACTTTTTTTGTTTTTTTTTTTGACTTTTGTTAAACATTAAAACGTCTGTCGCCACATTGCAGGCTGTGCAGATAAACACATTGTAATTAGTGAAGGGCTGCTGCAACCATTTGCCTGCTGCATCATCATCATTATCACTTCCCCAACCCCAACATGATCATCATTCTGATCTTGTTCTTGCTGCGGAGGCGTTTAGCCTCTTTGGCCATATGTCACATTGTAAGCTGAGACTGCAAAGCGCATCGAATTACCATTAAGCCAACTTCAAATACCCCCCATTACCCCCTCCTCTTTTAATTAAAGACCATATTACAAATCTCTCAAGCGGCTTTAATTTATGATCATATTCCAAGCATACATTATTTTGGCTTGGGAAACTTTCCTTTGCCGATTTACATAAGCTAAATTAATTGATATGAATAATGCGTTTTGCTTAAATTTCCATACAATTAATTCACACTTCGTTTGAACATCTTATTAGATAAATTACTTTAATTGTTTGCTTAAATCTATACAAAAAACAAAACACAATGCCTTTTGATCTTGATTTCTACAAATTTAACAACATCTTAAATGTAGATTTATTTATCCCTTCAATTTGTTCACACACCAGAATTAGCAATAAAATATACAGTTCTTGTTGTTGTTGTTGTTGTTGGTATTGTTGCTTGTTGTTGTTGGTTTTCTGCCAAGCCGGACGAACGAGCTGAAAAGAAATGTTTTGAGTTTGTTTTTCTTGTGTTATATGCTGGCTTTTTGGGCCGGAAAACGTTTAGGCACATAATAAGGTAGAATATGAAGAAAGAAGAAGAAGAAGAAGCAGAGGCGATTGTTGCTAAAGGTCAACGTCGTCTGGCAATGATCTTGCATAATTACAAAGAGACGCGTCCGACACTGGCAAAGAATACTATAAGAGATAAGAAAAGAAAAGCAATGGTTTTTGTAGTTGTTGTAGCCCCCCAAAACAAAACGATGTACAAAAGCTTTGACTGTCAAACTGTAGTGCTGTATCTATGTATGAATGTTTGTTCGTTTGCTTAACCCTATGATGACTGCGGGTCAGATCGTAGAACAACAAGAACAATGTGAATCATTGACAGTTTTTATGAAGAGCCGCATGCATCACTCAACGCTCAAGAAGTTTGCCGCTCATAAAAAGTACTTACAGTTTGTTTCTATGTGCGTGTGTGTGTATTTATGATCAGACCGCACCCCACTTTGCCTGCAGCTTTCAAAATCATTTCAAATTCAATACAAAAAGTCAAACGATGACGAAAGTTCTGTTCAAGATCTCTGACAAAAAAGAGGGCGAGAAAGAAAAGCGGGGCGCAAATATTGAAAAATTGGAATGTGGCGACGAGCCAAAGGCAATGGCAAAGGCAAAGGCAAAGCGTTTGCGTTAATTAAAAACAATTAAGGCGTCAGGAGAGGCAGCTCGATCAGCAGAGAGGGAGTCAGGGCGGCATCAGCAGCACCAAACATTACTCGAGTGCCTCTCACGCATAGCTACCAAAAGGTTTCGACTTCGACTCTGTTAAATGTGGGTCGTGTGAAGCCAGAGAAACACAGAGCAAGAGCGAGAGCAAGAGAGCAACAACGTACAGCAACATGTTAGCTGGTAGGGCTTACATTAAAAATTGTATAATATTAATTGCGGTTAATTGGGATTAACAGCTGCGCCAAAATGCCGAAGCGCTCAACTGCAAATTAATAAGGGGGGAGTGGGAGAGACTTTTTTTCACGTTGTTTTGTGCAAGTGCAGCCAGAGCGAGAAAAAAAATAGCAAGCAAGGAGAGAGCAGGAGCTTCGACAACAGCAGCAGCAGCAGAGCAGGCGTTTCGCATAACAGCAGAAGTAGAAGAGTGGCTTTAGCATAACAACAGCAGAGAGGAAGCTGGAAACTTACTGTAAAGAGTGCAAGAAAGTTTTTATTCACAATGTTGTTGTTGCTGTTATGACAGGTTTTTCTTAGTTTTTTATATACTTTTTTATAAATCCTACGCTTTCTTCCTTTAGCACTTGCGCAGCCAGTTTGATTTCCTGTTTTTGTTTTTTTATTATTCTTTATGCTGGCCTGCGCCCAAAGTGATGATAACAAAGCGCTGTTTGTTTTTATTGAATAGTGCGACAAAATAGCCCAAGTACTCTCAATGATCAAAAATGACTAGCAATAGCTCTTGGCCAAGCCACCAGAGGCCGCCCCATCCGGTGTACATCATCCGGTGTGTGTTTGGTAACTGGTTCTTTTGCTGCTGCTGCTGCTGCTGTTGCAGGATTGCCAAGTGAAGCCGGTAATTAAGCTGGAAAAATCAAATTGTTATGGTATGGGGACTGAGACGCCTGCCTGGAATTTCCGTTTGCAAGCTCGCGCGCTTTAATTACACCTGTTGATGGAATAGTGCGACAGGCGTGGTAAATACCTACATATTACCAGATTGGTTACATAGATAACACACACATATACATACACGTATAAGTAATTGTTTGAGCTGTCTGTGTGCGTGCGTGCATTGCAAGAGAATCGGAATCATGCAGCGGAAGTAATTTGAGGCTAGATCTGTGATCTTTGTGATCTTCGTGATGATGCTGCAGATGATGCGAAAGAGATAGATGGATAGGTTAATAGGCGCCGCGGCGGACACAAGGGTTAATAGCTAATAGCTGATGCCTCGTTTGGGTCAGCTAGACAAGTGTTAAAAGTCTAACAATTCTGCCTTTCTCAGAAGTCATTACTCAACTATAACACACAAATCGGATGACTTTTCCCCAAATGCAGTTTCTTTTTACTTGTGACTTTTTGGGCTCTGCTGCACCCATAAGCCAATGTTGAAACAACCGTCCAAAGCGTACGACTTGCGCATACGTAAGCCACTTTTGAAAACAACAACAACAAACAGTCAACGCTGGCATTAGCTCCATGGTAACATCAACAACAACAACAACAACAATGGGTTGACAGCCACAATTCAAATTGTATACAAATGTGTTTTCAATTTTAAAATACGGCTGCTTAGATCGCCACACTGCGATAAATAGTCGTGCATATTCACACACACATGCATAAAAGCATTTTAATATATAATATTTATTTGTGGCTTTTACGTTTAGTTTGCTTTTGTTATTTTATTTGGTGTGGTTTAAACACTTTGGCTAAGCTATTTTTTTTTTATCGCAGCAGGAAATGTGTTTTTCGTGTAACATTTTAGGTTTTTTAACTTTAAGAATACATTAAGAGTAAATTATATATCGAATTATTTTTTTACAGCGTGTTAAATATGATAAAATTAATTTCTATTTCCATCATAATGTTTAAAAATTTAGAAAAAGATAATTTCTTCCTTTACTTATTTGACGCTTCTGTCATTATTTTGTTTTCACACAACTTGACAACTCTACAGTAAAACAGCAAATCAGTGTATAAACTTTTTACAGCGAAACACATAAAAACTAGACTTTCCCACACTCAAAAGGGATATCAATATGAAACTAATAATGAATATTTCGAATAAGCAATAATTTTAGTATTAAAACGAGTTCATTATTATAATTTGTTTCCCTTCTCTGTTCTGTACGTCTCTTATGCCCAAAATATAAATCGCAGCTTTGAAATAAACAGAAATCAAAATAGAAATAGCCTTAGCATTTGTCTCTCGTAATGTCACAATTATTTTAACATGCGACATGAAACAAATACATAACAACAAAAACAACAAAATATCAGGGAGTGTCTGCTCCAATGAAAAATTCTTTACACACACACACAAAAACACACATACGCAGTAACACAACTGATCAGACGCTTGAATGCCATCCAATATTTTACTCAATAAAACTACAATTGAGAAATTGCCATGATGATCACGTAGCAATACAAAAGAATGAAATGGGCGCCCAATTGGCATTGGTTGTGGCAACAACGTTTCTTGGAAGGTACCAAAGATATTTCCAATAGGGTCTGCTAGTTGCAACTGTTGCAGCAGTTGCTGCTCGCTGCTTGCACCTTGTCATTGAGCTTGTTACAATTCCGCTGTTTACGTGTTCAACGTCAATGTAAGTACAGCAACAGCTACAACAACTACAACTGCAGCTAAAGTCAATCGCCCCTACAGCGCGTGTTCTGCCTCTGCCACCCTTCAGCTGCTGCATCGCTCCAGCTTAGGTGCGACCTCTGTGTTGACTTGTGCTGATTGCTGATTGTAGGAAAAAAAATCACCTCAAAAACTGGATGACAACGACAAAACAAAAAACATTACATTTGTACAACGTGTACACATGTAGGCACATACATGTCATCATAACCCAGAAAAAAAACCCCCAAAAAAAGGCAACTTAAGAAGAGCTTACAGAACAATAAATAATATTGTTAGGCTCAGCACGTTTCTTAAATCAGAGAGTAGCCTGGCCAAGAAACTGAATTTTATGCTAGTTTCAGCGAAGTCTAAAGTCGTCGAACCAATATCATACAAACAATGCCCATACAAGCATTAATTTTAACACTATATGCTAAGAATGAAAAAAAGATTATGAAAAAAATGAATTCCAATATGTATGAAACTGATTGCCAAACCTCGTTTGCTCTCGCAGCTCATTGAATTTTGATGATCACCCGCCGTGCGGACCACAAAACGAAAATAAAATAAGGTTGAGAAAAACCTTTTGTAGATCTCTTGGTCTCTCCCGTTGAAGAACCGGTATGTGGAGCTGCCACAGCCACTGCCACAGCCGCAGACTCAACTTTGGCGCTTTTTGTTTGCTCCGGAAGTAATTAATGCCTGTACCTTTTTTCTTAAAGTCTGTCGGTCTGTTTGTCTGTTTGTTACCCGCTAAAACATAAAAAAACAGAATATATGCATTAGAGACTATAGAGTGCTTTGGCCAAGCTAAGAGTTTTTATATATTTGTAGTGGTGCTCAACTTTCTCTTCATTTGCGGCAAAAAACTTCATTCCCATCTTGGCCAATTCGATTGACCGCAAAACGTTTGTCAACGCGCCAGCAAACAGCAGAAAATGATGTGCATTGGCCAATGCGGGCGGGCATGCCATAAAGCAATGGCACATATATGGCAATTGCAACTGCAACTGCAACATCAGCAGCAACAAAAGGTAACATCAACATGCTGCTTTGCAGAACCAAAAATGGTCAATGCGACATAATTGATCAATTGGCAGCAGCTCAACGCATCCTATACGGAGGCCATAGTTGGTCATATGCCTGGATCTTTGATCACATCCATTAATGGGTAAGACAACTAACGAGTGACGAGTGACGAGCAACGAGTTGTGACTTTGTGTTGCATGGTGCATGGTGCATGGAGCATGATGTGTTGTGTTACCCTTCGACTTTGTCTGCGTTTTTAATTAAGCCAAGCTTGTTGCCTGGCAATTGACCATAAGAGGTAGCCTGTCGCCATATAAACATATCTCGACTTTTATGTGTGCCATCAGCTGCAACAGTCCTGTTTGTTTAAGAGTTCCAGGTAGCTGTGTGAGCAATTGGCAGCTAGTACAAGTCAAGGAAATAGGCAATAGACTTATATAGTTTGCTGGTGAAATAAATTTGTAAAAAAGGCCATTAACGAGGTAAAGACTAGGCAGTGGGTTGATAATTTCCAAGTAGCGAGAGGCGTGTGAAAAAAGGGCAAATTCAAAGTAGTTGCGAGGGATGATTAATACGCAGTATTAAGTGATACATAAATATTAATTGAAGTGGTGACAAGCGGGCAAAGTAGCGAGAAGAAAGTGAAAAGCAAGATGAGGTGAGTGCCTAGATAAGCTACGTGGCAACTCTTAAGTCCAAAGTAAAGTGTGGTTAACAGCGAGTGTTAAGTAGGAAGAGTAGCGAGTATAGTATAACGAATACCTTAACAAACTGTTAGTAATCAATTAACTTGTTCAAAGCAACGAGTCATAAGTGAACTAACTCCTAGACACTATCGAGTAGCAATAAAGTACTAGTTGCAAAAGTCGATAAGTAAGCCACCCAAAGACTTAGCACTCAGTTTATATTGAATCAAACTAGAGTTTGACAGATTGATTAAGTGCTGCATTTGCTGTTATTGCAGCAATAAACTTCTCTATAATCATATATGATGCAGCGCTCACAAACTGTGGCACGAGTTGCATTCCCTGCCTTACGCCCAAGTCACACAACGATACGCCAAGTAAGTTTTGATTAATTTCTTTGCCTGCTGTTGGTTGGGTTGGGGTGCAATGTGCACTGTTCTCTGTTTCACTTCGCAGTCAGTCAGTTTGTCAGTCAGTTTAGTTAGCTAGCTCAGTGAGCCATGCCCTGTGTCCAGTGGTCATTATTGGAACGAGCAGGCAACCAACCAAGCTTGCATATTGGGGCGCACTGTCCGCTATTCATATACAGATAATAATAATAATTAATATTTGGTTCTTTTTTTTCATTTATTTTGATTAACTGCCAACGTTTTATATACATTTTGAGCATTACTGTTTTTCTGCTCATTCTTTTTTTTTTATTATTATTATATTTTGTTTCTGTTTTTGTGTTTAATTTGTTTTTCAATTATTTTTGTGACTGCTGCTTTTTTCATTGGAATCGGGCACGCTTGTTGTCGCCATGTTGTTTTTTAGCTGAATTACGAGTACATTGTCGCCAGCTCCGATTCTTCCATCTACCCTTAACCCCGCCAGCACTCCTTACGCTGTATTCTTCCCGGCTGAACACGAGCTGTTGCTGTAGACAAGTTTTTAATGCTTTTTCAGCATATATTTAATTTTCAGTATTTTACTTATTGAATGTTGTTTTGTATATATACATTTCGCAGCCGTGATAACTTTTGACACGGCTATGTTATATTTCTTTCATTTTAATGTGTATTAAATGCCCAGCTAAAGCGTCAACACATTGCGAGGGTTTGATAACAGCAGCCAATCGATGCGTGCTTATCGCTCAATTCAACACGGACTTTGTCATACCAAGGGTGGAGGATTGGGTATCAATTTTGATTTAGTTCGATTTGTAAACGTGTGCTAATTACAATCTAAAAGTATATTTATTTATTTTCGTTGTTGAAAAGACATAGAATTAGCGTCAAGTTGTCTGTTAATCAACTAGAAATCAACTCGAATTAGCAGTTGAATAACAAAGCTATAAATCATTAGTATTATTACTTGATTTGTTGAAGCCATTTTATTTGTATTTTCTTGGAAAAAAAAGCAAAACATCTTTATTACTTTTGATGTTAATTTGTTGGAATTTTACTAACTTTTAATCAAACAGCTTATAATAAAAAAAACCACAAATAAACCCAGTTTTAAATGAAAACCTTAAGATTACGTATTTTCAATAAGATCTTGAACTTACTTGCGCCCGATAAAATTGCTTATAATACGTCAGTTTCAACTGTGCATTGTCAGTTATTATTAAAAAAAAAGGAGATTCATATATACATGAAATGCGAATACGTTTGTAGCAATTTCTGCATAGTCGCAGAATTCTTTTATTTCGAATTAATCTTTGCAGCTTTGTATATAGAGCAGAACACACACACACACACACTGTATCCACCATATTGATGAAAACAATATGCCATAGCTGCAACAGACACAACAACAACAACAACAACAATGCAATAGAGCAAATATATTTAATGGCCATCATCAAATCAAATTTCATCCAACACATCCGCCCACAATGCTTATAATGCCTATAACTCATGGATGCAATTATTATTATTATTGTTTGATATTTTGTATACAAAAAAATATATATATATATGTATGTGAATATTCAGATAATTTGTTAATAGCAGCGCATCAAAACACTTAAACTGCGATTTTCGAGAAATTGTCAGCTCAAACTTTTTGTTTATATTTAAGTTAGGGATTTGTTTTGATGTGGCGTTATGTAAATGTTTACCAGGATAAAATGTTTTAGAAACCAAAGGAGTTTGTTATATTTGAATATAATCCTTAGCTCCTTAACCGAGTTCAATAGATACAATAGATACTTTAAGGTAATACCTTAAGGGACATGGCTTAGGATCTATATTAAAACTTGCTTCTATCCTTTTTTTTTAAGTTTTTATGTCCTTTACAGTTACACGTTAACAAACCTGAAACTGAAATCCTATCTCCTTTGAAAATGGTTCTACTATTCTCAAAGCCTTAAACTGGCCTTAAGAAAATTGATTCTCAAAAATTAGACTTCAATCTACACCTAAATTCAAGTAAAATTCTTGATACCTTTAAAATAACATTCATGCTAGACAATTTCAAGTTTTCTGCTCTCAGTCAAAAAGACAAAAAGCTTTCCAATTATGAAACCTAGAAATATGTAACTTGCAATTGTTCTTGGAAAAGATGAAACTGCCCTACATAATATATGTATATATGGATCGTCATCTGCTTGCTTACTCATCCGTAAATAATTTGAAACTTACTTTTTTTTTTGCACTCAAACATTCCGTCGCATTGACCTTTGGCTAAGTGGCACAGTGAGTGGCAAAAACCGAAATGTGGCACATTAAAAAGCTTAGTCTCAAGTGCAACGGCAGCGGCAGCATCATGGAAATGCTAACCCACAATTAGCTAAAGGCCGACACATGTTGCCAGAGTCGCTGCTACATGTGTCACAGTTGCAGCTTGCAACGCGGGGCTTTTGTCAGTCAAAAACACAAAAACAACAACAACAACAAAAAGTGAGTGGGGCGCAACACGGAAGGAGAAAGAGAAAGAGAGAAAGATAAAAAAACGCGTCCATTTGCTGCATGTGGCAGCAGCGCAGACTCTGGCATCATTTTGAAGCGGCTGTCTTGGTTTGATGTTGTTGCTGTTGTTGTTGTTGTTGTATCAGTTGTTGTTGTTGCTTCAGTGTCGTGAGAATTTTTCGCGTTTGGTCGCACAGCGTGTGAATTGAAAAGTGCCAGCGCCCATTTTCCAAAGTGCCACACCCAACTTGCAATGCACTTCTGACGCCTCTCTTTTGCCCCAGTCCCATTAAATGTAGCGAAAGTGTTGCAAGCCAAGCTGATGATAACGGGGCAATGTTGCGGCTAACTGTTGCAATGTTAAATACACATGCAAGCATAAATACTTTCATATTTACATAGTTTAGTAATCACAAATAATTTCAAGTGCCGTAAATCCTTTTGAAAGGGGCTTTAAAAGGGGAACATATCAGTTGGGAAATAATTAATTCCCTTTATACTTACGTAGGCACATATGTATGTGTGCCTTACTTAAGTCTGACTCAAAGCTCATTTAACCAATCACAATTAACATTGTTTTAACCCTCTCTCTCTCTCTCTTTTTTTGTTTTACAGGTGAGTCTGCAAGTGTTTTTGCCTTCTGCGTTTATGTGCAGCTGGCGTTTGATTCTAAATTCGATAATTAAAGGTAAGCACGAGTTCGAGTAGGTATTTATGTATGTATGCATGCTGCAATTAGGCAGCTGTGCCCCACTCTGAGGCATGCCATTTAGTGTTTACATTCGACTCCAAGAATCACAACCAAAAAAAACCTAATTGAAAATAAAACCTCAACACGCGCCAATTTAATTAATGTGCCCAAAAAAAAAAAAAAAAAAAAAAAACGGTAAAAAAATCGGCCATGCCAAACAGCTCCAAACAATGGGATATTTATTAAAAGTCCACCATACAAAAAACGAATGAACAAAGCTGCATTCAACTTTCAACTGCAACTCAGTTGTTGCCGCTGCAAAGCGTAACGTCAATCGTTGTTGTTGTTGTTGTTGAAGTTATGCTTCAAGTGTTTTATGGCAAAAACTAAAAGCCTGAGGCAAGAACTTCTATGCAACAGATACCAAGCTGGCACTCAGCTTGCAACCAATTGTTGCACTAACACACACCCCGCTCACTGCTGACTGCTGACTGTTGTTGCTGGTGGCGACACCGACACGCATGCGTTCTTTGTATGTGTTTGTGTGTTTGTCTCTAACAAAACATTAACCAACTACTCCCCTCCTTCCTTTTTGCTCTCCCCCTCTTATGTACGAACAAAAAATAAAAATAAAATACAAACAAAACTAAACAAAGCACGGCCCAAAATGAAGTTGGAAAACTTCACGCTCGATGATCTCGCATCGGGTATTCTTTTCCAAGCGATACAATCGACTGCGCATGCGCCAACACACACACACAAAGAGTAAAAGAGAGGGAGAGTGAGAGAAAAAGAGAAGGACAAACACACATTTGTAGTTTTTGGCATATTACCTGTGCTTAAGGGTTAATGTTTATGGTGATACATTTGCCATTATTTTCAACTGCGTTAACGTACATTCTCTCACATTCCAGCTTAACAATGTTTTGAACTTGTTTTAAGTGCGTTCGGTTAGTTATCATTATCTTTTTTGGATAATAGCAATTCCATTTGGCCAGAAAACAATGGACGTGCTTTGTGCTGTGTGACCGTTATAACGACTACAACTCTATTTGAGCCAAGTCATCCATCTATCATTGCATGTTAGAGCGTTGAAGCCTATCTTCAAAACTTTGCTTTTCACTCGTTTATTTCGAGTGGGAAATACATTTAAGTTGAGGTGTGTGAATTTGCTGTTATATTGATGCAATTATTTCCCAACTTGCTCTCAATTCCCACAAAGGTGTGCGTCTTCACTGCCGTATTCAATGCGGTAAATGTCTATGTTATTCCCCTTATTGCTGTTATACAGCTATGTCATTGCTGTTTCCCCTCCATTTTCTCAATAGGTATGAAACTTTGCTCAATGAGTAGAGTCACAAACCGGATCACACTTAACGAAAGTTACGATATGAACGAGTCACACTTAGCTAAGACAACAACGTCCCTGCAAGTGTAGGTCTACACTGTAGACAGCCTTGAGCTAAGAGATTTTGTGTAGATGCTGAGCTGAGAAACAGCATTGTCGGAAATACACACACAAACATACTCACATTCCATAAGTGCTGCATGTCTGTTCCAGCATCACACTCTTTATCGAACTCTTTTGGAAGTCTCTCTTGCAGAATCTTCTTATTATTTATTATTTATAAAATATTCATATAATCTGGATTAATTTGTCTGTGGCCCGCAATTTGGTGCCTCGTTTTTGAACCACTGTGGATGCTGAGCGATCAGTTTTTCTTAGGAAATTTACACAGACACAACTACACACCGACAATAGGGTTTTTGCTTGTGTTGGTGCTGCGTTCTCTCTCGCTCTCGTTCTCACTATCCATTTAGCTGGAAGCTTTGGTAACGGCCATCGTTGCTGTTTGTTTGTTTGTTGTTGTTGCTATTTTGAGCGCCGAACCGGTTTCAGTTCGGATCTTGACTCTAAAGAAATAACAAAAACAAAACTACAAATGAAATCCGTAAAGCAACAACAACAACAGCAAAGACTCCAAATTAATACAGCTATTGGCATTTTAATAATTTTCATTTAAAAAACAAATGTTAGACGATGAACAAAAAAATGTGAATAGCATTGGAGGAATGTTTAATATTAATTATAATGTTATTATGGGGCTTTGTTTTTGTTGTCCGTTGTAAAGAATGCACACGATATATGGCATCAAATGTTAGTATGTATGTTTATGTATGTATGTATATGTATGTATGTTAATATATGTAAAATGGTTAAGAGTAAAAAATTGCCTAGAAATTTGAATCATCATTTCCAATGCATTTAACGACTTCAAAGCTTTAATTGTTTTTAATTGAGAATATCGTAATGATTTATTATCTTGCAAAACTTTTTGAAGATCAATTTGAAACTATTATTATTTTATAGTATATAAGAAAAAGTATTTTAAAGTAATGGAAATATCTAACTCTGTGTTCGATTAGTTCAACTAGAAGTTCGTATTAATATCGAAGCTTGCATCTATGACCTTAACAAGCAATGTATTGACCTTGCCACAACTGCAACTGCAACACAATGGCTGCTGGTGCTGCTGCTGTTGTTGCTGCTGTAGCTGTTGCTATTGTCAATTGGGTGGCTGTGGCATGAAGCACGATGCACGAAGAATCCTTACATATTGGAATGCGGCTGTGGTTCGACTATTGTTGTTGTTGCTTGCTGCCTGTTGTGTCAACAACAACAACAACAACAGCAACAACAACATCTCACGTTCGTTTCAATCTTTTGCTGTCTGTCGCCGCACGTACGCGGCTTTAACAACCAACTAACATAGCCGCCGATTAGCCAAGGCAACGTACGATCCATCCAGACTCCACAGACTCCAAGCCAGTTCAACTGGCGACTCCAAGCTCGAGACTTGGCGACTCGCCAACTTGGAGACTCCGCAAGAGACCTTCTAGCCTGAACAGAACAGGCTTAACTCCAAAATGAGCTATCTCATTGCGCAAATCTTTCACTTCACTTGGTCCGAGTCGAGTCGAGTCTTGGCTGTTAAAAAGGGCCTTTAGACACAGTTGCAGCTTCTTTCTCTTCTCTTTTTGCGTCCTTCTTTGCTCTCTCTCTCTCTCTCTCGCTTATTTCTGCACTTATCGCAGAAAATGCATTGTGGCAGCAGCAGCAGCAGCAGGGCCTTCGTTTCGTTTCGTTTCGTCTTTTGTTTCATGCTTCATGGCCCTAATGGCAGGCTCCACAGGTTGCTGTCGAGTGTTGTTGCAACATCTTGTCGCTGGGCGCCCTGGACATGCTACTCTACCCCTATCCCCTACCTCAACTCAAAACCCCAAACCCTTTCAGCCCAATCGCTTGGTTGGACACGTGTGCGTTGCTAAAACGTCCGCTTTCATTCGATCGTTCGGTTTTTTTTTTTGTTTTCTTCATCTTTATCTTGTGGCAGAGTCGCTTTGCCTTTTGTCATACCCCAGCTACCCATTACAAATGCACGCAAAAGGGTATAATCAAACTGTGCAAAATTTAAAGTCTCCAAACTATATTAAACTTACGTTAAACTGATAATTAGTTGAAGCTAAGAAGTTGAAAGAAGCGAAGATCTAGAATGCAATCCACATTAACCATTTTATACAACTGAATTGGTGACGATGCAGTTAGAGGGTATCCTTTAGTTCATTTCTCTGCACTTTCAACACTTTTACATGCTTCTTCTTTTGTTTTTGCCTTGCCATTTTCAATCTTATATTTTATTTTCGTGCTTTATGCTTGGATTAAATTTAGCAAATCGAAGCGAGCAGAGAACAACCAATGCGCTAATTGAACTTGCTGATGCTTCCTCTTCTATCCCCACTTACTTGTTGACAAAATGGTCGACGACAACAGCAACAACAAGAACTTTAGCAACATCAAGTTTGTTGCCTTGCCATATTTTATATCGTAAGAAGTCGCATTGCAAATATTTATGCACAGCAAAATTTGCCAAAAACAATAAAAAAAAAGCGATTCCCATTTCGTCTGTGTATTTTTAAGCCGCAAATGAATGTCTGATATTTTTGTTGTTGTAGACGGCACACATCACACCCCTCGCACTCCCCCTTCCCCTCCCCCAACAAAAACATTGTTAAGTGCCCAACAAAAAAAACCATCGCGGCATATGTAAAAAGCTCCTCAGAGAGATTTCGCCGCGGCTTCGGCTAAAGTCGGACGCTCGGACCCGCCTCGGCTCGGCTCGGCTCGGTTCGGCTCGAAGCGAACGCCGCTCATATTTCACACTTCACGACAAAGCGATTAAAGTCGCGCAAACAATCTGTTATTGGAGTTGTTGCAATTATGTTTACAAAGACATTAAAAAAAGCCCAAAACAACAACAACATGGCTACGAAAAAGCAGACACACGCACACACACACTCAAAGCTTAAAGTCAAATCGAATACGACAAACAGCTACACAGAGACGCAGAGACGTTTTTGAATCTTGAACTGAAACGTGAGTCGTGCGACGACGCTATACTACATAAGCAACAATCACAAATACAACAACAACAATCAGGAATGCTAATATTACAGTCATTAGGGATGCGACTGCGGTAATGCCCTGTAGCCTAATTGAAAAGAAAAAACAAGTTAAACTTAAAATTTTTAATCTTTAATTGCTATTAGCTAAATATAAATCTTTTTATGAAGTCATTTTTAAAGGTCAGTAAAAAACTAGATATTAATAGTTTGAACATCGGGCAGAACATCAAACATATCGATATTGTTTAACAGTTTACATGAAACTTTAACCCAACACTTAATTTAAGCCTTTGGGAACTGTTTCTGCAATCTTTGTTTAAACTACATATTAAGAAAGATCATTTGCTACAGATACCCTTTTAATTCGTTTGCTGCACAGGGTACAAGTTCCAAAACAACGAAAACGAATGAAATACTTATGCGAACTGGCAGTTAAATGTGAATTTGAGTGGAAGGCCTCTAAAAATTCGAAGCCCCATCAGCAGTCATAAATGAAGCGTGATATTTGCATGTTTCTTGGGGGGTTAAAGGCAACGCCATCAGCATTATAAACTGGCCAAGTAATATGTTGGTCTATATGTTAAACATTCTGGCAACAAAACGAAAATAAACTAACTAAAATACTGCCGCATCATGTTTGAAAGCTCTTGGCAATTAGCTTTAATTCTAAGCGGATTTCATTGCTGTGACTTTATGACAGCTGAATGCTGATAAAGCAAATTTGTTGATCGATCTATCCTAGAGACAACTTATATAAAGGGTACTTGCTTGTTGTAACTGAGACGAAGCAACGCGCCAAACCAAAAACAAAAAAAAGGGCTGACAATCCAATTAGTTTTCGGAGCTTAGGGCCCTTTTCTTGTGTGTGTTGGGTTAGGGCTGCGGAGGGGGTAAACATAGCACGTGCTTAAATTAAACGTAGTTGCTTAAAATTTATTGTACAAAACTGTAACTAGAAGCCGGCGCCAAACAACGCGAACTGTGACTGTACTGTGTTGTTCTATGTGTGTGTGTTTTTTTTTTGGCCCTATTCAGCTGTCAAATGTGCCAAACGCCTTTCACACTTTCGTTACGGACACTTGAGTAACGGCGCTCAACAACACCCGACAACCTTACGACTGACTTAGGAGATTCGAGCTGTACACTTGAGCTGTTGCGCTGTTGATGCTGTTTGCATCTTTTGTTACCATTAATCCCGACAGCGTTTTAGCCGCAGTCAGGCGCAAAGTCATCTACATCTACTACTTCGGTCTTGACGATTATGATGACGATGATGAGGAGCAGCAGCAAGATCAGCAGGAGTCTCAAGGGTTGTTCAAGGCTTTCTATACATTATTTTTTTTGTTGTTGTTGTTGTTGTTGTTGTTGTTGTGAGATGAGGGTGCGGAACGATTTTCATGTGTGTGCATTTTGTACGCTTCATGGAAAAATGTTTGTAACCAATTTCTTACACCTTCGTTTTACCTGTTTGTCTGTTTGTTGGAGTGGGGCTGATGCTGATGCTGAAGATGGAGATGGAGATGGAGAGTGACTCTTGAAGTGGTTTTCTATGGAGCTCATGTCAGTTGCATGTTCTTCGATATTTGACAGATGATTCTGTGTATATCTCCTCTCTCTTTCACTCTCATTTTGATTTTTCCATTTGTGATTGAGGTCTGATACTGTTGCATAGACAGTTATTAATATGTTTAATTACAGACCTCAAATTTCAAGCGAAAAAAAGCTGAAGCATGCCAGAAAAGAACAGACTGAAAAAACAGTTCGTGTGGCAATCGAAAACTTTAAATAACGATTTTCAAATTTAAATTGTATTTTCATGCTTAGAACAAAAAACAATAAGGCAGACGGCGACTTTCGAGACTTGTCAGACTCTCGAGATCGCAGCGTGGGATTCGTTTTGATATTTCGTTGCTGCCAGATGCAGCTGTGGTTCTTTTTCTAGCCGTTTGTTGCGCATTTCTTCGTGCCACACACTTCTATTGTCTATGCAATCCTGTGCTGTACAATATTTATTGTTTATTGCCCCGCTTGGCATTGTGCGTCTGAAGTATATGCGCCTCAGTTTTACCTGAGAGAGTCCTGCCTGCCTGCCTGCCTGCCTGTTGGCTAACGTAAAAACCCCATGTGGCTTGCAACAGGTGAGAAATGGTTTTCATGAGGCAACAGCAACAACAACACAGTAAACTGCCAAAATACAATGTTAACAGCGATTCGACAAATCTCTGTGTATTTTTTGTTTTTTTTTTTTTTTTTTTGTATTTTTGGCCAACAAAGACAAAAGCCAAAGCGCCGTAGATTTTTAATGCCCACGCAGATCAGACAAGGCAAGCGGCGAACTTGAGTGCTTATAAGGCAGCATTTGCACAGACCAACAACTCTCTCAGATTCACACACACACTCACGCCACAGGTGAGATAGAGCAGAAGAGAGAGAGAGAGAGAGAGAGAGCGTATGCATGTTCGCTTACCTGAGCCTCAATCGCATGGCTGTCACTATAACAAACTGTTTAAATGCTTCGCCACGAATTCGCCGCACGAAATCTAAGAAGAAGCAAAGCAACAACAACAACAACAGCAGCAGCAGCTACGATTTTCGGTACATACACAATATTTGAACTTACCTGTATGTATGTATGTGTTTTGGTTTGGGTTCGCAACGAATCTGCAAAGCCGCTGCAATCAACAAAACGATAACTGAAAGAAGTCAAGAGCGGATAAGGATTAAACAGTTATCGTGATGGAGAAGAGGATTCACTTGACTTACAGTCGAACTACTCTATTACGATCTTCCGTAAAACAATTAATTTCCAGAGCACTGCAATTTGGTTCAATCAAAAACACATTTTATTTGAACGATTTTTCCTAAGGATCAGAATAACTTGTCTGTTTATTATCTTTATTCTATAGTCTGGTAATCTACATAGTAGTAGAATAATATCTATCTTGATTAAGTTTCAGTTGTAGTTAAACCAATCTTAAGTCGAACCTTCTAACCTTTTAATACTTTTAGTAGGGCATTTAAATGCATATTTTGTGGAAACAACTTCATTCTCATAGTTTCATATTAATTCGCTGACTTTTGAACAAAACAAAAAGTGTCTTACTTTGCATTTTGAATTTACCTATGCTGCCCCTTAGACTACAACATTGCCATATGGCTCCTGAGCCAGTCTAACTGTCCCCGTCTGTGTGTGTAAAAGTATCTGTGGCAGCCTGTTGCTGCTGTCTTTGAATCAATTGTGCAGCTGCACAAGCAACAGGCAACATTCGCTTTGCTTTGCTTTAGTTTTGTTTGTGTATGCATGTATGTGTGTTAAATGTGTGTGTGTGTATGTTGGCCTGATCTTCGCTTCGGGATCTTCGCCGCTCACCTTTTTTTAATACCAACAATGCGGCGACGTTTACCTGTATTCTCAACCGACTACGTTCGCTCTTTACCTAAGACGCCGTGAGCGATCGTTTATGCTTCGACTGTGTGCGTGTGTGTGTGTGTGTTGTTTTGTTGTTTTGTTGTTATTGTATTGGTAAGTGTTGTGCGCTGTGCATTGAGCGTTGTTCGTTTCGGCTTCAGTTTCGAAACTAACGTGACACTGCGCAGACGCGAATTGCGAGTGAGTCCAGGCAAACTCGATAAAGCTGCCCGAGATCGTATCGCTATTGCCACGCCTTGCCGCCCAGACCGCCCGCCGCCCCCCGCCTCCCTTCGCTTGTCGCTCGACTTGCCGCTAATTTAGTGCTAATCGAATGTAATACACAAAATACTAAGAAAACAGCAACAACAAAAAGAAAAACGTCCAGTTCGTGTTTAGCGACTGGCTGCTGATAGAAACGAGTGTTGTGTGTGTGAAAAAGAAGTACAAGAGAAACATATATAGAAGAAGAAGCAGAGTCAGAAATTATTACAATTTTTTGTGAATTCATTGCTAATTGGCGAGACAGGGACGAAACAAAAAAAGAAAACGAAGCCGTCTCAAAGTGCAGCTGTGTTTTGGTCGTTGTTGCCACAAGATGGCTAAGTGTTTGTGCAAAATAACAACAACAGCAACAACAACAGCAACAAAATAATAAATGACAGGCATAGCAGTCAGCTTTTAAAAAGCTGCGCCTGCGCCTGCGCGCGCTCTCCCTAACCTCAAAAAATATACATATAGATGTATATGTATATAACATAAAAAAAAACACACAAACAAAAAGCTGTGCGCGAGTCGAACTCGAAAATAAAAAAGAGAATTGAAAAGCTGCCAACAAACGGCAAAAACAACAACAAAAGCCTTCGTAATGTGAAACTGGTTCCTAAAAGCAGCAGCAGCTACAAATACAAATACACAAACACACACGCACACACATACAGACAGCAATTGCAGCGACAAATACAACAACAACAGCATCAAAATAAAAACGCAGTGAAAGAGCTTGAAAGTTTTTTTGTTGTTGTAGTATTTTTTTGGCACGCAAAACGAAGCAATCATTTTTGCTTTTGGTCTTTTCGAGCTGACAAAACTGAAAAAACAACACGCGCAAATAACCAGCAACGAAAAAAAAAGTGTTTAGACAAAAAACAAAAAAAGAAGCTGAAAACGTTGCCAGTTTTTTGTTTTTTACGTAAATATCAAAGACACACACACACACATGACGTCATTTTGGCCATAAGTGCACGATCTTGACTCGCAGTTTTTGGGCTCAGCACTGCAACATTTGTTGTTGTTGCAGAAAAAACAAAAACACACACACTGTGGCAAACAGAAAGAAGATGCGCACATTCAAATTGTTTAGGCGTCGTGGCAGCGGCCTATGCCTGCCACTGCTGCTACTGCTTTTGGCGCACTGCATCTGCGTGTGGCCTGCCTCGGCGGCACGGGATCGCTATGCTCGCCAGAACTCCAAACAACGACATCAGGATGCCTATCGCACCAATGCGGGCCGTGCACGCAATCGTGGCCCTAACGGCAGCCATGAGCGTGCAGCAGCAGCAGCAGCAGCAGCGGCAGCAGGCAGCGCCGCCATTATGGCCAACGGCGGCGTTGTCGGTGATAACAACAAGGATACATTCCCCAAAGGCAAAAGTAAGTGGCAATCATAATGCTATAAGGGAAACGATAATTATGGACTGAATGATGGGCAAAGCGGCTAAATTTAAAGATGGCTAACAAATTGTGTTTTGTATAAAAGTTGCATGGCAGGTTCAGCTGGCATTAACGGATTAAAAAACCGTTTAGTCTTAACCGATGAGTAATAAATCAATAGGTTTTTTCAAGGCTGAAACCTTGATACGAAAGCTGAAGCTGTAACTGAATATGTTTAAGGAACCCACAAAGAAGACATTCTACTTTGAAGAATCTCAGTTTGCCACTTATGACATTTAAAACAAGAACTTGATTAATTTGTATCAAGGTGTTTATCAATGCAAGCACAATCGTTTCGGTCAAAATATGTCTCTTAAATAATTCAATTTGTCACAAAAAATTATGATTAATTATGAAAACTTGATGTTGTGTCAAAATTTATAAAATACTATATCATACTTAATAATTTTATGAATATTTAAACATTTTCTCTTATTGAACAGTTTTGTTAATGACTTATTCAATATGAACTGACATCCAACAAAGTTATTCTTAAAGCTGAACCTGTTTAAGTTTTGGAATTTAAATGGGTTTTTTATTATTAACTCTCGCACATACATCGGTTACGGCGCACCATGTTTCTATATGCATCCATCATGATGTTGTTTAGATGTTTATGTAGATTTGCGTGCTCATATATCATAATCATATCAAGACATTTGCCCCGATTAAGTGCATAAGTGCAGCCCCCCCAACAATCATAAAAAAATAACACAAAATATACCCAAAAAACACAAAAAACCAACTCGTATTTGCTTCGGCCCGTATCTGTATCTGTTGTATCTGTATTTGATATGCAGCTCTGCTTATCTTATCGGACGTGCTGCAGTGCAGCAATGTTTGGTTATGGTTTCAGTTTTTTGGTTTTGGTTTTCAAGTGTTTGTTGTTGTTGGTTTTGGGGGCTGCTTGTTGGCATTTCATACATTTTTTTATACCTGCCCAGTTGGCCGGTTGCTCGGGTGCCGCAACCTCTTGACTTGGGCGCACGACCCCCACCCCTCGACAAGCCTGTGTGTTTGTGTAGTTAACGTTTAACTTATTATTGTTTTATTATCAATCCGTTCTACAAACACACAAAACAACTCGCTAAGAATTTTTTCTACTCTTGTTTGCGCCCATTTCGTAATCCAACTTGTAACTTTTACTTAAGTTCTTTTTTTTTATTAGCTGCCTGAGTTGCTGTTGTTGTTGTTGTTGCGTATACGACGCGTTGCACTTTGAAGCAAATTTTCCATTTCTCTTCAGTCAGCAACAACAACAGCAAACCGATCGACACAATTTCCAGCTAAAATGGCGACTTAATTTGTTGACATCGCAAGTATCGCGAGTTTCGCATTTGCCTTTTGCCCAGCTCGAAAAAAATGAGAACACTTAAAACACAGCCATAGCACTCGAGGGCAGTTCAAAACGTCTGAATCTTAAGTAATTAAATAAAGTGACGAAAAAAAGAAAGTTCTTTTCGTGCGAAGATGTTAAAGAGATCCTTTGAGCTGCATGAAATGTATTGAAACCAAGCAATTGTCTTTTAAGTTCTTTAACCGATTTCTATAACTTTATAAACTGCTCTTCGTTGCTGTTGTTCGAATATTAATTGCAAACAAATATTGCGCAAACACATTAAAAACATTTATAAAGGGTATCATGAAGTTCCAGACTAAAGTGTATAGCAATTATCATAGCTCGTAGTATAATATTGATACAATTGATATCGAGATGGAAAATTTCAACCATCAAAATTAAAAACACACTTTTGGAGGTCATTCTAGTAGTTTTGCAGTATGTTCAATTAACACATTTGAATGCCAACTTTTTGCACTGCACTAAAAGGGTATCTCTTTGTCAAATCAACTACCAAATTTTCAATTTCAATCTCTGAGTTGTATATGAGATATTTGTTTTGTTTGTATCGTTAAGCAAAACATTTGTTTGCACAATATACTTTGGGGTAAATATTAGCATTTGGTTTGGCAAATAAGTTAACAATTTACTGCTGCCACCCCCTGTTTCCCTGGTCGGCATTCGCTTTAACGGCAGCTTCGAGTCGTTTGACGATATTCAGTGATCTTGTAGCTGCAAATTAATAAACGTAGCAGCCGGGTTCGCAATTGTGCAAATATTGAGATAGCAGCAACTTTGCCTATCGCCAATTGCCATATGCTAATGGATTTTTAGCTTTATCGTTGTTGTTGTTCCTATATAACATAATATTATAGTTGTTTGTACAGTAAATATATTCTGTTTTTGCCGGATATGGCTAGATAAGAAATATAACAATAATTATTGCTATGCCGATAAGATTCATTCAATTCACAAAGCAAAACTTCTTTCCCTTCGATATCCAGCACACATTTTCTTGGTTTTCTTTTATTTTTTTTTCCCAATTGTTAGAGCTCCCTAAGGGCTAAGCCAGCTCTGTAGAATCTGTAGCTTCGAGTGCCACTATGTAATTATATATTTTGCCTTACAACAAAGTGTTCGTTGACTGGTTTTGAATTATATGGCACGTCGTCGTCGTTGTTGTTGTAAATAAGCACAGCTGCAACAAATATGCAAATAAATGTCAAACCAAGAGCCGCACGTTCAATATGAATGGCAAAAAAACAACATACGGAGTTGACACGGATATTAACTGTGAATCTATTAGAGCATGGGGAGTGCGAGGACAATTGAAATTATTGTTTTGAAAACAGCTAGCAGAGAAATAATCCAAATGTTACGATAACGTTTAATGTTGCGCAATATATAGTAGTACGAGTGTTGATATTTTCGATTTTGAAACAGAACTGCTTATAATATGTTTCAAGGCAGTAAATAAAATCGATTTAAAAGTAAACTTACTAAATAGAACAGTTTATGAAATGCCTTTTGTTGATGTTATATGAAATTTAATAAGAAACAAATATTCCGAGTTTTTATAACCTTTTTCCAATAAAAAAAGCTTCCATAGCATATTTTTGTACAAACAGAAACCGAAAAATAGCTCCAAAAAAAGATTTACTTTGAAATGTCATCTTTAGAAATGTTTTAATATATGTGATTGGCAATATGGTAAACTGACTTAATTTTCTTCATGTTCAACTCAAACTCTTTTGTTTGCTTGCTTACCGAAGTTGTCTACCTTATTAGCTATCTTAAGCCATTTAAAAAAAAGTCTGAAACTAAATTTAGTTGTCTCTTTTGAGAAATTACCTGTTACAGGTCTTTAAACTACTCTAGTTTATCTTAAAATAACATTCACATTTTGCTTGGTTTTTTTTCTTCTGTATAACCTAAAAGTTTAAGTTAAAAGTTGGTGGCAAATACAATTTGCCTCTGTTTTCCATATTTTGTTTGTTTTCTTTCGCTTTTGGGCTACACTTTGTCCAGGCAAAACACAAAACACAACACAGCATAGACCACGGATTTGAAAGTCAAAGCGCATATTCTAGTCTGAACTCAGACTTTTCTTAAGCTTGCTTTGACTCTAAGTGTTGCTGTGTGTGTGTGTGTGTATGTGTTTTTAGCTGGTGCTTGAAAAACCACATTCCATAGTGTGCCTGGCCACACTGTGGAGCCACAAAGACTCACACACAACAACAACTACAGCATCCACTGAGAGCCAGCCCCATAAAATGGTGTAAGCTCTGGCTAATTACAGTGTCAGGCACGCGCTCGCTCAATGCAACTTTGTACCTGTGTGTGTGTGAGTGTGTGTGTGTGCAGCTGTGTGCTGCGTTGCTTTGCATAGCATTTCTATAATTCCTGATTAAGACTTCATATAGAAAGAAAAAAATACCTTAACAAATCGCCAATTGCCAGATAATTTTTTTTTCTTTATTTTTAAGCTGTTGATCTTTAATGCTAGTTTTCTGTTGTTGTTGTAAGTTTTAGCAAGTCAACTTTAGTACACAGTGCGCAGTATGTACAAAAAATACTGGTTTTTCTAAACCCACACAGACAAACACACACACAGTAGACTTACACAAATATGCTAGTTGCAATCAACTGCAGTTTGGCTGCTGCGATTGCGCAGCTCTCTTAGCTGTTCTCTCTCGCTCTCTCTCTTTCTCTTTCTCTATATCTTTCTTATTTTTTGCTTTCTGCTCTACACACACACACACAGGCATATTGTTTTTTATTTTTGTTTACACAGTTTATGACAATTTTTCTGACACAAACTTTTTTTTTGAATATTCGAATGCACAGACAAAATTGTAAGTTTCAACTTGTGATCCTATACAAAGTCTTTTCGCTGGATTGTGTCTTCTCTTGTTTGTGTGTGGGCGTTTTTTTCGATTTCGAAACATGCAACAGCAGCTTCCGCAGCTTCGTTTGCCCTGCCCACGTATTTTTTGTAGCTTGTTTTTGTTGCTGTTGTTTTGCGTCTAGTTCTATGCCTAAAAATAGATGAAAATGTTGCGTTAGTGGCAAAAAATAAAAAAAATAACATTGCTTATAGCCATGGGCATTGAACAGTCGTAACCAAAAATGGCGCCAGGGCGTGCTCATTAAATACCAGCTATAATATGGAGGGGTTTTTTGATCTTTACTCGGCTCAACTCTTCTCTTCTTCCTTTTGCTCGTTGTCAGGTTTTGGACTTTTGCACACAAAAGCGCAATCGCGTCAGGCTTATCTAATGGCAGCATTGTTAAGCCTTGCTTCAACTACTCATTCTAGTTGTTGCTGTTGTTGTTGTTGTTGTTGTTATCATGCGGCACGACCTGCGCCCAATTGTTTCGACTCTTAAATGAACGCGCATCGAACACGAAATGGGCAACAAGCAACAAAACCTCAAGACAGGGCCAGCTCTTTTTTTTTTGTGGCTTGAGGTCTTTTCGATTTTGTGTTGTTGTTGTTCGGTGCTTTGTTGTTGCATGATCTGCGCTAAAAAGCAAAACAAAAATTTGTTGTTTTTGCTGTTGTTGTTGTTCATGAAGATGCGCGCTTGCAGCGTTTTCTGCGAAAGCTCGTTGCGCTTATTTGCCTTTGTCTTCGTGACGCCACGACATAGAATATACATACAACAACAACAACAACAGCAACTGTGCAACAACAACAATAACTTATGAAAGAAAGTTGCCGCAAGTTAGCAGAATTGTTTTTTGCAAAATCTGCGCACGTAACTCGTAGCGATTGCTTGGCCTGTAGCCAACTCCAATGGAGGAAGGTGGCTGAGGGGTGCGGGGTGCTCGTTGCAAGTATCTTTAATGAGCAGCGTGAATTTAATGGCCAGTCGCAAATGTATTTATTAAGCGCTTTTACACAATTTCATTGTAAATTGAACGCGTGCCGCGACTGAATTGTCGCAAAACACAGTTATGAATTATTTATGTGGCAACGTTGCAACCTAACAACTCAGCCAGCAAACAACTATAGCAAAGCTGTCTGCTGTTGCTTGTTAATGCCACAACAACAACAACAACAGCTTAAACACACACATGGCTAATCTATGACACCTAATCACAGACGGCAGGCAGGCTATTGTTGCATCTGCATAAGTATATATACGTTGTACATTTATATATATATATATATATATAAATATAGCTATATGACGATATATGACGAACTTTCACCGCAGGTTTATTTTTGTAAGAGATCAATGTACTTGTCTCAATTCAAATTGTGGCAAGAGCCTCCTAGCTAGCGGCACTAACGGCCGACGCCTTATAATTTTTTTTCCTTTCAACTCATTTTATATTTTTACCGATCAGAATCTGCCCACTTTGAGTAAGAGGGTGGGGGGGCATGCTGAGCAAACATTGATTCTATGTAGGTAAAAAATAAGGAAAAAAAAACAAAGCATGCTTAATGCCCTTTTAAATCTTTTGTTATTTAACAACAAAAATCTATGGCTTTTAATGTTGCTGCTGCTTGGCATGTTGTTGCTTGTTGGTTGTTGTAGCCGCAAGGCAAAGGTACAAAACGAAGAGCGATGGGCAGCAAAACTCAGCAATCCAGATGGTTTGGGCCACAGAGTTAAAAATCTTTTCCACGAAATGAAAATACACACAAACCAACCAACAGACAGACAGCTAGAGGGAAAAAGAACATGAAGGAGACGGAGACGTAGATGAAGAAGAAGATGATGACAATGATGAAGAGGTCTAGTGACGGAGGGGAGAGCGCACATAAACGTGAGCAACAACAACAACAACAACAACAATATGCACAACCAGAACCGGCTAAGCGAGTCTCAAAAATTGAGTAGAGAGAACTGAATCTGAGGAGAGTTCAGAGTCTGCAATAGAGACTCTCGAGTCTTGAGTTCTAGCATTTGTTGCAGCACTCAAATCGATTATGCAGCCGTTTGGCTTGCCACACGAAAATGCGTCGTGCTTTCAACCCCCTGTCCGCCCGATGCCAACAAACTTTGGCCTTTTCACCAGCGGCAAACCAAGACCGCTAAAGAAAAATAAAAAATTTAGAAAGTCAGCAGCGAACATCGAACAGTGCACAGCGCTTGGAATGCGGTTGGGTCTATTAATCAGCGCGTCAGCAGCAGAAAGAGAGAAAAAGCTAGAGGTAGAATGAGAGGCAGAGAGAGGGGTATTAAGAGGCGCTAGAGCTCGTCAGAGGGCGAAGTTGAAGATTGAAGTTGAGTTGTTTGATGGCTCTAAACAAATACAATCGATAATCAAATACAATGTCGCTATGTGTGTGTGTGTGTGCGAGTGATGCTAACCTCAAATCCCCCTTAAGCACAATTCTCTTGCCTAGCAAATATTGTATACTCGTAGTATGTACACAAGTTTGTTGCCTAAGTCTTTTGTTTTAATGAGCACATCGCTTGAATTATGACTTTGATTTGTTCTCAGACAAAGATTGAGAGACGGAGACAAAGTCGTCTCTCACTCATTAGCGTCGAGACACTTAGCCTAAGGATTACAAATTAGCCTTTTTGCCACACACAAATACACACACATACAGTCACAGGCAATGCGGGCGTGTCCGCAGCTTGAAGAAAAATCGCATATGCAACATCTCAAGCATTTCACAAGAAACATAAAAAGCCCCCTGCCTTGCTTCTTGCGGCCTTTTCGTGTCTCAAGTTACACAGGCCAAAAGGAGCAGCAAAAAAAAACGCTGCTGATAAATTGTGCGCGATAAAGCTGCGCTGTCGTAGCCGCATTTGGCTTGAAAAGGGTTTCATGCGGCGCGGTATGAGAAATGCCAAAGCAGCAAAAGAAGAGCTGCAACTGGCCAGCGGGCCTGTTGGCTTCAGCATCGTGCCAGCATCATCATCAAAGCAACAGCAAAAAAACAAAGCCAAAGAATTTGTACGAAAATTGTTGCGCTTCGATTTGCCAGCAGGCAAGCAAGGCAGCCGCTTTTGATCAATGTCCGCCGTTGAGTCCAAGTCCGAGTTCGAGTCCCAATGTCAACTGCAGCCTCACCTTTTATTTTAGTCTTTGGGCGCTGCGGTATGCATTGCGGCGCATAACTGCAGGCATTTAATACTTATTTTTTGCTTGTTTCCCAAGCCTCTTCGAGTCAAGAATTTCGCATTTCTGGCGACAAACAAAATATTTCTGTACAATATTTCGTTGCAATCTTTTCTCATAATTATTGTCTTTGTCTTTGCCTTTCCACGAAATGAAATCAATAAAATGCGCAATATTTATGGCTATCGATATTTATTTTTTGTATTTCTTCTTGTGACACTCTTTTTCTGATAATTAGTTAAGCTAGTGGGTGTGTGTGTGTGTGTGTGAGTGTGAGTGAGTGTGGACCCCACCACTGCTTGTGGGCAGCCCCAATGCATCAAGTGGGTGTCTATATCTTCTTTACGACTCCATGACACATGGCACACTTTTGCAACCCACACACATAAGTTGCAATATAGTATGCGACGACCCACGTAGCCCTTTTTTGTCTATAGATTCTATTCGTTCATTTCGAATAATATAATCATCTAGTAGTCGTAGTTGTAGTAGGCCATGCAAATCAATGGCAGATGTGTGTGTATACAAAGCTAAAACAGGTCGCTGACTAATGATAACAGACGGAGTCACAGTCGGGCCTGTCCCCGTCCCTGCCTCTAAAATCGAAAAACTGCGTGGGCTGCTAATTATTGAAAACGCCAACTGAACTTAGACTTGGCAGCGCCCACTTGTTTGTTGCTGTTGTTGTTGTTGTTTTGTTTCTTTTTTACTTTGTTTAAGTTGTTTTCATTGCTTCCGAGCGAATTAAATATATACATATATACAAAAGACTTAGGCAACAAACTTGCGCTGTGCAGCCTTAGCTATTTCCGTTTAGTAATTCGAAATGAATTTCGTTTGAATTTAATTTCTTAACATTTGCATTCACCTGTAGCCACATAATTCAACACCTACCTGTGTCTAATTAAACAACGGCCTGAAATTATATTTAGCCCACACATTGAGTTGTTATTGTTGGCTGTTGTTCCGCTGAAATCAAGCGTGAAATTTCTTTAGCTTTCACTGTACGAAAATCGATGAACAAAATCACTTGAGTTCTTAAAGTTTTCCCGTAAGAAGTTAAGTTTAAAGAAGTCCCAAACTAATTTCTAAAGCTTCCTGTTAATTAACCTTCGGATTTTGTGTATTTCAACTAAATCTGTCTTAACAGTTGATTTGCTTTAAGTCAATCGTTTTACTTAAGTTCATATCGTTTCTATACTTTGTTTCCTCTTAATAAATGTGTCTATACTTTCTTACTTAAACCTCTATCACACCTTTTCTGCTTAAAATCATTCTCATTCAAATCTTATTTGTACCATTATTTCTGACACTTAATCTAAAATCCAACACTTGCATATTTTTCATTACAGTTTGCATTGGCACGAAGAGTCGCCTTTCGGTGCCCTCGAATCGGGATCATCATTATCGCAATCTGCGCGATCGTTACACGAATTGCACCTATGTCGATGGCAATTTGGAATTAACCTGGCTGCAGGATCCCAACTTGGATCTCAGCTTTCTGGCCAACATACGAGAGGTGACAGGCTACATACTAATCAGTCATGTGGATGTTACCAAAGTGATATTCCCAAAGTGAGTGAACAAAATTCAAAGAAATTCCTATCACATTGATACTAATTGTTTATCATACTTTATAATTTAAGACTTCAAATAATACGTGGCCGCACGCTCTTTAGCCTTACGGTTGAGGAGGAGAAGTATGCTTTGTTTGCCACCTACTCGAAGATGAACACGCTGGAAATGCCCGAGCTGCGAGATATACTGCAGGGCTGGGTGGGTTTCTTCAACAACTACAATCTTTGCCATACGCGTTCGATTGTCTGGCGCGAGATTTTGTCGGGCGTCAATGATAATTACAATTACACGTACAATTTTACGGCGGATGAGCGCACGTGTCCCAAGTGCGATGCTTCGTGTCAACGTGGCGCCTGCTGGGGCGAGGGTCCGCACAATTGCCAGAAGTTCAGCAAGATTACATGCGCTCCACAGTGCGCCCAGGGTCGCTGTTTCGGCCCTGGACCGAGGGATTGTTGTCATCTATTCTGTGCTGGTGGCTGTACGGGTCCAACGCAGAAGGATTGCATTGCGTGCAAGAATTTCTTTGATGATGGCGTCTGCAAGGAGGAATGCCCACCCATGCGCAAATACAATCCCACCAACTATGAGCTGGAGACAAATCCTGAGGGCAAGTATGCCTATGGAGCGACTTGTGTGCGTGAGTGCCCCGGCCATTTGCTGAAGGATAATGGCGCCTGTGTTCGTAGCTGCCCTTCTGACAAGATGGCCAAGGATGGCGAGTGTGTTGCCTGCAACGGACCCTGCCCCAAGACCTGCCCCGGCGTTCCGGTTCTACACTCAGGCAACATTGATTCGTTTAAGAACTGTACTGTTATTGAGGGCAGTATCAGGGTATTGGATCAGACCTTCTCGGGCTATCAGGATATATTCACGAACTACACAATCGGCCCACGCTATATGCCAATGCATCCCGATCGCTTGGAGGTCTTCTCAACGGTCAAGGAGATCACTGGCTTTCTGAACATTGAGGGTGTCCATGACAAGTTCAAAAATCTATCGTACTTTCGCAACTTGGAGGTTATCCATGGACGACAGGTTATGGAGAGTTACTTTGCCGCACTATCGATTGTCAAATCATCGCTTTCCAGTTTGGAGTTGCGCAATCTCAAGCGTATCAACTCGGGCAGCATTGTCATCCAGCACAACAATCATCTCTGTTATGTCAGCAACATTCGTTGGTCTTTGGTTCAAAAGTCCAATGATCAAAAGCAGTTTATCAATGAAAATCTCAATACCTCGGCATGCCGTAAGTACACAGCTATATTATTGTCTTAAGATTGCAATTCTAACTCCCTTGTTCCTCTACCAGGAAAAGCTGGTCAGGTCTGTTCGGATCAATGTAATAGCGATGGCTGTTGGGGCGCTGGATCGGACCAGTGTTTGAACTGCAAGAGCTTCAACTACAATGGCACCTGCATTGCAGACTGTCGCAATGTCTCCAAGTAAGTAACAAACTCTTTTAATAACCTACTACTAGTCTGATATTGAGTAAACTTCCTATTGTGATCCCTGTTTAACCCAATTTTTCCTCCCTATCACTCCACAGCACGTATCAGTTCGATTCGAAGACGTGCAAGAAATGCCATCTGGAGTGCCGTACGTGTTCCGGACCCGGTGCCGAGCACTGTGATGAATGTGTTAACGTTCGAGATGATCAGCACTGTGTTAGCGTCTGTCCGGACGATAAGTACTCAGACTTTGGTCTTTGTCGCAAATGTCACGAAACCTGTGAGGGTTGCACTGGACCAAAGAATACCATTGGACATGGCGCTTGTAATTCATGTAATCTGGCAATCATCAATGCCGATGCGACTGTAGAGCGTTGTCTGCGCAAGGATGACAAGTGTCCCGATGGCTACTACTGGGAATATGTGCATCCGCAGGAGCAGGGCTCACTTAAACCTTTGGCAGGCAAGGCCATTTGTCGCAAATGTCATCCACGCTGTGAACTATGCACCGCCTATGGCTTCCACGAGCAGGTCTGCTCCAAGTGTGCTGGCTACAAGCGCCGCGAACAGTGTGAGGACGAATGCCCGGCGGATCATTATGCGGATGAGGAGAAGCGTGAGTGTTTTGAGTGCCATCCGGAGTGCAAAGGCTGCACAGGACCTGGCTCCGAAGATTGCCAGGCCTGTCGCAACTTTAAGCTGTTTACCGAGAGTGAAGTCTACGATAATACCACACTATTCAATTGCACCTCAAAGTGTCCAGCCGAGTTACCGCACGTTAACTATCAATCTCACATCATTGGACCACATTGTGTGTCCAGTCCGCCTAGGGGCTCCAAGCTGACAGCTGGCCTTAATATCCAGACGATGGTCATAATCTTTGTGGCTGTATTTTTCCCTGTTATTTGCGTGCTTGGCGTCATTGTCTTCATCTGCCGACAGAAACAGAAGGAGAAAAAGGAAACGGATGACTTGGCAAAGGTGTTCTTCGGCTGCGAGGACTCGGAACCATTGCGGCCCTCCAACATTGGCGCCAACCTAAGCAAACTACGCATTGTCAAGGATGCGGAACTACGCAAAGGTGGTGTCCTTGGCATGGGTGCCTTTGGGCGTGTCTACAAGGGCGTCTGGGTGCCAGAGGGTGAGAATGTCAAGATACCCGTTGCCATCAAGGAGCTGCTGAAGACCTCCGGTGCCGAGTCGAGTCAGGAGTTCTTAAATGAAGCCTACGCCATGGCCACTGTGGAGCATGGCAATCTTCTCAAGCTGCTCGCTGTTTGCATGTCCTCACAGATGATGTTGATTACACAGCTTATGCCACTGGGCTGCCTGCTCGACTATGTGCGCAACAATCGCGACAAGATCGGCTCCAAGGCTCTTCTCAATTGGTCCACTCAAATTGCCAAGGGCATGTCCTATCTGGAGGAACGTCGCCTCGTTCATCGTGATCTTGCTGCACGCAATGTTTTGGTGCAGACGCCTTCGCTGGTTAAGATAACAGATTTTGGCTTGGCCAAGTTGCTCAGTTTGGACTCCAATGAGTATAAGGCGGCTGGTGGCAAAATGCCCATCAAATGGTTGGCTCTAGAGTGCATTAGACACAGGGTCTTTTCCAGCAAATCGGATGTCTGGGCCTTTGGTGTGACCATTTGGGAACTGTTGACTTTTGGCCAGCGACCACATGAGAATATTTTGGCCAAGGATATACCTGATCTCATTGAAATGGGTCTTAAGCTGGAACAGCCAGAGATCTGCTCCCTGGACATTTACTGCACACTGCTCTCCTGCTGGCAATTAGACGCCGATCTTCGACCGCCTTTCAAGCAGTTGACCAACGTTTTCGCTGAGTTTGCACGCGATCCTGGTCGTTATCTGGCTATACCCGGTGATAAGTTCACACGTCTGCCTGCCTATACGAGCCAGGACGAGAAGGATCTCATACGCAAGCTGGCGCCAACAACAGACGGCTCCGAGCCCATTGTCGAAGCGGATGACTATCTGCAGCCCAAGACAGCAGCCGGTCCTAGCCATCGCACAGATGGCACTGATGAGATACCCAAACTCAATCGCTATTGCAAGGATCCCAGCAACAAGAACTCCAACAGCGGAGGCAGTGGAATCAATGGTGACGATGAAACCGATTCCAGTGCAAGGGAAGTGGGTGTTGGTAATCTACGCCTTGATTTGCCTGTCGATGAGGATGATTATTTGATGCCCACGTGTCAGAGTAATCCAAATGGCGGAAACAACAACAACAACAATAACAGCAACAATCCCAACAACAACATGGCAACAGCAGCCACTGGCTATATTGATGTCATTGGTGTAAGTATTATAAATAGATTGAGAAGAAACTTCAATAATTAAACAAATTGAATTCTCTTTGTCTCTTACAGGTGCCTGCGAGTGTAGATAATCCCGAGTATCTATTAAATGCATTAAGCGCTGGCGAAGCGCCAATTCCTACACAAACGATTGGCATACCTGTGGCAGGTGTGCCCGGCACAATGGAAGTTAAAATGCCGGGCAGCGAATCAACTAGTTCCGATCATGAGTACTACAATGATACGCAGCGAGAGTTGCAACCATTGCAAATACTGCGCTGTCGCAACACGGAGACGCGAGTGTAGTCCGCAGTTGCAACACACGCACACACTGCCAGAATGTAACAAAAATGTAATCAACATCGGATATCAATCTTGCCACGTAGTACCCAAGTGCCTTTTGAACCACCCATCGCCAGATAGATGTCAATTTAGTCCAGTCTGCTCTGAGGTGTGCCTTCTGAATGCTGTTATCATAGATACAAACAAAACAAAACATAACATAACATAACCATACGTCTGTAATAGTTGTAGTAGAAAAAAACAAAATCAAGTGTAGCTATATAGTCGTGTACAGTACTATCGATATTATTTTCCCCATTATCCCCAATTTTCACTCTTATGCATATAGCATGTATATCTACATAGTTTTGTATTTTAGTGTCCAGTCGCTTAACAGCGCTTGTAGATTCAATGTAATTACAAGAACAAAACACCGATAGTGCATTTCTTAGACGCCAACGAAACCAATAATTGAACCTTGAGCAGATTTCTGTTTATTGGTTTTGGTATTGCGTTGGTCGAACACTAAGCTAAAATATATATCTAGTTCATGTAGCAGCGGACTGTCGCAGTTGTATCAAACAATGTCTGTTTGTATAAAAATATAAATAGGAATAATAGGCTTTTAGTAAATAGTTTCCATCTGTGATATAGTTCCTAGAAAATTCAGAATAGTTGTTTAAGGTTTTTTACTTATGTACTTTTGAATTAACTCAAACGATTTACTACAACCCACTGTAAAACTTATTTAATGGGCCTTATTTCAAAAATTGATTCGAAAATAAATAAAGATACAAGAAAAGATTTGATTTGAAACAGCAAACAATAAATCCCGAGCGTGCCATGCATCGAAAATGCAATTCTCCTAAAGATTTCGAATATTTGTTGGCACATTAAGGTTGAAACTGAAAATATATGTAATTGTAAGCTCTTAGTCTAATATATAATGATCAAAGATATTTATGTAAATAATATATACAATATATATACACAATTGTAATAATTTAACATAGTAACTAATCTGTACGCGTACTTCTTATAAAAATGTAGATTTTTACTTTGCGTATACAATTTTAAATAGTATATACTTATACATAAATATTTTAGTTTAACATAATTGAAATTAATTTACGAGTACCTACGCAAAGATATGCATAAATGAGTAAATAAAATGATTTTAAAATAAATGTTCAATAAATGTTTTTATTGTGGGGTACTGTTTGAAAAGTTATTAATCTCTAAATTTCAGTCGTTTTCCAGGTGTGGGAGGTCGAGCGGGTGGGTCCTTAGGAGTCTTCTCGTTATCTGAGAAGATAGGGCAAGATTGCTGGGGTGATTGTGCAGTCTGGCAGTGTAGCTGGTACTCATCTTTGAGATAACCTCCTTGACCAGAGGCATGCGCAGTTGGCTGTGGATGGTGGCGTTGTCATGGTACACGTGAGCACCGGATATGATTCGGAGTGCTTTGTTTTGAAAACTTTGAATCAGCATCCGATTACTCTTGCTCGCGGTACCCCACAGCTGGATGCCATAAGACCAGGTGGGCCTGAGAATGGCCTTGTAAACTTGCCTTGCTTAACTCTTATCATCATCTTCGACTTTCTGCCGATTAGCTAGTAATATTGTCGCAGCCTCAAGTCAGCCTGTTTCAGTTTTCGGCCGAGGTGCGCACGCCATGTGAGCCTCCTATCCAGGGTGATACCGAGCTATTTTGGAGTAGCCTCCTCAGGGATCTCTGCTCCGTCTAAATAGACGGGCGGACAATTACCAGGGCGCAGAGCGAACGTGGTTTGCGTGGATTTATCTTGATTAACTGAAATGTTCCACCTTTTCAGCCAGGCGTCAAGCATATTTAATTGCTGTTGTATTAGGTCGGAGGCCTCCTGGGGCAGAGAGATCGGTGGCTTTAAAGGCAGTGTCTTCAGGGTATGTGGCTGCAATCTGGTTACCGTTACGGTAGATGGGCATGTCGGCTGTGTACAAGGTATATAAAATAGGACCAAATACACTGCCTTGTGGTACTCCAGCTGATCCTCCCACCACACCTGCTCTTACACACCTAAAGACATCTAAACTTAACTGCCAAGTATTCAAGCTGACAATTAACTAATGCGCGCACGGGTAGATCTTAAATAAAAATCAATACAGATAAAAAAGATTCAGTCTTGGGAATTTATTAATTCACCCCTTCAAAAACGTATCCAACCTTAAAAGTGTGCTTTAAAAATAAATTTTTATATTTTGTTGTTCATCCTAAAACTATGCTTTGATTTGTATTTTATTTTTCTGCCAAGCGCCACCTATTGGCATGTCTGTTAGAAATTTTCTAGTCTCGCGTCACTTCAACGCTGATTAGCAGGTGGCGCTTTATACAAGTTGAGCCGTTACAAAATTAAACGCATACAAATTCACATTGTTTTCTTTTGATTTAATTTGAAATACGCAATTAGACAATTTAATGGATTTTGCTAAAAGTGGGCGCAAACTGTGTTCATTTTGTTTTTTTTTTTTTTTTTTTGTTTCATTTGAGTATTTATACTTTGCACATAATTGTAGAGCTTGTCGGTATGTATGTATGTATATGTATATGTATTATATGTATGTTTATTTGAAAAGTTATTCCATAGTTTACATTCATTAAAAGTTCAATTACATCAATTACGTACTACAAAAACTATTGCTGTGAATTAATTGATTTTATTGTTGTTGCATACATAATTTGTTTCGATAGCTACACATATTATATTATGTATGTACGTATTATAAGTAATGCTTTCGAGACAATTCCCAAAAAGAAAAACTGTCTGTCTGGCTATTTTTGTTTTTATGCAATTAAATAACCGAAAGTCCATAATTTCTAAGCACTTAAAACAAACAGAGAAACTTATCCGAAAACTATGCAAAACTACTCAACTTGGGTCGTAAACAAATCAGTGCTGGGCGCTTTGGGCTCTATCTTAAAAATTCTAAAAAGAAATGCTAGGCATGTAGTAGCATGTAAATGTGTGTGTGTGTGTGTTGAGTGTATGTGTGTGTGTGTGAGAATGAGCTGGTTTTAATTGCCAGCAAGAACCTAATTGATATAAACATTAAATAACATTTGGATTCAGAAAATGTTTGCAAAAAACCCACCCTACCCTACTGCCTGTCCCACCCATGCCTACTAACCCCCTCTCGAGCAATTAGTGTGCAACTCGCACATAGATTAAGATTACACAGTGCCCAGAACATTGACATAGACGCTGTTCGTCTGGACATGGAGCCTATCACATTGGAACGCGACGGACGAGCAAATACTCGGAGAACTGCTGACCCTCGACACCGCCACCAGTGCTTGCCTCAATGGTGAAGCCAGCATTGAGCAGACGTGTGAGCACCTGAACGGAGTTCAACTTGCAATAGCCATTGAGTGGGAAGCGTATGATTTGGCGCCAATCACCCTGGTTCCAGGAGACGCCGCTGCGACTCGATTGCGTTGCCTGATTGGCCTCCGGAAACAGTTCGTCGAGCAGTGCCCGTTCCGCCGATAGCATTATGCGTTCACCCAGATCGGGTGAAATGTGCAGCGCCACAACTTCATAATTGCATTCGGGCGCGCCGCTTGTCCTTGGGCTGCTCTTAATATGACGTGCTGGTGGTGTGGGTGGCGCCACCAAATAGTTGCCATTGCGAACACGCTCCTTACGCATGCTCTCCAGCTGCTTAATCATCGCTGCCAGCCAATACCATAGAAGTATAAAAGATTACATGTCCACAAATTAGCAACAGGTTGGTTATACTACACCGATGCATATTGTTATAACAGCAGAGAGACTCTTTTATTGTGTAATACACTTCAATCAAGGAGGCTTTCTGCTGTTCAAGTTAGATTAATAATAAAATATATATATTTTCTGAATGCTTATATGTGTGTAACACTTACGTTCCACTTCGTAGTAGCGCGCTTCCTCAAGCAACAATTCGAGATCGGGAAAATCATCAGCAATCAATAGTCTTGAGTTTCTCATATAGTTTAGTATATGGCGAAACATGCCACCATCTCGATCAATGAAATAATGCTGCTTCAAAGAGTCAAGCACAATGGGTATCTGTCCATTGAATAGCTTGGCCAGTTTCGACTCGGGATATTTGGTAAGCGTCTCCAAAGAGCTCGTATAAATTGTGCCGCCCACATCGATGTGAACGGGTGCCGTATAGCGTGAGGCAGCTGCCACACACGGTATGCCAGAGATGGGCTTGTGGTTGTGCAAATAGGAACTGGCACCAGCCGAGGCGCCACCAGGTCCACCGCCTGCAGCTGCCGCAGCAGCAGCAGCCACAGCGGCTGCAGCCGCCGCACCAGGCAAACCCAACGGCGTCACTGAGGAGCTGGCGGGCGGTGTTGTTGTGGGCGATGAGGAATTTGAGATCGTTGGCGAAACGGTGGGCGAAGCGCTAATACAAACAATTGTTAATCCAATAAAAACAAAACTCGCCAAAAAACTGTTAACGTTTTCTATCGAGTGCTGCGTACCTGATTTTAATATCGCTGCGGGTATATATGCGGCCCGTGGAGGATAAATCGCGCGGCTCGAGGCCCTTTGCATCTCTTTCGCGCTCTCGATCCATATCGCATTTTTTGCTGCAAAAAATCAAAATAAGACAGATTAGTAAGGTACTCAACTGAGCTGCTTGGATGAGCCAATGTAAAAATCAGCCTGAGAACCAAACATTCACTGCAACTTGATTACAACATGCAACATGCCCAGAGACAGACAGGCAGGCACAACAAACGTGACAAAGCAAATGCCCCAAAACAACAACATGAAAATGGCTTTAAGCGTTTGCGTCTCGTTGAAGAGTTCAAAGTTGTTTTCTTCGCATATATAATGCAAAAGTATTTCATATGATTTTGTGTGGGAATATATTTGGCTTTTCATTGCGTTTAACTCACTTATGCTGAGGAGGAGTCGTTGTTGTAACAGCCCCATCCCTCCCCCGCCAGACAGAAACACACACACACAGAGCCCGAAGCTGCAGTTGCAGTTGCTGTTGCAGCCACGACAAGACAAAAAATGTAGTGAGCGCAACGGGGAGAGATACGAATGGCGGCTGTGGCACCGTCAAATTGACCACAGGGCATGCGCCTCGATTTTCACACGAAAATCACGTTGATTTGAGCATCGTTATGGCAACAAACTGCGAGCTCGCTGAAGTCGCCGACAAAGCAACAGCAACAACTGCAACAACTGCGTGCAGAAATGCGGCATCACGCACGCTAATTATGACATGTCAAGCCCTGTCCAACATGACGTATACGCAATGTTAACAGAGTGCTACAAAATCAACGCATTTCCCTTCTTGATTATGGCATCAGCTCACTCAATCGCTATCGTTATCATTATCTTTCTTGCTGTCTCTATCTTCTCCATCATCATCATCATCATTTCTCCCCATCTCTTTCACTCTCTCTCTCTCTCTCTCTCTCTTTATCTTTCTGTCCGTCTCCAAGCTGTCGTATCATTAGCAGACGTCATGGACAACAAATTAATAAAACTCAATCAAACCGATGCCGCGGGTAGTTGCAAGAGGATTATATCTCTACTATTTACCACCTTCCTTTCCCCCTTTGCACTCTTGGCATTTTTATGACATTCACTTGGTCATGCTCGTTTATATCAATACCCTGTTATTTTTATAAATAGGGGAAGGCTTTCTTTGATTCTATAAGCTTTAAGTTAAGTTATAAGTTCTTGATTCTTGTTTAATGAACTTTAGCTAATGGAGTTTCGAATAAGCAATAAAATTGACAATTAGTCCAAAATAAAGGGAATAATGGTTTTATAAAACAATCTTTTCAATCCTTGCTCAATAACTTTCCATTAAAGAATAATGAAAACTATGTTTACTTTTGTACCAAACCGTACTTTTAACAAACTTCATAGTATATGATCCATACCCATTACATTTTACAGGGTATACTTCAATCCGAATATATTTTCATAGCTGGCTAATATGTTTTGTTTTCTCATGTTTTATCTGTTATGCGCATTAGGCCACAGAGCAATTGCCCGGTTGTCAGTTTGTCCGTTGATGCATGCAGTTTACTTAAATATCCATTTTCATTGCCATTCGCCCTTGACCCCCTCTCCATTCCCCCGACTTTTTATCATCTCTTCTTGTGCCCAGCGTATTTACTAAACAAGTTTGCTTTTTAAAATGTTTTAAGCCCTTGAGCTATATGGCGCTGGTAATTACGATTTGATTAACTTTAACTACATGAGCATTCACATTCGCATTTACATTCACATACTCACATTTCCACAAAATAAAAAAGATGAAGGAAAAAAATGCCAAAGCAACGTTAAAAATAGGGTTAAAAAAAAAGAATTGCTAAAGAAAATGGCCGCGGGGCAATTCTCATGGCAAGTGCATGTGTTTGTTTGTTTGTATGTGTGTGTGTGTGTGTGTGTGTACAGCTGCGTTGGTTTTCTTTTTTTTATTAATTTACAACAATTATTAAAGCTCAATAAAACATGCGGGCCCAATGACTGACTTGACTGGCTTAAATGCCAAACAAGAACAACATACATATGTATGTATATGTGTGTATGTATATGTGTGTATGTATGCAAAACAACAACAACTATTTGAGGTCTGCTCTGCAGCCAGAAAACAATTCAATTTCAATTGCTTTGCGGTCCACTTGAGGCAGCTTGCAAGCAAGCAGGTTGCTGCAGCTTTAGCTGTTAACACACAGCAGGTGCAGCAGGCGCAACAAACACACACACACACACATACACATACGCCCACTGTTAACGGTATTGTGCATAAGCAGAGACACACACACAAGGCAGCTTTGCAGTTTTGCCAGCTATTCTAGTCCAATAGCGCCTAAAGCAATATCTTTTCTAGGCAGCGACCACAACAGCAGACATAACGAAGTGAGACTGAGAAAGACAAATTGGGTAAGAGAGAGAGGGAGAGAGTGAGGTAGCGATATTCGCAGCGCCTTTGGTTACACTTCAGTTTAGCATGAAATTTTGAAGAGTTGCTATTTTGCCAAATGCTGTTGTTGTTCTGACTAAAAGAGAGAGAGAGGAAGGGAGGGATGGGAAGCTATAGTCTTGCCTCGACCTGTGTCTGTCAAGCTGCTTGCGCTGCATTTGCATTTGCATGTGGGCGTCACTCTAGTTGTTGGCTACCACAATACGCCCAACCCTCCCTCATCCAAATGCTTAGCCGGAACACGAACATATATATCTTCGCCTGGCTGACATCTTTGGTTTGCCTTTTAATGGCATTGCCATTAACTCAGCTCGACTTGCATATTGCTTAGCCTTTGTTTTGGCCCAATATTCAGTTTTAGATTACACATGGCAGAGTGAGTGATAGAGCGAGAGGGGAGAGAAAGGGAGAAGTATGTTAGTGTGTGTAGGCAAAAAGACAGCTTATTATTTGGTATTGTTCAAATTTTGGACAAAACTATCGAGTGGCAGCTGCTGTTGTTGCTGCTGCAGTGCCTGGGGGGCCAAATAATTTAGCAGAGTTCGTAGCATAGACAAAAGCAGCCGTTGGCCAAGAGTAGTGGACTAGCTGGCCTGCCTCTACTTTACTGTCTGCATGCTCCTCAGCCACAGGCAGCTCAATCTCAAAATGCGACATGGCCCAGCCCCATCAATTGGTGATAGAGTGTAGTCCTTGCCTCAGCTCTTGTCAACCAAACCAAAATGAAAACCCACACATAAAAGCGATAACAAAAGCCAAGAAATGAGCTAAAGTGCACACACACACACACACACACACAGCTAGTAGTGATACACACCTCAGCAGAGGTTGACGTTGACGTTGACGCTGACTATGTAACCCCTACAAAATGTCCTGCGGCTAGGCAACCTTCCGCACACAAAGGCCAGCCAGGCAGGCAGCCAGCCAGCCAGCCAGACACTGTGTCCTGTGCTGCATACCCACCCAACCACCCACTTCTTTTCCCTTCCCACCATCCATCCCCTTATGTGCACTGGCGAAAAAGGGCAAAACGCTCGTCTTTGCCTTTGGCGATCGTTTGGAATTAGTGCGGAAATCATGGATGGATACGAAACGAAACCAAAACCAACAGCAACCAAAACACAAACCCAAACACCCAAACGAAGCCAAGCCAAGCCAAGCCAAGCCATCAGCCAAGAGCCAAGGAGCAGCTCATATATAGCAAAAGGTGTTTGAAGATTGCAAAGGGGGGGGAAGAGAAGTGTGGATTGCTCTGCTCCCGTACAGAGCGAAAAAAATCTAATAACAAAGTCCAGGATGTCAAACTTAATTCCATTCAAGAAGAATTTTTCTGGATTTTATACTGATTTCAAGCATGAAGAAATGATTTTTTAATTTCTGGAATACTTCAAACGAGTTTCTTTGAGTTCAGTTACAGAATGACTTTTCGATGGCGATTTTTCACTTGTTTCAAGACTTCTTTTCACTTATTTTTAGACTTTTTATTCCATATTTGAACTGGTTTTACTTTAATCAGTATTTTAAGAATGTTCAATACTTTGTTTAAGTACGTTTTGTCTTAAATTCTTTACGTTTTATTTCTCACTCTATGAAGACAAGATTGTTGATCTTAATACACATTGAGTTCTTTTTGATTTAAGTAGTTTCTTACTTGATTAAAGATTATTATCTCTTTTATAAAGATTTTATGTACTTTTAATTATTTTAAGTAAATAATACTTGCATTAAAAGAAGATTTTTAAGAACCTTTTACAAACCAGTTGAAGCTTATTTAAATGACTTTTTTCTCTTTGTGTAGGGCTGCCTGCTGCTTGTGCTGTTGCATGTGTTTGTGCTTGTGTGTGTGTTTTATCTGTGTGCGTCTCCTCATTCATTTATCCTTGCAGTGCTGAAGGCAACTACAACAACAACAACAAAAACAACAAAAGAGCATAGAAGAGCATTGGCTGTAACCACGACAAGAGGCAACTGACTCCAACTCCAACTCTAACTCTAGCTTTGTATAGTTTTCTCTGATTCTGGCTCTGCTCTCTGCTTTCTGTTCTATGTGTAGATTGTTCCAAAATAATACACACACACACACATGCACACATGCACATGTATAGAGGCGAAAACTTTTGGTTGTGGTTGGAGGTAAGTTGGGTGTCCGTTTTGGCAAACACGCACACACTCACACACACACACACACACACACACACACACACACATATGTTGGTTGCATGTGTTTGCGTGTCTGCATTTTAAGATATCATACCTAAGTTGCTGATCCCTTGCGGCGCACCAACAACAACAACAACAACAACGGCAGCAGCATTGCAAAAAAATATAAGCGAATAATAAGAAGAAGAAATCAAAAGCCCCAAAGCTCACCAAAACCAAACCAAACCAAACCGAAAGACCCAAACCAAAATCCTTCGACTCAGAAACGAAAGTTTGTCGAGGCACAAACCTTATCTCAATTTTAAAATGCCGCCGGCTCAAGCAGCGCTTATGCCCCTCCCCCCCATCTTCCTTTCTCTGTTTTTCGCGACTTGGTCATATGGGTGGGCGAGATAAAGGAGGCAGATGCCGCGAAAGTTTAGTGCATGCAACTTATGGCGAATTATTTGTGAGGCTGCAACGGCTGCAACGTCTGTTATTTTGGCAACAGCTTGCCACCAATTAGTTCTACTCACATTTAAAGACGCAAAGTCAAGTTTAGATAGGGAGAGGTGGGTGGGGGTGGGGGCTGGAGAAGTGAGTAAAAGGTAGTTAAGGTCTGTCAGGGCTATGCCCAGTGCTGTGGCAGGGTTGCCACGTTTGTGTATGTTGGTAAGACAAACACAAAGTGCTCGCATAAATACATGCATATGTATGTGTGTGCAAACACACACACACACACACACACAAATCACACCAATGTCCTTGGGGCACTTTGGGAAGAATTCAATGCCTCAAGTGTCGAGAGAGAGCAGCAGGCAAACTGGCTAACTGGCAACTGGGGAGCAGCAAACTGACGAAAACTGGAGTTGGCGGCCAAAATCAAAACGCTGATGAGCAGGCAAATGAAAAAGTTTTTTCTCCCTGCTATTTTTGTTTTTCCTTATGAGAGGGGTTTGTCCGACGCAAGAGGAACACACATACAATAAGCCAAAAGCAAAAGCTAGAAACAAACACGCAGCAAGGGCAGGTCGCAGTTTGTTGCAACACACACACACACACACACACATGGGCAAAAGTTATGCTGCTTTTTCTTCTTCTTCTTAGCCAGCAGCATTTTACAAAAGGCCACGAAATACTGAAGCCGTCGCCGTGGCAGCTGTTGCAGGGAGTCGTCGCTGTGGCGCATATGGGAAATCAGTCGCAAGTCCTATGAAAATTTTGCCAGCAAAGTTGCAAAATGTTTGCGTGTGTGGGTGTGTTTGTGTGCCAAATTGTACAAATATATGCGCTATATATGTATGTAAGAATGTGTGTGTGTGTGGCAAAAGTTGAGTTGAAGTCGAGTCGAGTCGAGTGTAGCAGATATTAAAACGCTGCAAGGCTTTCAAAAATAAACTTTGAAAAATTTATTAGAAAATATTAAATAAAAACGACGATTGCGCTGCATATGCCAAAAGCTGCACAGAATGAATGTGTGTGTGTGTGTGTGAGTGTGAGTGGATATAAGGAACAAGCTATACAAACATACATACATACATGTATGTATAACTTATAGCCGGCAACATGCGATTGCTTGGGCTGTCTGTGCTGCGTTGCAAAGCAAACATTACAAAAAACTTACACACACACACACACACACACACACACTGAGAAACAAAGGCACACAATTGTTTTTATAGCTAAATACTCAAAAAAAAAAAGGCAAAAGAAACCGGGCAAACCAGAGTAACATCAACAAATCTATTAGAAGACAGAGACAAAATAAGAATATTGCGCATACGCCGCATTGTGCAGCGGTAAATCGATTATATGCAGTAATAATTCAAAATCTGATTGATTGATGATTGAAAAAAACTAGCATCGATATTTTCAAAGATTAAATAGTTTTTATCAATATCTTTTCAACTAGTAATAAAATGTTTAGAATACTTACAGAAAGACATACAAATAATTATGAATTTTTAAATATGTTTGTAAATATTTTGAATATATATTTTTACCTCACTTGAATCTTTTAACTTTATGATAGTACATACAAATCATAATTAAAAAGTATTTAGCATTTAAAAATAAATATAAATGGGGAAAAGAAAAAACTGCTTGCATCAGGCAATTAAAGTGATATAAAAGCCCACACAGAATTTCTTTTGAGTGCGCCATAAAATTGGGCAATCAAAAACTGCATTCATTTGTTCTTTGGTTCGTTCATTCGTTGCATTTACCCCATCATTTATGCGTTGGGGCCTAATCAAGTGTACATAAAAATTAACAACAATGCTTCCAGTTGAATGCAGATCAAACAGTTGGCAGCCTTGCACTCAGTTGCAGCATACAGCATGCAACATGCAGTTTCAGTTACAAGTGCATAGCCATTCAAGTGGCAAATGCTGCTTGGAACGCGTTTCCGTAGACTGGCAACTGGCAACTGAAAACTGGCAGTTGGCAATGCGCATTTCCTAATTGGCGCAATTTGAGTGTGCATATTGCAATAACAGCATTTACAACACCAACAACACCAACAACAGCAACAACAACACGCAGCAGATGCAACACAAAGCAAAATCGACAGCAAAGTATAACAAATGCAGGCGCAGGTGCAGCCAACCCAGAAGCCGAACACCAAAAGCACCAAAAGCATCATCAGCATCAACAACAATTGCCTTTTCATTTATACCCTTTGGGCAAAAATGTCTCAAAATGGGTATATAAAATTCTTGTTCTCGAATTCTTAGAGCTTACCAAATTTTTTAAATATTGTAATTGTATAAAAGTTGATCTTCTCAAGTCAACGTTATGTTTGCATTTTATGCCGATTTTATTTTCAAAGAAATCTTTTCTTTAAAATTTATTTGAATTTATTTTTCAACGACTTCAAAAATGGTTCAGCTTAAGTTTTCTTGGAACAGAACTTCTGATGTGAAAATTCAACTCTTACAGACAATTCTTTGTTAGAAAGAAAAACATTTTGTGTTTCAAATATAAGCCGAAGAATAAATACTTATACTTATTCGCTTTCAAACCAAATAAAATGTGTTATACTTTGAAATTATGATTTGTGTATCAAAATCTTTAGACCTTTTAAATAAAGTATTGAAAATGCGGCAAACGCACAACAATTAAGATTTTTAAGCACTTATTTCTGCTAAGGCTATGTATTTTTTTCTCTCAGTTCAAAAGCTTTTGCTACAGTTAGAGCATTAATAAGTCGATCCAAATAAATTGCTTTGGTTTTTGGCCTTCACCTCTCGACTGGCAACTGCGTTGCTGCCAATGTTGGCAAATGTTGTTGCTGGTAATGATGCCCAATTGCAGCTTAATTAACACACAGCGCGTTAAGCGCTTTGTATGCGGTGGCAGCAAGCGGTTACAAAAGCAACAACCGTGGCTTAAATGGGCATTTAAATTCACACACACACCCTTACCCATTTCCATTACCCACACCCATTTCCTTTGCTTCTTTGACTATTGGGCTGTAACGGAAATTACTAGCGAGTTTGGGCCAAAATGAAAATGTATTTTAAGTACAACAACTACAACAAAACGTACAAATTTGCAATGGTAATAACAACGTGTAACGTTACGTTATGTTACGTTACGTTACGTTACGTTTGGAGCTAACCAAAACAAAAAACAAACGGCTTTGACTTTGCCTTCGACTCCGCCCCTCGTTCAACTTAAAAACCAGTTGCTTGCCACAGATATTGCAAGTGGGATCAAGATAGAGTGAGATAGAGAGAGAGAGAATGGGAAGATGTCGTTGTGTCGCAACTTTGCGAAGGTCGGCAGCTAAAATCAACTACTCCTCCCGCTGCTGTTGTTGCCTTTTGTTTTTTGGCCTCATTTGAATGCGATTTTTGGTTGCAGCCATGCTTTGAACTTTGCCTCCCAACACTTTTGGGAACTTTGTCGATTCGTCGAACATAAAAAACAACAACAGAATGTTTCTGCTGTAGTTGTAGGTCTTGTGCTGCTGTTGTTGCATGTAGAGCTTGTGGCCTGGCGGGCATTTTGGCCATGCCTGCCGCTTAGTTTTGGCCATGCCAAGCGAGCCACAAACACAATCAGAACAACCGGTCAATCGCCTATCCTCCCAAAACGCCCGCCTCATCAGCCAGCGTATTTTATAGCCTTTAAGGTATGAACAAAAAATAATGCGACCTCCCCTCCCGCCGTCGTTTGTCGTTTTGTCGTCGTCTTTTGCCGCCTCCATTGCACACACACAAACACACACACATAACTCAGCTGGGGGCCAAGTTTGTCGAAAATTGCTCGAGGCATGGTACAGTTTTTTTTTTTTCGGTTTTTTTTTTTTGTGCTTGTAATATTTTTTCTCAGATTTTGTTTTATTTTGCTCTTGGTACTTTTGTTTATTTCTCTTATGGTGCGGGCCGAGCAACACTTGAGGCGCATCAAATTTTTAAAACGTCTGCGTTTATGGCACACACAGTTTTCGAACTCCAACTCAAACTCGGACACGGACTGCGGGCGGCTTGGACTTGGTCTTGGTTATGGATGAGGATGTGGATGTGGATGTGAATGTGGCATGTGCATGTGGGAGAGACAAAAATCAGTTGACCCCCAGGCGCAGTTGGCCCAAGCCAATAACCAAAATATAAAAAATAAGAAAGAGTAATACAACAAAAGCAGGAAACTTAAAACTGAAAGAGGTTTCTTTTCATAGCTGCTTGCCGGCGTTTGGTTATGTGCTTTCAAAAATTCGTTTATTACAGAATCTTTTTTTGGGACAAATTGAGAGAGGGGAAGAAAAGAAAAAGCGAAAGAGAGCTGTTTCAAATCATTTAAATTGACTTACCGTTTGGGGCAGGAGGACTCCACCGTCAATGGTGATCGTTGATCCAATGCAACAAATGGAGTTCTAGAAAGATAAAATCAATATATATAATAAGATAATTCTGTTTAAATCTAATGCTAAGTAAAATCTTTGTTATTATTCCAGATCAAAGTATAAAAAATAAAAAATATTTTTTGTCTTAACCTGCTTTAGTTTTTGACCTTTAGTTAGCTCAGAATTTTGTTGCCAAGATCATTACCAAAATAGCTTTAAACTTAATTACGAAATAGCAAACCAAATGGCACCCGTATAACTAAAAACTATATAATTATTGTAAATTATCAAATTTGTAAATCGATTTGGTAGAACTAATTTGATTTAGTCAAAACATAAACCAAATCATAATAAACTGTTGCACAATGCCAAAACACATTTAGATCAACATAGAGCAAAAAAGTGAGTAAGAGAGAAAGAGTGATAGAGAGAGGCAGAGTACAGCCGTAACTGTTACAGCGGCACACATAGAAACACACACACACAAACACACATACAATGCAAATGTAACTCACAAAAAAGTTGGTATATTTAGGAAATGCACTTTAACTACTTTATATTAACCAGCGCGTGTGAACAACAAATTTTATAATATTTTTTAATTGGTGTCTGCTTTTTTTTTTTGCAATTTAGAAATTGAATGTTTTGCTAGCATATAATTTTCGGTGCTATTGTTTTTAGAATTTTGGGTTCAAACGCATTGCTTATTGCAAAATGGCGCCGCACACACACGCTACTCAGAATCACTTGAAATGTTTACTTCCGGTTTCCGGTTGTTGTCGCGCCCGCTGTTTGCTGCCTACTAATCTCTGTTGCGTCTCTCAATTGCTTTTTACCTGACTTGCATTCGCGCCGAGTGTTCGCTGTGAACTGAAATGTTGTTCGACATCCAACTGGTTTTTACTCAATCTCAAACATGTTGGCAGCAAACCAAAACAATTGCCTTCGGGCTATGCAAGCTGCAAAAGGAATGTTTTGGCTTAAAGTAACTGAAATATGAGATCATCCGAATTTACAGATTGTTTATATAAGTTGCTGTGTTCTTATTAGTCAAATGAGGGCCCAATGCCTTATAATTTCTTACATGGTTGCTCAAATGCTAGTGAGATAAACCAGCAAGCAAATTTTACAATCAACTTAACTTAAATATTTATATTTTATTTTATATATATTTTATTTATTGAGTTATTTTAGTCAAAATCAACTTATTTCAAAATGTAAACAATTACTAGCTTATAAGAATGTTGTTTTGGCATCTGTTGTGCTCGAGCGCGGTTCGAGTTGCAAGTCGTGTTTGATGTTTGACGTCTTTAGCAAATGGCGACCTTGGAGAGAGCAGCCGCCGCAGCAGCATCATCAGCCGACAGAGAAACAAAGAGAGTGCGAGAAAGAGATACAACACAAGTGGCTACAACAAACGATTGTTTATTTGTTGTTGTTGTTGCTCCTGACTTTTCCCACCATATGACTGCCAGTTGCAAGTGCATGATTGTGTTTGCTAGTGTGTGTGTGTGGCGTGTTTGAGTTTGAAGGTATGTGTGTGTGTGTTTGTGTGTTTGCGTGTGAACGTTTAATAGTCTATTTCCGGTTAAAGTGCTGTTGTTGCTGTTGCTATTGCTGTTGCTGTTGCTGTAGCAGTTGTTGTTTGCAACTAAGCTGCCACAATTAACTTTGTAACTGGACTTGCGTGTGGCGTGTGAAATGGTGACAGTTCGCAATGTTCTGATATGTAATCAATGCAAAGACAAACACACATACAAACACATAATAATTAACTGTTAACATTTAACACTTCTTGGAAAACACATTTCCTTCTTTGTCTAAGCTTAATCTTTCGTTTCCACGATCTACTTCCACGAACAGTTCTTTAAGACGGCACTTTGATCTGGCCAATTTATAGCAGATAAAGCTTTCCATGCTCATTAAAATGTCGTATGCTTATTATTATTACTAATGAGCCGATTACATATGCATTTAACTTGTTTGTAAGTATCAAAGTCATCTTTCGACTTTTGTTGCAGCTTCCGTTTTAGCGCTTTACATGTGCGATTTCTTTCTTTCGTTTCCTCTCTCACTCTCTCATTCTCTGTCTCTATTGCTCCCAGTATGAATGTGTGTGTGTGGTTAATGACAAAGCATAGAACGTTGCTGTAGCCGCCGCAAGGCTCACAGCGAAATGAAACTTTGTGCGCATAGGCAACCGGCAACCGGCAGCGTCAGACTTTGACGCGTTGGCAAAAGAAGCAGCAGCAGAATCATCGCTGGCAACAATGCCCGAGGCGAACCAGTTCCAGTTCCAGACGATGACGAGCAACATGACGAAAACAGAGACATCGACGACGACGACGACGAAGTCGAGCAGCTGAAATATTTCGTATACTATAGTTGCCTCAAGGCTGTGCAAAGAAAAACTTGTGATAAATACGCCGCAGGTCATATTTCAAAACAGCAAAAGCACGAGTGAAAGAGAGAGAGAGAGAGAGAAGAGAGAGAGAGAAGGAGTAAAATAGCATGAGTGTAGTACAGTAGGGCTTGCAGTTAGGCAGCTGTAATTAAAATGAGTGCCAACTTGCTATATACAACCCGTTCGGTGCACTCAACCTCACATGTTACCCTCTACCAATCCACCACCCACCCCACACTGCACCCTCTCAGTTGACACGCATTTATGTCACATCATTTTTCATTGGCAATTGTTAGCCGAGCTGCAATTGGGCCGGGGGCGAAATTAATTTTGTACATACTTCATATTATTGCGCTATTTGCATACAAGTGGCCATTGTTGCAAGTTGCAACTATGATGCATATGTGGGCTATATACATGAAAATACATTCACAATGCGTGTGTGTGTGTGAACGATTGTAATGATTGTTCACTGCCCAGTGACATTTCAATTTTTCATATTTATCAGAGCAACGGAGGCACGAAAGCGACTAACGCCAACAATGATGACGACGACGATGTTGCCAGTGGAAATTGTTGCAATTTTATCGCTCATTTCTCTCATAGTGGCCCGGAATGGAGTTTGGGAGTCAAAGCAGGACGGCGCTTGGGTGGAAACTGGCAGTCAATTTATTGTTACATATTGCTGCTTAACAAAAAGAGTATGCATAGTCGGTTAAACAGAACCTAGTTCAGTCAAAAATATTTTTAATCATTTTTTCTTACGTTCTTAGTTCCTTTGTTTTTCAAAAATGTTTTTTTCACTTTTACAGCAAGTTAATATAAAACATTTCACTTCATATAAAATATGTAACGTATTTGAAAACTTTTATTTATTTTTCTAACTTTGAATAGGAATTTTTTCTTAATATTCTTCTATTATTTTCGATAATGCTGGCTTTCAAGCAAGGAAATGATTAAAATTAAATACTCTTAGTAGAGTATCTGCTTGTCGTGCTGCAAATTTGGCTTACACATTTGTTTCTTCTATCGGTTATGGTTTCAGTTTCGAGCAGAGCTTTATACACATCAGGATCAGAGCGGTCTTTTGTATATATATATATATATATATATATATATATAGTATTTTTGTGCTACGATGACGTCGCTTTTGGTTTTGCCATTTTAAATATGTTTTTAATCACACGCTCACGCACACATTCGTAAGCGCAAACACTGAGAAAGAGACGGAGAAGGAGAGAGAAAGAGAGAGACAAAAGTGTGCTCATACATATGGCAATACCAATATTTCAAGCCAATTTGCTGCAGTTGGCCGGAAGCAACTGGCAACAAAATAATTCGACAAAATGTGCGCGGCGCGCTTTATGCTTTATTGTTTGGAATGCTGCAGGCGGAGTGTAGTGGGGCAAGAGGCAGCGGCGGCCTGGTATACCACTGGGCAATTGTGGGCGTGGTCACACATGCGAATGTGTGTGGCAAGCCAGCGAAATCAGCGTCGACAACCAAATATATTTCTCTCATAGTAATAATTGTTGATGGGTTTTTTTTTTTTTTAAGTAGCCACCGAGTTTATTCAGTTGCCCCTGACTGCCCCGCTCTGCATGTGCATATTTATTCAAGTATATAGTTTTTTGCCATGGTTTGTGCACTTTGCGTATTAATCAATATTTAATAACAAATAGCAAATGGTTGAGAAGAAAGTGAGCCTCGAACTGAAATGATTCGCGCCTGAAAGGCTTCTGCCCATCAAACATATGTTGCTGAGAGTTTCCGCACCTTTTTACGCATCATTATTATTATTATTATTATTATTAACATACATTCACGCACACACACAATTATGTGCGTGTGTTTGTATATATTTGCATACATTTTTGTAAGAGTGTGCAAATATATATATATTTTTTTTTGTATTATTAATGACACAAAAAAAGGCTCATACAATTTACAATGCCTGCCTTTAGGCCTTTTACTTAATGATGCCATTTTTGTGCTGGCAACGCGGCCTGAAAAAATTCGCGTTTAATTTTTAACGCGCGAATGACTGCAACAACAACAAAAAATAAAATAAAAACAGCAAAAAGCAATACTCATATTCCACATCCCATTTCAACATAACTGCACAAAAAAACATTTCAATAAATCACATATTCCACTTTTGTATGATATATGTCCAAGTTTTTGGCTAACCAAAAACTATAAAGCTGCAGTCTTCTTTTGGAGCTTAAGTAAACGCAAATGAACGAAGTCAACTCAGTTGAAAGTCATTGCGAGGCATATTTAGTGGAAAGTTTAAATGAACAATTTGTCAAAAACGTAAAAGAAACTTTTCATGTTCATACAATACAATACAAAAATAAAACGTCTTTCATCTATCCAACGAATATTTGTTTTGTGATTTAACGTTACAAATAACCTTAGAAACGCATTCATAGCCTAAGAAATATATTAATAATTTGAAATTTTTTATAAAAAAAAGGCTTAGAACTGCAATGCAATTCTGCTAGCTTTTCATTTGTATACAAAACTTGCCCAGGCTTTTCATATTTTTGTAGAACTTTATATATGCAGGCCCAACAAATGGTATCATATGACAATTAAACATGCTATCTAATGGTTCAACGGGAGCCCAACTGAATATAAGGATTCATCTCATCATGAAAATATATTTTTGAGTTGTGCGTGACATTTGCCATTAAGCTGCATAATTCCCAACCAGTTTTCATTGTCATTGGTGACTTAAACTTCTCGCAAAACTCTTCAATTGTGTGTGTGTGTGTGTGTGTGCTCACACATACACAAGTGTATACATATGGTGTTTGTGTGTGTGTGTGCATAATTTTTAATGATTTACAAACTAGCCCGTTGGCGCTTTGAGCTCCCAGAACTGACAGTTGATATTCCAGAGAGGAAGAGAACGCGAGAGAGAGGGAGAGAGAGAGAGGGAAGTGAGAAACTGAGATGGGAATGGAAATGAGATCTGAGCAAAATATAATGCAAAATGCAAAAATTGCCGCCAGTTATGAATGGGACCAGTTTCTTTATTTGCTGCCAGAATTCTGAATGCTGAACGGAAAAGGATTGCGTCGAACATGCAACTAAGAATGCCTCCAAGCAGCAACAGCAGCAGCAGCGACAACAACAACAACAACAAAATGTATATATGTATATGTACTATACTATATGTAGAAGTTAAAAATAAGTTAAACTTAAGTAGCTGCAGGCAAACTTTTGGCATTTTGCATATAATGAGGGTATGGCATTCAGGCTGGCTGGCTGGCTGGCTGGCAAGGCAGCTTCAAGTCCGCTGAGGACTTGTCACCTGGCAGCTGCTGTTGTTGCGGTTTCGGTTGCTGTTGCTGCTGCTGCTGCTGCCACTGGACAACATTTTGGGGGACAATTATGAGCTGTGATTGTGGCACTGCACATGCACACATATATATATTTATATTCAAACATAATTATAGACAGAGAACCAAATGTGCTAAAGGATGCCCAGTTTTTGTTGTTATTTTTAAATTATGCTTTATATGTATGTATATGCACTATAATTTGGAGACAGCAGCTGTTGCTGCAACATGTGTGCTGCAAGTTTTTGTTAACGTTGTCGCTCGCTTGTTGTTTTGTTGTTTTGTTGTTGTCTAATTTCGCATAGGTGGCACAACATTTTTTGTGCTTACCACACTGGCCTGAACACTTGTCCAAATAACCATTGGGGCGCCGCCTGTTATTGTTATTGTTGCCACGCCCACTCGCACACGCACACTCGTGCAACAAGTTACAAACGCAAACAAGTGGCAATGATCTAATGGACAGAGTAAGCCAATTTAATAACTTGTGTAAGAGATTTTCTTGCTATAAGAAATTAATTAACTCAATTGAATTAAATAATAATTATGAACAAAAAATTTGCTGGAAATATTGTCGTGTCATAATTGTTATATAAAGTTAACAACAAAACCTACCTCAAAAGCAATATCTTGATATTTATTATGCTATATCGAAGAATCAAATAATTTCAAATCAGTGAATGAAAATAAATAAATTTCATTTTCATGCTTAAAAGGTTTGGAGAGATTTTTAAGAGGTAAAATATTAGACCGGGATGTATTGTTTTATTTTGAAATATTAATGAAAAATATCTTTATTTTCTACTCTTCCATTTATAGGGTAAATCTCAATTTGTACAGAAATGTTTCATACAAAGGCATAGTAAAAAGTTGGTTTATCTGTTGGTTCACCTGTTCTCCCGCTGTCGCCTGAGAAAACAAAATACAGCAGACAAATACTAAACACACACACACACACACAATCAAATACACTTGCACAATGAGAATGACAGTCCAAAGGACGTGACTAGAACCGAATGGTTATTCCTTTTTGGTTGCAACATGTATGAAATCAAACGTGCTGCTATCAAACTAGTTGCCAAAGGCAACAAACTGCTGCGACGACTATTCGGCATATTATCAGCCACAACGTAAACACAACAAACGAACAAGCAGCCAGGCAACAACACGAATGGGGCAACAACAACAAGCAAAAGCAGCAGTGGCAGCAGCTTCAGCTGAAACTAAGTATTCATATCCGTAGCTTTGTTGAGTTTTAGCTCCAAGTTAGATAGAGATACACAGATAGACAGAAGAGACGAACGGACAGAGGGAAGAAGCGACAGACAGACACGCGATGGCAACGCTCGCAAATGTTGCTATTGCTATTGCTGTTGCCGTTGCTGCCTCAGCTCACCTCTCCTTTTGTCCCTGGAGCGTTCGCTTGTAATTATAATATTTCAACCCAAATGTTGCCGCCGGCCATGCGCCAATGATGGATTTCAACTCTCTGCCCCGCACTTCTTGCCATATAATATACACACACACACACACACACAGACATTCCCAGCTGGTTTCGTTGGTTAGTCTGGGTTGTGGTTTTGGCATCGAGAGGTGTGCCTTCTATGAGGTTCCGGGGTTGCTGCCAAGCTGCTATGCTGCTGTGCCTCTGTGCAATTTTTAGCCAAGGGGCAAAACGGATTGGCCCCAGGCCATACATGTGAATAAAATTACATTCACTATTTTATGTGCCACATGCACAGATATACCATATACATATATAATTGTATATTATATATATATATATTTAGGCATGCGGGGCATTTGTCTTTTCTCTACTTATTATACTCTGTCGCTAGATATTTTTATAAAAAGTTTAACGCGTTCTCACATAGACAATATAATTGAAATGGCTTTTTGCGATTCTGTTCTGGCAACGGCAACAGCTAGATTAGATCATTGTTGGACTTACACACACAACAACAATAACAACAAGAACATACTACAAATATGACCGCTGGCCATAACTGAGCGAGTGAGAAAAAAGGGTAAAAGACGCTGCCACTGACAAGCGACCAAGTTATGTTCTGCAAAATAAGATACAAGGGACAAGGTGACAAGGGGACAAGGGGACTTAAAGACCCCCAACTATCCAACAACGCAGTTTTCCAGTTCTTAGTTCATCGCTTTCAGCTTTCAGCTCGTTTGCAGCTGAACATTAATCAGTCAAACAGCCAAATAACTTGCAGACCTGGCTAATAGAGACATAGACCAGTTGGCCGGCCAGCTGTGCGAGAGTGCGTGTAAACGTTGAATATTTATGTCTAGACAGCTGTATTAACTAAACAGACATAACAAACAAGTTGTTTCATTTAAAATTATGAATATCAATTGAGAAAGGGAAATCTTGGAGCATTATTTATGAGCTTAACACTAATACTACTACTTAAACCATTATAAAGATATTTTAAATACATTTTTTCTTTTTACATTTCAACATAACTCTTTCAATCTTCTTCGTTTAAAGCCAGGCGCACACAAACTCAGCTCAAGAATTGTGGCAAGTCGGCGGCATTAAGCTCATTATAATCCGCAGATATACATGTATATTCACACACTTACTCATATATATACATATATGTATATACATTCAGACATGCTTATTCCGTATGCTGGGCTTATGCATAAATACAAACATACAAATATGTATTGGTGTAATTAAATTGACATTAATTAAGCTGACACATCCTGCAGCTTGCAGTTGTTTTCGGCTGCCGCTGCTGCTGCTGCTGCGACGTTTCTCAAGTGCCGCTCATTAAACAATTAAGGGATAATTATCAACGGTGTTGCCTTTTTGCAATTTTCATGCGCAAAGTGTTAAAATCACTTAATAGGCCTGCCACCCAGGATGCCACAGCGAGGATGTGTCCACGGATATATGTGTGCCCCTTCACGCCCCATCCATCATTTACCGCCCATCTGTTGGCCATATGCCGCAATAAAGTTGTTGCATCTCGCAACACTTTTCACCTGTGTGTTTAACTGTGTGTGTGTGTTTATGTTGCACGCGGCTGTTTGTTTTATTGTAGCGTTTAACGGCAAACATGTGAACAGAGCCAGCCAGACATACTTACACATATGATATGGCCATTGCATGTTGTCTGTAATTTTATGCCAACAACAACGACTCGACGTAGCATAAGTTCACATTAACGCAGCTACATACATACAAACACACACATACACAAACACGTCCAACACTTTGGCAGACACAAACCAAACCGCAGCCAAAAGCTGCCAACAGCCAAAACTGTCGATTCAGTCATCCACTCAGTCAGTTAGTCAGTCAGTCAGTCAGTTGGTAAAGCAATTTGTAGACATGTGTTTTACACATACACACCCTCACACTCACACTCTCTCGCTCTCACACACACACACATACTCAGTGGCAAGCACGTTTTTGCACACGGTGTTGCATATGTGGAGCGAAAATTCACACGCTGAAAAATGGTGCAAATGCATTTTGGGCACCTGTCAACGGCCAACAGCACAAAGAAAAAAACCAAAGAAAAACAAAATAGCAGTCATCGTTGGCACGTCGAAGATTAGATACTCTTACCAACTAGAGTGCAACTTTAGCGATTCAAACATTTAACTTTATTTAAGGCGTCTCGATTGTCGTAGCAACCTAACCCGTTGCTAGAGTATAACAACACAAAAACTGGCAAACAATGCTCGGTTAAGTAAAGCAAAAACGTGAGAAAAACGTTTGGAGCTTAACAATTAAACAGTAGCTAGGCTAACTATTAACCATTCAGTGTGGGAACAAGCCCAAGATAACATCTTCAGATCTGAAAAAGTTGGCGTTTACTTTACTTTCTTCAAATTTTAAAACACAAAAGATTAAATGTACTAAGTTAACTTTTAAAATGTGGCTTTTGCCGCTTGCGGCATTGCTTTTCCAACATATTCTAGCACTGGAAGTTCAGGATGAATTTCTTTTATATAAATCGATAGATGACCGAAGATGTGTAATGCAATGCGATGGAACTTATGCGTGCTATGATAACAATGGACATTGCGACGCTATGGCAAAACATAACAATCTGAATGATGACGAGAATAGTAAAATAAGAGATCTTGTGATCTATGGACATAATGGATTGCGGAATCGTCTGGCCAAAAAGCTGAATACCTGCGATATGCTAGAAATGTCCTGGGACCTCAATCTGGCTGACCTTGCCAATCGGCATCATGAGCGCTGCTCTCGTGAATTAGTTTGTAATAACATAGACAATCGGACAAAAGCTGAAGATAGTCCACGAAGTTATTTAGTTGATAATGGCAGCAGCACAAAACTAACACGAAATAGTTACTTTTTAAATAATATTTATTCCAGAAACTTTATAGAGTTTGCGGTGGGCATGTGGTACTATTCACATACTCAACTGTCTAACCCCACCAAGGTTGATATAGAATCGGAAACTTATTACCAGTTGTTGGGTGACAACAGTTTTACGCATATCATCAATCCAAATGCCCATCGTATAGGCTGTTCCTATGCCATGTAAGTAGGAAAGAAGTTTCCAATTGCATAATACTATAAAATTGATTTTTACAGATTTATTGATGGCCATAGCTTGATTTGCTACTACTATCCCCATAATAACAGCGATACAATGTTGCTGCGTGCGAAACCAAAGCACTATCACTGTCCATATACATTTCCGATATTAGATTCCGTATTCAAAATGCTTTGCAAATACGCCAGGTATTCGCACAATAATTAACAAAAGTCGAATGTGGCCTGCCACTTAGCCCATAAAAAACGTTTAATAAAAAAAGGGGGACAAAACAAGCAACTTGAGCCCTAAACAGTTTGATAAATTTGTTATAAAAGCTAGCCGGGGGTAACAGTTAAGAGATTTGGTTAATGGGCCCAACTCCTGCATACACACACACACACACACACACAAGCACACACCTCAGCGCCAGCTGGTCAGACCCTTATCATATCTGGCCCAAATAACCACATCCCAAAGCGCAGACTTTCGCCTGAAAGAAAATACTACAATCGGTTGAGAAGAAATGACAACGACTAGAAAATTACCTGTGAAGTGATTTCTCAATTGAATATCTTTAATTCATATTCTCCAAATGATAACATATTATGTGCCTTAGACAAATTAATGTTCGATCTTTCATATCAACTTTGTGGGTCTGCAACTATTGTGTGTAGACCCCTTTTGGCTAAATAAATGGGCATGCAAAAGCCGCATAAATTCCAGTATCTGGTTTGTGGCAGCCTTTTTCGGTTGGCTGCTGCTCAGATTATGATGATGATGCTGGTGGTGGTGTTGGTGGTGGCTGTGCTGTGATGTGGCTGCATCTCCAGCTCTGACTTGGACTTGGACTCGGACTGTGCCTCATATAAACTGAGTGGCCCGAAGGTGTAAAACTTGTTGGTATATTATTGTCTTGTTGTTGCACACTTTTCAAAACTGCCTGTCAATGCGTGACATTTCATATTTAAGTTATAATCTGCATGCATTACTTTTGGGATCCCATACATACATACATACATGCCCACAGAGAAGCACAGAGAAAGGCGCAAAGAGAGAGAGAGAGAGAGAGAGAGTAGAGAAAGGGAGCGAAGATGTGGAGTCAAAACATGTATAAATTTAATGGTGTACAAAATTAACTGGAGGCTAATTTTCAATAAAACTGACAGCTATGTAAAATGAGGAAAGCGCAAACACACACACACATACACTAAAAGTGTGGCAGTGTGTTTGGGTGTGTGTGTGTGTGTGTGTGTGTGTGTTTGTGTATGTGTTCTTTTGTGCTTGACGTGAAGCAAATTGAAATGAAAATGAGTGATATACAAAAACAAACACAAACACATACAAATAATAATATTATGTGCTTATGCATGTTTATGTATGTCAATGTCCGCTTTATAAATTAAACAAAAAGTTAATAAATAGCTTGAAGCGAAGAAGTTGCAATTAATAACGGCATTCGCTTTACCGCACCCTCTTACTTACTTACGGTCTTTTTGATTGTCTTTTGTGTCAAACATTCAACCCACGCAGAAACAGTTGTTCGAAAGTCTCGCTCTCTCTCTCTCTCTCACTTACTATTTACCCATTCAAACTGCAGTCTGAGTACTTCAGTTGCCATCAAACATGCTGCTCCATACATCAAACCAGTTTCATGTCTTATCACTGCAAACGCATCTAAATTATCACGAATGCCGGCAGCAGCAGCAGCTGAGCTAAAGCAGGGCGCACATGGCACATACATATGTAAACACAACGAAGTTGCCTCTCTGCCTCTTACTCTCTTTCCTTCGAATTCATCCTCTTTCTCATTGTTGTCGGCACGAACATGTTGCGAGCGCGCCTCGGGCTATACTCGAACTCGCTGCAGCTCGAGCGCGCTCAGTTTGGTTCGGTCTGATTTAAGGCTCTGTGGTGATGTTAGTGTTGCTGCCTTTACTCTTGCCACTGCTTTCGCCTCCTGTCTCTCCCTCTCTCTCTCTCTTTCTCTATTGCTGCTGCTGCTCCTTTGCCGCGAGCTATTCGCTTGTAATTATAATATTTCATCCCAAAAGTAGCTGGCGGGCATCAGCGTCAGTTTCGTTTGCGGCTTGTTGCTGGCTGAAGCACAGGGTGCGACAGGAGGGGCAACACAGGAGGACAGAGCAACAATGCAGCCAGCCACAGCGCCAACAATGATGAATTTTTGAACTTGGCGTGTGGGTTACTTGTACAGTAATGTCTGCCACATAAACGCCACAAACCAGCGAGAGACAATAAAAAAAAAGATATATATATATATCAGCCTTGTTGCCACAGACTGTGGTATGTGCGCTGGATATTGTTTTTTTTTTTTTTGTTTGCTGTAGCTGTAGCTGTTGTTGTTGTTGTGGCCTTCGCCGCATGTCCTCGAGCGCTGCGTAGTGCTTGATTGTATGCCATGTTGCCTAGAAATACATATATATATATACCTGTTCTATGGCTCTATCAAAATATATATGCATATATACTTTAAAAAAAAGGACTTCATTCTTATACTGTTTACATAGAAAAATTAAATAGTGGCGCGCTCATTGTGAATCGGCCTCGTTATTTATGGACAATAAATTAGCCATCAACAAAAACGGCGCAAAAGCAACGCTCGAAGGGGCCTAAAAATGTGGCTGACACATGGAAATGCAATTCCAAATGGCAAACACACAAAATGCTATTTAAGTGCATTGCATATCCTTGACATGTGCAACCTGCCAAAGCATTAGAGATGGCGGGTGCAAGTGGCTGAGGTGTGGTGTGGTGTTCATTTTGTGCTAAATTGAGCCGCTAGCCGGCAGCAAAAATCATTTTCATATTGCTAAAATAATGCTTGCCTCTTGCTGCATAACTGCTGCTGCTGCTGCTACTTGAATGAATGTGTCTGTAGATTTCGTAGTTTTGTTGTAGATGCAACTCGAATTACCGCATCGTTTGCGGCGACATTTAATTAAAATTTTCTTTTAGGCAAATGTCGTGAATATCTATCTATCTGCTAGTTTTTGGTTCTGGCCCAAAAACTTTATTTCCATGAAGAGCGGTAGAAGGTTTATCAGTTTGGCAATTTAGTGGCTTGAAGATAAGTAAGCAACTGCACTTAATACCAACTCAGGGAAATGGCCATTAAAAACCGACGCTTAATGACCAAAATGGCAATTGTTATTCACTGTTGGTGCCACAGTTGTTGCCTCGTGCGACTGTTGCTGCTGCTGGTGCTGATGCTGCTGTTATCAGTGCTGGGCTGCTCATAATTGCAATGCTGAATGAAATGCAGACGGCAACAATAAGGACACTAACAACTTGCCACATTGTGTCGCATTGTGCGCTGTGTGCCAATAATATAACACATACGCCGCATTGGTAACAACAGCAACAGCAGCAAAACTCTAGCGACAGCCGCAACGTTTAATTTCCCGTTTGCTGCTTTTGTTCAACACTCGAATGTCGCATTGAAGTGTTTTTGCCAGCCACCCTCCACCCACATTCACTTTGCCTGGCCACGAATCCAAAGCAAACGGAACAACGGAAGCCAAGCTGGCACCGTTTGCGTGCAACGTTCTTAGTCAAGATGCTGCAACATAAGTTTCAATCCAAAGTGCTGATAGATTTTACGATACTCTATTAGGATGTCATGAAATAGGCTCCATAAATCATGCGAGCTATGTGTCTTTGCTTAGGGTCATATTTGATATCTTCCCTAAATAAAAATCTAAATAAATAAGTAGAGCAAGTTTGTTAACACTTTGAAATGTTTTGAAATCCGGCACATAAAAAGAAAATAATTCTGCCAAGTATTTTCCAAAGCAAAATACATCTTTAAACAAATCCGTACAGTCATACTGTTAAATAATGTATCGTTGGTCAGGCGAAATCTATAGTATAAGCACATCATCAATTTTCTATTCTTTGTGCAATTATGTGCATCATTGAGCAATTGCAGACGTGGGCAGATCGATTAGACACAATTTAATTAACACACAGATACACACAACAGCTCAACTGAAAGCCACAACAAATGAATTTCACTCTGTGTGTATTTGTTTATTGTGCATTGAATTCAAAAGTTGCATTCATGCAGAAATTATGCAACCTGTCAGTTGCACAACTAAATCAAAATTGTTTGTTGTTGTGCTACCGTTTGTGCTTAATAGTTGAGTCGGATATATATATATATATATATATATATAATATATAGTATATATAACATGTATCAATATTTATATGCACATCTATTTTTTGGGCCAACTTAAAAGTCAATTAAAGCTAAAAAAAAAATAAGTGGGGGAAAGAAGTTCGGCGTGTCAAAGTCAAAGTAGAAGTCAGTGAGCTGCAGCGGCAGCTGTTGTTGCCTGCTGTTGCCTGTGGCACGCACATTTCAGCCTCAAATAGCTGCTGGCCATGGCAAAGCAACGGCTAAGCAGCTACAGCAACAACTCAACAACAAAAAATAAAGGAAGCAGCAGCAACAACAACAACAAGTGCATTTAGTTGCGCCGCACAAAATAGCCGCCAGCTATATACAGAATAGTCACACATACAAAGACAGTCGCTTTCTATATACAAAGGCTTATGTACAGTTCCCCCCCTCCCCCCTTCTTCCTTTCTGAACGCTTGCAGGCTTGAAGGAGTTGCGGATGTTGCTGGGCTGCACGGTTGGCAAAGGCGAGGGCGGAGATTGAAGGGTGGCGAGAAAAAGCGTCGCTGCGTGAAAAACTCGACTTGCCTGTGGCGCAAACGCGGCTGCGACGCCGTGCGCTTCGGTTTGCTAATGTTGCCGCAGGACCTTACTGCTTTGATGAGCGAGCAGCGGACAGTTGAAGGAAGAGGCAAGTACAATGTGGCAGGAGGCGAGATCGCAACGGGCCAAAAAAGGGACAGCCTCTCGAGGGGGTTGTCTATGTGTGTGTGTGTGTGTGTCGACCTGTTTGTGTGAACTGGTAAAATTGCCTGCGGTTTTGCGCCTGCGCAGCTCAAAGGTAGACAAGACAACAACAGCAGCAATAGCAAAAACAACAGCAGCATGAAAAAGCCACTGGCCATGTGGCAACATTTCAATCTCCGCTCTGTTATTTGCCAACTAAATCCCTCAAGGGCTAAATTGTATAATTTGTGCGTTTTGGCAAACTTAATAAATAGAATTATATATATTAAAGTATATATTTTAAGGATATTTTATATCCAGCAAAGAAGTTGCAAAGAGCTAAATAACATTTTTGTACAGAACTCAGGTTTTTTTGTAATATGACAAATTTCACAAATCAACTAAATAAAAAATAAATACGCTTTTAAGTAAAATCTAAACTTATTCAGTCAGAACAGTCAGACAGACCTGTCTAACAAAGGTTTCGAAATCTGATTTTCTATATTTTCTATTTTGAATTTTATAAAAATATTTCCTACAAGAGCAATGTGGAAACGAAAGCAAAACGAATTTAACAAGTCAACTCATTGTTTATGTACAAAATCAGCTCGCTCTCTTCCTGAAATCACAAATTTGTACAGAAATGATACATTTAATTCATCCGATTCGTAAGACTAGCTAGAAAATAAAACGCATACAAATCTCTTATCTAATGTACACCTAAATAATAGCTCGGGTTCAGGATGTGTTAAATGTGTTCAGATTACCGCTGATCGCAAGATAAAGACCAAAACTGTAGGCAATGTCAATGATCGTCATTTACTGGCTAATCTGGAATTGCCGCAACTGAAGGAGCGTTGTGCCGCCTCGACGAACCTGGATCTATATAAATTGGCGAACCTATTGGATGAAAATGAAACTGAAGAACAACATGTTACAAATCAGAAGCATAGGGATAATAATGTCCACGTTAAAACCAAGCATGTTAAGCGAGGAAAAATCAACAATCTTAACAAGCAGACACAGAAGCAACAAATTTCCAATTCCATGCAAAATCCAATGGTATCTAGTGAACAAGAAGAGCCAAATATAAATAACCTAAGCATGTTGTCTGACACATCATCAGCGGAAAGCAAATATCAAACAGCTGAATCAGGAAGCCAAACAATCAACGAAGAGATAGCTGGAGTAAGTCTATGATACAGGCGCAAACGATGCTTGAATTTTAGTATTAACTCATTTTTCTCAGATATTCTCAGAAACTTATATGGAACAGGCAGCTGAGCCACAACTGGATCCATCAACGTTTCAAGAAGTTCGCTGCCAAAATTGCACCAAAATTCATCGGATGACTCAACAATTGAAACGTTTTGGTCATTCTCGAGTCACGTATCTTAACTTGGCTTTCATATTGTTTTACTATTTGATCTTCTTTGTGTGCGCATGTGCCTTTCTTGCCTATATGCTGTGCTATGATGCTATCGAATATGTGAATGAGGAATCGCGCTATTTGGCCAAAATGAAAGCATCTTGTTTCGAGCTCAAATGTTTCTATTACATAATGCGTCTGCTGAAGGTGCCTATATTTTAATTTTCTATAATGTTCAGCTATGCACTAATTAAATCAATTCGTTTATTGTTGAATATTTATTTTAGTTTTAAGTGTTGAAAACTCTACGCACTCGAACGCGTTCGTTCACATTACTCTATTTCATTGTTCAGCGCTTGACCACATGAAAAACAAACAATTCGCTTTTGTTATTATGCCAAATAACAGTTAAAACTACAGCAAGAATAACAACAACAAACAAACCAACAGCAACAACAAATAAACCGAAATTGTAAAGTGTTAAAAATAATAAATTATTTCGGTTTTTCTAAATGGTATTAGAGCAGAGCGTAAATGCATAAATTTAAACTCGACGCGAGTGTTAGACAAATATTTCCACTATCGCAATTGCAATTTTGGCCATCAAAAATAGCAAATTGGAAATTCGATGCAAAACATCGAAGCTTTTCAAAGGACACTCAAATTTGATATATTGCAATGTTATTTGTACAGTCGGTAAATGGTATAGATGAGCTATGACCAACTTAGTTTTGAGGTGATATAATATCCTCTGTTTAATTTCTAATCATTTTGTTTTGCTTTCTGTTAATTAACGCAACGCTTTGATGTACAAGAGATGAATACAGCTTAAGCAATCACTTTCAACTCTTTGGTACAAGAGCTTAGCGACAAATAGCTGTTTCATAGCCTGCAGCAAGCTAATCCTTCAGCCTCAAGGCACCTCACAAATTATACTTAACTTATATGGCACAATTTATATAATTTGAGCCTATTTGAGGTGATGGGTCTGTGGAGGCCATAAATCAAGGTTACTTTCACATTGGCCATAAATACATGTTGGCCAGCAACGATAGGCAAGCCGTCAAGAATAGACCAACAACCAAATAACCGACTAAGAGACTCCCACAACTGTTGGCCAACATCGAACTTGTTCGTGCTGATTTTGGCTTCAACTCTGGCTATTGCGTGCGTGACTATGTGTGTGTATGTGTGTGCGTGTGTATTGTTATCACAACAACAGCATCTAAATTATCATGGCCAAAAGGCAAACGCAGCTACAACAACAACAACAACAAACAACGCACAGCAACAGCTTACAACGTAAACACAACACAACACAACACAACGAACAATGCGACGCGCAGACGCCAAACACGAAACATTTTTTTTTACTAATAAATCGCCGCTAGGGAATTTCCCATTGCTCTCTGTTTCTCATCGTAATACATAATTCACATGAAATGCAGCCGATGGCTAGATGAGGGCTGAACATAAAAAAAAAAACAAGATATAGTATAAGCCTAGAGCTCAAAAAGAAACACAACTCAAAGTTGATCCAAATGTTAGCCCTTTTGTCTTTAATTTGTTTGGCAAAAATATAAAAGAAAATCTTAAAATTTACCTGAAAAATGTTCAAGGATTCCCAAACCCTTTTGTACATTTAAGTCTCATGTAAGATTTGTTATATTTACTTCAACCATAAACTTAATTATATTTAAAGTTTTGATATTGGCACTTTGGCGGACTTAAACATTTCTCTTGCCACATTTCGCAACTGTTTTCCATTGTTATTGACCGGAATTTTATTCACAAATTGAACACCAGCATGCAACTGTTTGTATTGCACAGTAATACGACTTGCCACATAATTGATGACCTGCTCTTCAGTCAACTGACTACCCGTTTTTCGGATAATCAAAGCACCTGCCGCATCACCATACAACTTATCCCTAATACCAACAACACAAACTTGCTGCACATCTGGCAACTCAGCAATGACCTGCTCAATCTCATTAGGTGTATAATGCATGGATTTGTACTTTAACAAATCCTTCTTACGATCGACTATATACAACTTATTTTCGCTATCAAAATAGCCCAGATCACCCATATAAAACCAGCCCTGAGAGTCCAATGTTTGTGCCGTTTGTATCGGATTGTTATAGTAGCCATTCCAGCCGTGGTTTTGCTTGACAAGTACTTCGCCAATCTCATTGTGACCCAAATTATCACCCTGTTCATTCACAATACGTGCAACTACGCCTGGCAGCAAATTACCAACTAAATTCTCCGTTTCGGGATTTATGCAAATCGATATACCATCCGTTTCAGTTGTACCATAAGCACACATAAAGATGGTGGATTCAAGTAGCTGCTGGGCTTTTTTCACAACACCCGCTGAGACCCAACCACCGCTGTACTGTACAAACTGTAGACTTGAGAGATTCTCTGCGTTGGTCAGTGGACTGGTAAAAATCTCATTTATCTGCCAGTGAGATGTAAGAAAATGAGTCACCTTCCATTTCTTTATAATCTCTACAATCAGCTTCGTACTTAGTTGCTGGCTACAAATAATGCGTGCTGCTCCATATAGAGTGCAAGCGAGAAGACACTTTAAGCCAGTTATCCAATCCACGCTAGCTGTAGTATAGACAATATGATTATTGCCAAGGAAGCTGTAATTAACCGGAGTTTTATAATTGAATTGAAACTTTCAATCGAGTACATACGGTGGTATAAGCAACAGTTGGGAGTTGGTTAGGGTGACGGCTTTGGGTAATCCTGTTGTGCCCGAAGAGCAAACAATGGCCATTGTTTGATCTCCCCCTTGAACTAGTTTACAAGGTCTGTAAAATGTAAGTTACACAAAATTATTCAGTTGTTCTAAATCGATAACTTGCCCAACTTACTCATAGCTTTCTGCTGTGTTTGTTGCCTTCAAAAGATCGTCAATATTGGGAACATTTCCAATATGTTCGCTCAGTGTTATTATCTTTGGCGTCCAATCGTTTGTTAACGTTTTGATTAGCTCGTAATCGCAACCGTCGCAGAAAATTAGTTTTGGTTTTGTTATCGCATAAACAGCAGCTATAGCAGATGTTTCCATAGACGGGTTGACAGCATGAAACGGTGTTGTATTGAAGAAAGCTGCAAGCGCCACATGAGTTAAATGTATCCCATTTTTGGCTATGATTCCCACAATGTCCTCGTGGTTCAAACCTTCTGCTCTCAAGAACTGTGCTATGCGTATAGATGAAGTCAACGTTTCGCTATTGGTTACAACTTGGCCATTGTCATGAGATATCTACAGCAAGAAACAAACGTTTAACTAACGTTTTGTATAAAATTCTTATAGGTATCTACCTGACTTATAGTTGCTGGTTGCTCCTTGAGCGCTTCATACATTAATTTCCCTACCGATACATTGGGATCGAATAATATCAGAGGTTCGATGCCATGCCAAAATTTCTCCTGCTCATTGTAAAACGACTCGAAAAATGACATTTTAGTGGACTATACTCGCAAACAGCTTAAATTTAACTAAATTCACGTATTGCGACCATCAGCTCTTAAGGCATTAAGTAAAAAGATAAGAAACTAATCATAAGTTGTCCGGTTGATAACACCCTTAACAACAATGTACATATGTACACAAATTGGCATTCTTTACTAAGAGCTAACCATTTACCAGTACACTGATAGAAAAAAGCCGGGCTAAAATTAAGTAAGAATGTACTTGAATTGAGCATTCGCGATTCTAGAATTTCATTCTTGATTCTTGAAATGAGTACACAAATACTTGATTTAATTATGGAATACTTGAAATGAGTACACAAATCAAGAATGAAATACTTGAAATGAGTTTAAAAATACTTAAATCAAGTGCAAAGTCTTTCACTCTTATAGTAATTTTTATTGGATCTTTGAAGACACGAGATCTTGTTATATGCCAAAGAACAAACAGTTCACATCAGTTTAGAGACGCCTTAAATAGTCCCCTTGCCCTATCGAGGTCAACTGTAGAAAATGTTTTCAGTCTGAATACGCAGCCGCGAAGAGTTTGATGTGCTTGAAGGGCTGATCAATTGATCTTAAGGGCATTCCCATGCACTCTCACACACACACACACTAATACACCCACATGCGGTTAAATACACACACACACATATACACATATGAAATGTGGGAACTTTTTGGCTCTTAATCAGTTTGCCTCCAAGACAAAACCACATCGCACACAACAAACATAAACACACAAACACACACACACACTGACAAATTGAAACCTATCTTTGGTATTTTAGTTTTATTTTGTTTTTTTCTTTGAAGCAACAATGCGCCAACAATGAGCCGTAGGCTATCCTTAGTACGGACTACGACGCTCATTTATTTCACAGTCGTGGACAAGATAATCGCCAATGTCCGCTTAGAGGTAGACGAAGACGATGTCGACGACGAAAAATGCTTAGGCTCAATACCAAATGGCTAAATATACTTACAGAAAATATATATATATGTAGAAACATATGTATATGGACTGCAGCTAAAAGTCGTTTCTCGTCTTATTTGTGTGCTGTGGCTTTAGGAAATGTATTTCAATAATTTTCACACGAAAATCAGTTGAATGAAGTCGTTGTTGGTCGTTTTCTTGTTTTGTTTTCCCTTTTTGCACCTTAAAGTCATTTGTACGTCTTTAAAGTCTTAATTTGTTGAGAGTGGCAAGAAGAGTACAAAAGTGTTGCCATTCAGACCATGTTTGTCTGGCCATCAGTCAGAGCTCAACTAGCTTCAGTTTCAAAAGCAGCTGGAAGTCACATGCAACTGGCTTACACTCGTACACCCCATAAACACACACACACACATACACATATACTCGGAAAGAGTGGAACTGTCACAACAACGTCAGAGAGAGAGAGAGAGAGTTGTGCCACCTTAGGTTGGGGCCTCGTGCTTCAACTCTTGGGTTGCAGCTTCAGTTTCTGTTTGAGCTTCAGCTTCATTTTGGGTATCATCGTTGTCATGGGCAACGTTCGTTGCGACGTTCGTTGGGGCACCTCTGCTCGGGCACCTTTGGGGCCTGTTTCGCTTGTAATTATAATATTCTAGCCAACCCAAAATGTTGCCACAGGCTACGCAGCAGCAGCAGCAGCGGCGGCGGCGTCAGCAGATACAGCCATAGCGGCCAAGGCAGAAAGATGAAGCGGCGACGTTGCCGTTGTTGTCGTCATTCGGCAACTTTTGTTGCTATAGAATGTAGCTGTGCCGCATGCAACACGATGTCGCCTAAAGACTTTCCGAATGACCTCGAGCACCACAAATTCTGATTACGTAGCTGCTGCTCCCATCTCCAGGTTCTTGCCAAAACAAAAGCAACAGCAACAACAAAAAAAACATAAGAAACAAACATATACGAAGCGTTTATACCCTTTTGAGGCTGTATGGCATAAAGTTCTTATTGAATGATGTATTGCAGGAAAGAAGGATGTAGTTTCTGTCTGAGTTCAAATATTATAAATTACCAGAGATTTGTAACAGAAAAACGATCTGTGTCCTTCACATAAAAACATGCAGTGGAACTTCCATATAACAAATCTGAAGGGGACAAGAAAAATGTTCGCTGCAGAGAAATTTCGTAATATTGAATGGATTTTTTATTATTAGAACTCATAATATGGAAAACTTCGCTATACATAAGTTCGTTTTATGGAAGTTCGATAGTTTTAAGTATTGTGTCTATTTGTATCTTATTTTAAAGCCGCATCTCCTCTTTCTGCTCTTTCTTTATGATCAACTTTCTCAGTTAGACTAAAAACCACTTGGGAACTATAAGCGCAAACGTTTAGCAAACTTTCAGTTTGATTCCAATTGGTTTGGTTATGGATTATGGTTTAGGTAACATGCTCGTTGTTATTGCCAGCTGCCCTTATTACAAACAAGAGCTTGCTGATATGCTCGTGCCCTTTGGGTACCTATGGGATGCAATTTGTAGGTTGGTGTAGGAGTTTTAAGGAAGGTGAGTAAACTTTTTCTTTCTTTTTTTTTTGTTGTGTGATGCCCGCAAGGTTTAGCTGTTGTTGTTGTTGCTGATGTTGTCGTTGTCTCGTGCATATTTGCTCTGGTAAGCTCTACATAGATGTGTGTGTGCGTGTGTGTGGGTGTGTGGGGTCGGCCTGTGCGTACCCATGCTGGTCGGTTTGGCCATTTACATTGCTTGAGGTATTTCAATTTATTTCATTGTGCTTTTCATATTATTGTATTTGCAATTTTGATTGCAGTTGCCTTTTGACCACTGGCAGCACAGCCGACAACGAATGAATCCCGATTCCATTTTCAGCCATATGCAAAAATATATATATCGAAAGCATCCAAACTATATACACTACACCTCCCACACACAACCACCCCATACCATCTACCCTTTAGGTTTGACTGACAGACAGCGTTGAGCACATGCAATCAGCGTTTGCGATGGATTATTGCATTTTAATTGCAATTTATGGTTGTGCAAAGATTGTTTTCCATGAGAGAGTGGGAACCAATCGAAGAAAACTAAACAAAGCACGTTTAAAATAATATTTTGCAAACGTTTTATGAATTAGCACAGCGTTTACATTAAATAACTACATAAATAAACAAACAAAAGCATAAACTTCTATATAATCTCAACAGACAAATGTCAGCTCAAATGTTGGCCCGAAGGCGTAATTTGATTTTAATGCACACTTTTAAGCTGGGCTCGCATATCAACTGAGCTATAAATAGGACAGTGACTTTAGTAGCATTTTTAAATGTAAAACATCACTGAGACTGACTGTCGAATGGCCAGTAAACAAGACAAGCACTGCAAGACGATCGGGAATAGATTTTTGGGGAGAGAGCAAGCAGCCTGAACCTTCAGTTGTCTGCATATTTCAAGCACTAATTACATTCTCATTGCCCAAATGCTATTTTCAAAATTTAACATACATTTCACAGTCTACGCATTTCCAAAACTTCAGACTGCTTGAATATTGCAATTTTCTCAATGACAGGCAACTTGTGCTTCATTAAAGGCTATTCAAAAATGGAATGGAAAATCACAAAACGAAAAGAAAGAAAACAAAAAACAATAGAAACAGAAATACAATATGCATTTCTAGTCTTAATTAGTAAAAACCCAAACAGTTCACAAAATACAAATGTCATGTTCAATTTGGCCAAACTGAATTCATATTCTTTCGTTTTAATTGCGCCTTGTCCATCAACAGTAACAAGAGGAACAACAACAACAACAACAGTTTGTGCCTCAACAATATATCTGGCATTGCAATTGCAAAATAGTTCAAATTGAAATCTGAAACTTTGCATGCAAAATATGTATATATTTTGTAGTTGCTATGAAATGGTCATAAACTACTCAACTCGAAACAAAAACTGTCAATTTGTATACTCTCATACCGAAGATTTGGAGTATATTGGTATCTGTCGGTCGACAACCTTAGCGCTAGAGTATCTTTGTCTATGGGCTGAACAGGTTAAATGTTAAGAATAAAGTGCTGAATTTTAATAAAACCTTAAAGTTCCCACCTCCATAAAGCTAGAGTTACCAATTTTGGGAAGAAGACAGCTAGTGGCGTCCCTTAAATAACTGCATCCAATTCCCCTTGCCGAATTCTTTACAACCATATTTTATGTTCTCAGTGTATTTTGCAGTCGTTTTTTGCTGTTGTTTAATGTTATTTGTTAAATAATTAAGGCTTAGGTCATCAAGTATGTATATTATAAACAAAAAAATACTCTTCAACTCAATAAGTCTTGTTTCTGGCTCATACAAATAATACTTTTTATTTTAAAGTATGCTGAATATTTGATTTGTTTAATAATTCTTTCGTTTTCTGCTGCCGAAATTTAAAACCATTGTACGAAATAAATTGTTAAAAATCAACAATCTGTGCATGTTTTCTCTTTGGAGCATCTGCATTGCATTTTAGTAAATATAATGGCCAATTTAAGCTTCACAAAAAATGCAAATAAAATTGGAAAATGCTTTTAAAGATGTATTTGTAGGAACATCCTTCGATAGAATATTTTTTGTTGCTATTTCGCACTAGCTTCAATAAGGCAACACCCACACACACACACGCTACTCACACACAAACACATACATTTGCGATACAATAAATCAGTTGCTCAAACTTGACCAAATACACAAAAATAACAACAACAACAACAACAGCAACAGCAAAAGAAGTAACTTCGAATGAATATACAATATATACAATACGAATACGAATATTCAAGCATAAATTGCAAACAATAAATAACCGAAAAATTGTAAATAAAGTTGCTTGCAAATATTTCATAAAGTAACAATCAGCTTAGGGCCAAGGAGCAGATGCCAAAAAGCAGCAGCAACAACAACAACAACAACAGCAATAACAACAACAAAAACAACTATAAAGCTGGAAGCAACGGTAAGGCACCGACACCAAGCGAGGCCAAAAGTATTTGCGACCAACTTAAAACACACACACACATACATACATACATACATACATACAGACATACACTGAATGCAGCACACGCCCGCTTCGGCTGCCCTCTGCCCCGCGCCGCACCTTATTCAGTCGGCTCTTTCGGTATCGAAAAACCAAAAGTAAAAAGGCCCCCAGCAAATGTTGCAAGCAGCGCCAGATAAGCGGCCAAGCCAGCGACTGAGGTTGAAAACTGAGTCTGAGGCTGAGGTTGCTGCGTCTGGTGGCATCGACGCTGGCAGCGGCAACTTAACATTTTTGGTATGCAAACAAATTTTATACTTGGCCAATGTTTAAACTCTTCAATTGGCTAAAAGCACTTTATACGTTTTTTTTCCCCCCTTTTTTTTATATTATTTTGTGCGCTATCTAAATGTGGCACGATTATTGTTATTATTGCTGTTTGCTGCCACTGCTGCCAGCTGCATTATATCCATATGAAAAGCGGTCGCGAATGTAGTATGTTGAATGCAAGAAGAGTATTAGAAACTGCAACATCAACTGCCTCAGGTAACTAAGTTGCAACGTTAGAAGCACACACACACACACCTTTACCCAATTGTTGGGCTTATAAATTGCAGCCAAGACTTGTTATTGTCAACGCGTCACTGAAATGTGCTGAAAATAAACAAGAATTGCAAAATAAGTTTGAAAGACTGAAAAATATCTCTCCATATATTGTTAAATAGTTGCGTTGAGGAAAAGAAGATCTAAAATGAATTTGCAATTCTTAAAATCGATTCATAATTGAAATATGAATAACATTCAATGAGAATTAAGTACAAATAGTCTGAAGTACGAATTAATGGAAAATATTTAACTGGAAACTCTTAGTGCATTTATATTCCATCTTGTCTGCCTGTTCCCTATATAGGGTATAAATATAACAAGCGCCGGGATATAATAACTTGGCGGTGGTCATATAAGAACACCCAAGGACTGGCCCCACTAAAGAGTAGACAAAAGTAAAGCAACAACCGCTGGCAACAAAAAAAAAAAGGGGGAATACGTACAAGAAGAAGAAGAAGTGGAAGATGATGATAAAGCGGAGCAGACCGACAGCAGCAACAACAACAAATTGGAATATATAGCTGCTGGCCATAACGGTGTTCATAATAATGATGACGTGGCTCCTCACTGAAAAGAAACATAACGATGAGGCTCTGTTGGCTCTGTTGTGCGGGGCTCTTCTGGCTGTGGCTAAGGACGAGCATGCGGCAAGGACATCAGCCGCAACATAATGAAAACGAAGGGAATTTTCAGATGCTGCTGCGACTACGATGCGATGCGATGTGACGCACGAGACCGCAGAATGGCCGACGGCCATTGCAAGTTCTCAAGTGCTTCCGGCTCATAGGTTGCCTACCCAGTGGAAGAGTGAAGCCGACAAAAGCCCCGCTTTCATCTCATCCCTTACCACTTGCACCGAACTGCTGGCAGCTAGCTTTGGCCGCCAAGCAACCAATATTGTCATGTGGTTTTCTTTGCACTGCGACTCCTGCTCCGGCTGCTGTTGCCACTGCCACTAACCATATAGAAGGCAACGGCAATGGCAACGTCATGGGACGGAAATGAGTCAAGCGTGACATTTGCTCGACGCTGGCGGTTGTCACGCTATGCTGCATCTGCTGCTGCTTCTGCTACTGCTTCTGCTCCTTGCCCTTTATATGTATGCTTTCGTCTACGTCCCACTTGTGTGTGTGTGTGTGTGTGTGTGTGTGCTGTGCCGCAAGCTACTCAAAAGGAAACTCCTTGTATAACGCAAATTAAAAAATCCAACTGCCAACGCCGAGTGCGAGTTGGAGGTAAAGAAAATGTCAAGTAATGGGAAACTAACGGGTAAATATGTGTAAGTGGATGTGTGTATAAATATCAACGATTCTGCGTGTGTGGGTGCAGCTAAAAGTATGCAACACTTTTTTCATGTGCAACTCAGCAGTCAATTTTAATTAGCTTCACTCTTTAAGTAATCATTGAAGCTGCCTGATTAAGAGCTTCCTCTGCAATGAGGAAGCAAAGAGAAGTCTTAAACTCAAATCATTTAAAATGCGCGGAATATTATTATAATAAAGGACACCTTAACATCAAGAAGCTCTTTCTTCGAAAAGGACAGCAAAGTGGCCGCCAGCGGGCACCAATTCAACATCAAAACAAATGCATAGCAAAAGGTTGTAGCACATATCATGCATATTTTGGCGAGTCAAATTGCCGCTAACGCTGCCCAGGCTGCTCCGACCAACCCCCTCTCACTTGCCGACCTTCTAAACGTACAGCTCATTCAATGGAAATGAGAATGAAATAACTGCCCCTCTCTCCAACCACCGCTCCGCGACCGCTTCGCACCGCAATCAACCTTTAGCAGCGGCTCGCGTTTTTGGCATGCCAGCGGCCAAATATCGATGTAAAGAATTAAAAACATAGGTACACGCACAGTGGAGGGGATGGGGGTGGGTTTGCTCCTAAACTGAAAGCAGATACAATAAAACATGCAAATATGCGCCCAAGGACATTGCAATAGCAACAACAACTGAAAAAGCACCAACAGACACACACAGTTAAAACATACACAAACACACAATTCACAGAAGAACGCCAGGCCGAACATCAAACACACACGCACACACACACACATAGGTTGTCCTCTGGTGGCGGCATGACCGCAGGTGTATGTGAATGTTGGCTCGCGAGAAGGGGTGCGGGGAAGCCGTAGAGATACCAAAGGGTACAAAGTTTATTTAGCTTTAGTCAAAATTAAAGGCCTTTGTATATTAAGTAACCACGCGGCGCACACTCACATACATAAATGCAGTGCGATAACAACACAAACAAACTCACATACACACATGCAAGCTCAACACACACATGAATACTTACAGTGTTGAAGTTGTACACATAAAATATGCCGCTAGCCATTCGGGAAACCTCTAAACATACCAAAAATGAAATTTATACAACAGTAACAAAAATACAAAAATACAATTTTTTTTTTATTTCAATGGTGGAACCAAAGGTCGCCGCAGGATACACGCTGCGTACCTCACAAACGAGCTGTAAAGTTTTTAGGGTATGCCAAATGTGTGTGCGTGTGTGTGAGTGTGTGTGTTTGAGCAATGTTTGTGTTTGGTTGTTCTCTGTGTCTGGCTGTGAAAATACTTCGGCCGTATTTTGATTTCATCAAAGCTTTTTGTGCACATTACTGGACCGGACACATTTTGCGACAATAAAATAAAATATATGCTCCAAAACGAATGAAATTTAAAATTGTGCTGCAAAAATGCTAAGGCTTGTACTAAATTTCAAATGATATTAATCCCTAAATAAATAATAATAAAATAAGGCTAAGCCCATAAACTGTAAATTGCCATTAAATGTAAACATTGCAAATGTTGATTTTATATCTTGTACGGAAGTTTAAAGAAAACAGAAAAGCATTATGTATGTAGGTGAAAAAGTTATAAAATATTTTAACTTTAAGTTAATATTGCATATTTTGAATACAAATCAAAATGCCTTGGGGTGATTTAATGTTTGTCAATTTTAATGCTAACATTTTTTTCTGTGACGCCTTCCTTTCAGAAAAAACAGATGAATTCAAATGAAACTTGTGTGCAAAAGCCGAATGCAGCTGCATTATTATTAACTGCAATCATAAACGAGTTTTTACAATTCGCAATATCCATGCAGATTCCAAATGGACGCTTCAGTGGTGCTGTGACTGAAAAATGTCACTGCAAGAGCATAAAAACTGATGACTTGAAATGCAATGTCTGTAACGTTAGACACCAGCCTTGTGTCCCAATGGTGCTATATTTTTTTGTAGCTGGTTGTTCGATATTGCGACAGCACAATATTTATTTATATATACTATATATAAATATGAAAATGCATTGGAGTTGCGAGCAATTGTGCCCTGCATCCACATGTATTTAAATGCTGTTACACTGATTGACAGCGCACAGTATCAGCAAGGGTTAAATGCGGGTGCCACGTGTCGTATGAGTAATGTAACGTTTATCACAAAACAACATATATGGGATATACAATTTAATATAGTGCACATAAATATTTGCTTATAGAAAAACTTTAAAGCGTATTAAACCAAAAAAAAAAACGAAAAGCAGAACAGAAAATACAAAATTTGTATATATTGTTGCATTTATTTCGACAGTGCACAAATAACTTATTCAATTCAATAGTTCATTACTGTAAATAATATTGTAAAGTGAGTGTAGACCATTATTTGCATTAATACATTAATGAATAAGTAGGCATTATAAATACCATACGCCTATGGCAATCGGTTGAGTTTAAAACGAAGCACACAAAAAAGATACACTTTAGAATAAAACAATTTTTCTATCTAAGCTGTTTATAGTTTTAATCTAAGCAGTTAATAATCTTTTAAAGTCTTATAATCGGGGCATTGGCAATTATTATTTAGCTTAATTGCAATGCTTCAGGCAATATAAATTACAATTTAGTGAACTTTAAAATACTACTTTAATAAACTTCCAATACTTTTCAACTAGTTGGATTAAACTCTGAGAGACAAAACAAACAAAAATTAGAATTGCCAACTATTTTTACGCTGTGGATTTTTACGCATGGCAGAAACATGTGCATAAATTTTTGATTAGTTTTATATAAGTTTTATTTTTGATTTTATTACAAACAATATTTATAAATAACTAATATGTGCGCGACACCATAAAGAAGAGTGGCAGGGCGTAGGGGAAGGGAGGCGCAATAGCGCTCCTTACAGCTCGTTGCATGCATTTCTAATGTTGCCGCTGTGTGGCAGTATTTTCTGCGATTTGCATATTTTTAGGCGCAGGCACTAACGCTTTACCTCATCGTTTGTTGATTTTGATTCTATTAAAGAGTGTGTGTGTGTGTATATATAGTAAAGCATATGTGTACTCTATAACCATATAATTTTACAGTCGCATACACAGCTAATCTGCATTTAAATGGAATTTTTAATTATTTTCGTAGCCGCCATTCCGCCGCTATCCTTTGACAATCACTGCGACCGGGGTGTCTGGCTCTAGCTGGCGGCGACAAAGCATTGCCAAAGAGCTCTTCCCTCTTATTCTGCTTCCCTTCTCTCGCTCCAATCCAGACTACAAAATGCCAATGCCAATGTCCGATATCAAATAAAATGCAGTTCGATTATTTATATAAAGCTTCAAAATGCTGCTGCGGCGGCGGCTGATGATGATGTTGCTTTTGCTGAAACTACCCCTTGTCACTATGCTAAGCGTACTTTAAATTGCCAATCAAAAAGTAGAGCACAACAAGTAAAACTAGTTTAAGAGGGGAACACTCAACTTAAAGATACCTTAACACAGAATCGGGTATGTAAAAATAACGATCTAAAAAAAAAATGTTGTTTTCCTTATGATTCTTGAGGTTATATTGTTCTTAAGAATTAATTTTTCAAATTAAATCAACTCAAAAACACTAAAAGAAACTTTCCAACAAAACAGATTTTTTTGATTGACTTTTCAAATCTGTATTTTATATATTCCTTTGTTAAAATCCAAGATGTATCCTACCCGATTAGCCCCTTAATCAACCGCTCTCTTTTGCCAGCAGTTAAATTGTTGTTATTATATCTCCATTATCCTATTCTGATAGTTTCAGGGTATTCAAATGTATGCGCCAATCAAAGAGAAAGAGAAAGAGTGTGTTAGGTTTTTAGCGGGGACACGCAGCACCTACCAATTTGCCATCAACAGCTAAGCAAATAAGAATATTAATGGTTTTTTCCAGCCATTGAGCAATATTTTCCCCATGCCATCGAAAGCGCCATAAAATACACCTGAGCGAGCTTTCGATTAGAATGAGAACTGCCACCCACTCCAACTTGTGGGTGAGTATGTGGGTGTGTGTGTTTTTTGTGTGTATCATGCATAAAATTAAAATGGCGACATTTTACAAAATTGCATTTCATTTATGTTAGCTCGAAAGAGAGACGGAGAGAGGGAGAAAGGGAGAGAGAGGATAACCCGGATTGTAAAGTTATAATTAACATGCTAATTAATAGTTGGCCGCAGGCTAAATATCGCATAAAAATGTTGCATAATTTTAGGCTGGATTCATTTTTATGCACATACACGTTTGTTTTTTTTTCATGTTTTTTGTGATACATATTTTAATATTAATTAGTTTTTGACTGCAGCGACAACAAAGTAAACATTGCATGCCAATAATTTTTGATCAACATTGAACTTAAATGATTTGTAAAATCGAGGACACGATTGAATAATCGAACACGCGCCACGGCCACCCACAGCCCCAGGGGTCACCTTTCTTTCTAGTTGTCGCGTTGGGAGGGGGGAGGGAGAGTGGGAACAAGCATGGAGTCCTGTCATGCCCGCCGGAAGTGGCTGTAATACATAGCAAGCAGTGGCTATGTATGTATATGTAACTGTTATATGGCCAATGGGGAATTTATCGCTGGCCATTCAATTTTCGCTCTTTCTCCGGCTTGACTCTAGGTTTTCTTGTGTTTGGTTACTGCTGCTGCTACTGATGCTGATGCTGAGCTAGAAACCATACCAACATTCTTGCACGGCTCAGCAACGTAGACCAATTGCCCATTGGCGTTTTTCTACGAAAATTCGTTGGCTGATGTTGTTCTTGGCAACGATGTGAACGTGAACCTGGACCTGGACCTAAGCAAGTGAATGTGAATGAGAAAATGCAAGTCTCTCAGTCTCGCTGCTTACCTGTGACTGCTGCTGCTGCTGCCAACTTTGGAGCTAGTCATGTAGCAGCAGCAACAAGAACAACATCAACATAAAGCCGCACCACACACACACACAGAGACATAAACGCACTGGCGCTGGCCAACACCACCCGAGGGCAACGAAAACGGAAATTAAAAAGTGCAAAAAGAAAACAGAAGAGGAACCTCTAAACCATAGCCATTTCCGCCGTAACCATAACCATAGCCGTAGCTGTTGCCGTAACCGTAACCAGCTCGGCTTGACTGAATGACTGGGCAACTCACCTGGCTGGCTGGCTGGCTGACTGACTGACTGACTGACTGGCAACAAGATACCAGCACATTACAATGAAACCTGCGGCTGCAACTCAAACAAAACTTGCAGTTGTTGCTCACACACACACATACACACACACGCGCACACACACATGTAGATGCATATGAAAACAGGATATCATTTCTACACTACTCCAGGGTTGACAGAACCTCTCTTTGGCTCTTTGGCTGGTGATGCTTGTTGGCTGTTGAGCCTTAGCCAGCGTTGGAGCCAAAGACTCGAATGCTAGGATAATGATGCCCTTTTGCAAATCGTGAGAGACGCTGCGAAGGATGTCCAATTGCAAATACCGCATGTGTCTAACCACAGCTGTGCATTCAACTTGCCTTAATTGTACTGAAAGGAAACGAAAGGAGCTGGCCTAGCAACGTACTCTCCTTAGGACCCTGACTTATATCAACCGTCTACCGACATATGCCACAAAAGTGTACATTAAATTATAGGCAAGCTGCTGTTAAGGTTTTAACTTGATTTGTAATAGTTAAATTCTTAAATCCTTCTACTCGATTCTCATGATTCAAATAAGGTTGTCAGAATTCACGATGGTTTTAGTTGACTCGATCTCTTTTATAACTCTGACTCTTAGTCTCACTTCATCAGTTTAATTTTCTTATGCTTTGGAGCTTACTCAGGAGCTACTCAATCTCTTACTCTCTTTCTCTTTTCTTACTACCACCTATCATCTCTCTCTTCATCTCATTCTTATCTTCTGGTCTCTTCAACCATCTACTTTTCCCTTGTGTCCCTCTGATTTTATCCCTTAAACTGTTGCTCTCTTTTTCTCTATCTCTTTTTCTATCGAAAGTTCTCCAAAGCGATCAGGTGGTTAAATACTCTACTTCTAATCCGGGTTACCAAACATACTTTAGCTAGAGATGATGCAATGGCCTCTCTAATACGACTTAAGGCCATTTAACTTCTACTGTTACAAACTAAGACTAAAATCTCGGTAAACTAACATCAAGTTGCATTATTCAGTTTATTTCATACATATGTTCTTATGCCAGAAAGGCAAGCCTTATTTTGGTCTACATCTTGGCACATCACGCTTGGTGGCAACCTCTCAAGGCAGATGCAGCAACAGGAAAAGCAATTACTTTTTCGTTTAAAATGTTCGTACTTCGTAAACATTTAATTTCCAATTTTAATTTGCTTGAATGCATTGGCACATACAGAGAAAAAGTTGGAGAGAGACGCAATTCGGCATCGACACAATGTTCAATATCATTTCGCATATCGCAAATAATGTGGCGAGAGAGAGAGAGAGAGAGAGGAAGAGTGGTTGCCACATGAGCCTGACTATGGCCCAAACTGGCCTGCTCTACGTGAGTGAGTTGGGTCGTGGCTCAATGGCTCGTTTTCTCGTTTCTCATTTACATTAAATAAATATTGTACAACTGTATTGAGTGCCAGTGCCAGTGCCAAAGGTAAAGCCATCCAAATGAGCTCCAACTTCCAACAGTTGCACCAAAAAGTCCTCTGTTACACTTTGGCGGCCCAAAACCCCAACATCATCTTACGTAAAGGTTGCTCCGGAACCACACACCTCCACCCCGGCTACATATAAAACGAAAACAATAAAAAAAAACGAAACAAAATTCGAAACAGAAAAGGAAATTGCTTCAAAAATGTTTTGTCTACAATGAATAAAATTGAAACATTTGAAGCACCCAAGCCTTATGGTAAATGCATGTTGCATGTTGCATGTTATATGCAAATGTGCAAGCGCAATATGCGTATCGTTTCTATATTGCAAGTTTGCAAAACTATCAAAATATTTCCAGCAATTGCCGTGCTCTGTTTGCCTTTTCTTTGCCATATCCTGTAAACAAGCAAAGATTTAAAGCGGATTTACTGTTTACGTTGAAAAAAAATAAACTTTATTTTTATGCTTAAGATTACAATTCGACAATAATTTAAACAGTATAATCTAGTCGAGCATTTTACCTTGTATTCATTCCCATCAAATTTTGCGTGCACTAATAGATTTTCTTATGCTATACAATATGCTGGATATAAAAATTTGCATAGCGTTTTGTATAAAATTAATTTCTTGCTTTGTTTTTGCAGTTCAACAGACACATACACAGCCGTAACATGCATATATATGTATATAGATATGTGTATGTGAGTGTATGTGTAGCTCAGTGAAATCCTGTGACTTGTGACGTGTTTTCGTTATCCTGCCAGGCTTCAATGACTCTCGCTCTGTCTGTCTCTCTGTGTTGATAATTTACTTTACTTTCTGACAAAAGGATTTTAAAACAATTATTTTAATGTTTTTCGCACACACACACACACACACACACACGTTTGTGTTAAATTGAGTTTTGTGCATGTTTTAAACGACTTTTGCATTTTGTGACTTTTAAATGTAATTTTTCTCTTCATTTCACATTTTTGGCCAAATACGTGCAAAATTGTATTTAATAAAACTGCATTTGACAAATGTAAATAAATAAATAGTCAGTTGAATAAACATTGTGTGCGTGTGCAAATGTTTTTCGTTATTTAAAATTTGTTTGCCATGGACATAGACTTTTACAACAAATGTTTAGTGCTGCGCTTTAAACAACAATTGATAGGACAACAATTTGGCTTTTTGTGGTATTTGAAGCGTTTAATAAAATGCGTACATAGTATAATATTATCATAGGCAATGCAAATTTGATTTAAAGTATTTACATATGCGAAACCAAATTTGCAAATGCCAATAAAATCATCAACGATTAGACATTTATTCGAGTTCGCTGTGTCACATACTTAATTGAAATCATTTATTGCAATTTGATTGTCATTTTCAAGCAAATATATATTGCTATTGCTTCTGCAATTACTTCTTTACTACATTATCTTTAACAAAAGCATGCCTCTTAAGTTGTTCTCAAACACATCTATTTGACAACAATTGAATGATAAATGATGCAGCTTATTATAAAACCAAAAAAAAAAAAAAACTTTAGCATTTTTGTCTAGTCGTTTGCTTATGCTAATCAGAAGACAGCAAGACAAAAAAATTGTTTTACAACTGCAGATAACAGATAACTCCAAGGCGAGACAGTTAGTAGCAACAAAGAAACAAAAACAGCAACTAGAGCATTATCAAGATGTAGCAAAGTCATTAACATATCGCACCAATGAAAATGCAAATGCAACACAAATTATCCAACGAGTGTCCTGAACAATGTTCTGTCCGATTGTTAGTTGATGCTATTGTTGCTGCTTCTTAGCTGACCGCATGCCTCATTAAAATGCGCTGCCATCTTGCGAAAGTGAAAAATTACCCAGCCCAAGGAGAAAAAGTACGAAGAGAGAGCAAAAAATGAAAAATACAAGTTTTGGTCAAAAGGAAAATGGTAAAAAAAAAAATGAAGCGCTCGGCAGACGGCAGCTGAAAGCAAACACACACATAGGGAACCTGGGCCAGAAGCTGTCATAGAAAAAAAAAAAGGTGTTCAACTAAGTGGCTGCCCCACCTCCTTTTCCTCCTGCTCCTAGTCCATCTCGTGGTTGTTGTAGCTTTACGCATTGTTAGCACTTCATAAAACTAAGCTCATGAATATTACGAGCTTATCTTTAGGATTGTTTGAATTGTGCAGATTGTGCGAATGGAAATGCAAATGGAAATGCATTTGTTGCCATTTGGTCAAGCAAACGATTCGCGGAGGGTTTGCTATAATTTCATGCTGCGGGTTATTGCCACAACTTAAGCAGCTTGAACTGCAACAACGCACATCGTTCAGGAGGTCCCTCGCATCGCCTCGCATCGCCTTGCCTGCCATGTGCAGAGCGTTGTAAATTCACGATTAAGCGTAATTACAGCCCGAAAAAAGTCAACAATGAGGCAAAGGATAACGGCGGCAGCAGCATCAACAGAAGCTGTCTCTCTTCTCTGATGGACAGGAAGGTGAGAAGGGGTTTGAGGAAAGTGGCTCAACTTAATTGTCAGTAAGTGTTGCTTAATACCCATTATCTGTTACGCCATGCCTCTCTCGCATGTCAGCCGCATAGCCGAAAACTTAATTGTTAGCTTGCCAAAAAACTTTTTGCAACAGCCAACAAAAATTCAACGAGTCAACTCAACTCCACTCCACTCAACTCGACTCAACTTAAGACTCGACTCGCATTATTAACCCCTTTACTTTTGTTGCTAATTAAAAAACTTTTACGCGCTGCGCACAGAAAGAAAAGTGCCAGAAAAACTGCCAAAGACATGGAATGAAAATCTCTACCCTCTACCCACTTCCGCTAGTCCTTCTTCTTGTTTACACAAAAGCAATCATACGCCATGTTGTACGCTGAGTTTCGTCGCTTCAGTGTCAACAATACGCGTATCGTTCAACTGCTTCAAAGATATCTCTTCCTCCTAACGCCTCATGCCGCATTCCACATGCCACATCATTGTGCTGAAGTTTCCATTAATTAGATAAAAGTTCTGCCTTTTTACCATCAACGAGCTGCAAATTATTTGCACACAACAAAACTCACAAAAAAAAGTTTGAAAAAAGTCACACACACACACACTTAAAGTTTGACATGCCTTTAGAATGAATGGACAATCATCTTTTAATAATCTACCAATTGTTGTTGTTGGTTTTGCGAATGTATCGTAATTATACTAGGAGTACATTGTAATTAACCCAACCCTTTAGTTAATTGGGTATACAACTTGGTTACAAGAAATACAATTACCTCAGGCACTTCCGACCCAAAAATTAAAAAGAAAAAGTTTAGCTGCACCGCACTCATCAAACTGATGGGGCACAAAAATATTTCAAGCCATAATTGAAATCTAGCTTAATGTGCAGCTACAATATAAGTGGCTTGGTGTTGTGTCTGCACGAAAGGGGTCTATTAATGGTTAAATGTATAAAGTGAGAGATTCTTAATCCATAATTGATAAATAAATAAAACTATACACAAACAGTCTGTTTCTTTTACAATTCGTTAAGTTAAAAAAGCAAATATTTCATTCCTATAGGAATGTATACATGTAAATACAGTTAGATTTTTGGTCAGAATGCATGTTAAAGTTTTATGCCAAAAAATCGACTTAGGCATTGGTAAAATCTTTCGACTTCCATATCTTCGGCAAAACTGACCCGATTTTCAAATGCAGTATCTTAAAAGTCATGGCTTGGCCCCTAGAATAAAACTGCATTTAAATAACTACATTTAAATAAAATTCGATTTTTGGTCAGAATGCATGTTAAAGTTTTATGCCAAAAAATCGACTTGGGCATTGGTAAAATCTTTCGACTTCCATAACTTCGGCAAATCTGACCCGATTTTCAAAAGCAATATTAATTTTTTTCCCCTTAAAAAAATCTCATTTAAAATCTACATTTAAAAATTCTTTCAAAAGTCATGGTTAAAATTTTTTTCAAAAAAATCAACTTGGGGGTTGGTAAAATCTTGACTTCCATAGCTTGGCAAAACACCATTTTCAAAAGAATATCTAAAAGCATGGTTTGCCCCTAGAATAAATCTGCATTTAAAGATCTACATTTATATAAATTTCGATTTTTGGTCAGAATGCATGTTCAAGTTTTATGCCAAACATCGACTTGGGCATTGGTAAAATCTTTCGACTTCCATAACTTCGGCAAAACTGCATTTAAAAGCAATACCTTAAAATTTTTGCCCTAAATAAATCCATTTAAAGATTACATTTATATAAATTTCGATTTTTGGTCAGAATGGCATGTTAAAGTTTATGCCAAAAAACTTATTATATAACTTCAAATTATACTCCTTTTTCTTATATCAGTTCCGAAATATTTTGTTTGCTCGTACATAAATAAAAACTTGTTAAGAAATTGTTGTATATATTATTATTGCGTGGATTGAATGTTTAACTTCTTGTATCACATGTTACCTTATTTTTCGTATTTTATTTCGTCTACAAGTTCAATTGCCCCTTTAAGCAGTTGCCACTGCATCCGCATCGTTTTGCTTAGCTCAAGACTTTATAGAGCCCGTGCCACGAGCAAAAATGCTAGAACACAAATTAATTAACCCCCATTGGATTCGTTTTTTTTTTTTTCTTGTTACGCTTCATGCTAATGCTGAAGCTGCAAAGGTATTTGGCATGTTGAGAGTGCAGAGCAAAGAAGTAAGAAAAAGATAAGCCGGAAACGACGGGACGAAGAAGAGCCACCAACACCAATCAAATTAAAAAAGGGACCGGTAGCACATCAAGTAGACATGCTTAGCGTGGATACAGAAACAACAAAAACAGCAAGGAAAAAATTTCAAAATAAAAAGTTTAATAAAAAGAATGCAAGAAAATTGTTGCTGTTCATAAAACATGAGTTTTCTATGTGTGTGTGTGTGTGTGTCTGTGTGTGTGTAGCTTCAGAACGGAAGATGAATTTTTGTAATTTGTGATGTTGCTTCCCGTTTTAATTGTTGTTGACAGACGACTGACTGACAGCGTAATTTACAATCCTTTTTGCACCCTTGCCCCGTCACCGCGTTTTTCTCGTGCTTCTTCAAATGTACCAGGTCTGAGGGTGAAATTTTAATTAAAGAAATTGCGGTTAATCCCGTTTAAATAAAAATAAAAGAAGAATATTTCTATCTTACTGAAGATGGCGAAATTGCCACAGGCAGTTGTAAATTTTATATTTTGCCTTGCCGCACACATTTCCCAGCATGTTGGCAACACAACAGCAATATATTTTGGCTAATTGTTAAATTCTAGCTCCATAACCCACTATTGCTCTCCCTGTCGCTCTTAACTCTTACCTGTGGAATAATTATGTCATTTCTTGGTTGGCACTTCAAAGCATCAATATTTTAACACCTTCTACGCAAAAGGGCAACAAAATTTGTTTACATTTGCATGTTCTTAATGGGATTTATTGTCATGGCTGGAACGCTTTAAGCCATGTATATATATATATGGAGGAAGGTGCGCATTCTTGTGCATATTTGTCAAAGTAATTTAAGTAATTGCATTTTATGCCATTTGAACATTAATTTGCATACAAATTATGCCAGCAAATTCATATTCAACTCGTACGCACATTGCTAACGAGTTTCTTACATGTTAACCAATACATAAAAGACACCCATGCAGTTGACAATTTAAAGCAAGCGAAAGTGTTTTGAAAAACGCTAAAAAACGAAACAAATTGCGAATCTGCGATCTCTTTATGTTGAATTGTTTCCCCCAATTTTGATGGTACTTCTAGCCATTTTATGTTTTGCATTTAATATTGATCCTAACCTTGTTGTGCCATTTGCTCGTCAAATTTGTACAGATATTCAATAATTATTAAACATAGTTTGATTTAAATATCATACCCATTTCTTATATACTTAATGTGTGCTAAATTGTTAATATTTAAATGTTAAGTTTGGTAACATTTTATTTTGGAGCATGCGAGAAGTTAAAGCCAGAATGGATTGTGATTTTTTGCGCAGCCAATCAGCGAGACACGGTAAGGTTAAGGGTCGCACAGGTTGGTAACTTGCCATGTTGTTGTTGTTGTTGTTGTTGGGGCAACATACATTCTATAAGAAATTAACTTAAAAAGTCATTTTGCAGGCAGACAGCGAGCGGACAGGCAGCGAGTAGCAAGCTGAAGCAACAGCGAAAATGAGAATGAGAAAAAAGGATTAATTGCATGAAGAGTATGTGCACTGGCACGAAGCTGACGGCATGACATCATCAGGATATGGCAACCACGATGGCAACACGGCACTGAATATCCTGGCTTTTCTATAAGCCATTGACTTGCACATCTGCATCCACATACACATCCACACCCATATCCATATCCATAGCCACATCCACATCCGCATCCTTTTGCTAGGACACTCATGCAACGGCTGAAGGATGTTGCAGCTCGCGCGCTCGTGTGTGTATGGTGTATTTTTTAATAGTGTTTCGTGTGCCTCTTGGCGTTAATTTATGCCACAAAATCATTTTCTTTTATACTCACAGCCACATGCAAAATAAAAATTAAAACTGAAATATGAAAAAAAAAAAGCTGAAAACTGAAAGCAACTACACGAGTTGCCTCAACGTACATGCAAATTGCGTTGCAGCGCCCTTGGCGATGAGACGCAGTTTATGTCAAGTGAAAAATGAGTGCGAACTATGACATGAAATATGAGCGCATCCCAAATGCAACACACAACATGGATATGCAACTAACACCCACACTATGCCACTAAGTGTTGCAACCAAGTTTTATTAGTACGCTTTGAAAATGAATATAAAATAAGACATAAACAAGTATAGAGTGCTTAAAGCTAAGAAAGCTCGATCAATAGATATCCTATAATCCTGTGTAGTTAATTTTCTTCATTCATTTATCTACACTGTCAAAAACTCCTTATTTCTGACTTTAGTTAAAGGGTATACCAAAATTATTGGCTACGATTATTAGCTCATATAGTAGAAAAACGAAATTTGAATCGAAACCGAAAACGTAAACAAAATATAAAAAAAAACATAAATAACAAATTTATATATGTTACATAGAGAAGAGCAGACTGATAAGCACTTATGTACATACATACATACATATATAGAAAATAGAAAACATTGTGTACTTAAAAAGTATGTGCAAGATTTTGTTATACTTACTGTGTGAGTCCCAAGTTTTGATTGCGAATTTGTGCAAAAATAAACATTTTCAAATAGTTCAAATCGCAATCGAAAAGTTCACAATTGCAGCCCCGAATCGAATCGAATCAACTGGGATGTGAAACAGACAACAAAACTTATGTAATCTAAGACGCAGTTGACTCAATTGAAATATCATAGTATATTTAATTAGAATCTTTTTTATATGCATACGTTTCAAGGCCATCGTTTTTTTTTTCCCCCATCAAAGTCGTTTTCACTGACATTGAATGAGGTTGATTTAATTAAGAAACTTGCAATTTTGTTGCATTTTTAGTGTTAAAAGGTTAAAGATAGTGATAGTAAAGCACTATCGTTACAGATCTTTAAAGTCTTTTTAAGTTTTTATTAGTTTTTTTTTCAGGAAATTTTCCCTCACTTTATTCAACGTTTTACCTTGGCTCAATTCATTCAACTTACTATTCACATAAAAAAAAAAATACTCAATCACAATTTTATATGCTTCACCCACTCAAAGAGATGAAATAAACATTCAAACATAAGCCATAAAATCGCGCCACAACTATAATATTATTTATTGAGATCCAGATACGCGAACGTGCGTGCCTCAGTTGTCTGATACATCTTTTCCAATGCGAATGCTTAGCAAGGACGTTTATTTTTAACAAAATAACACAAAACAATATTTAAATGTACGCGTCTATATGTACAAATTCCAAAATACAAATACTTGGAATGTGTTTAGGTGATTGAGAGAATGGAATATGCGAGAATTAAGTTGTTTTCAGCTTGAACCAGTATTGAACTTGACATTGAAACCCAAAACTGAGAGATACGCTCTATCTTCTATATAATAAGGTTCCTTATATACTTAAATATAGTCAAGAGATTACGTTAAAGATAGATCGGAACCAAAGCTATGGAGTCCGGACACAACAACGGTACAGTCAAGCTTTGATATATTGACACGTGACAATCGCAAACACAAACGCCATCATCATCATCATCATCATAATAATGAAGTGTCATCATTCTGGAGAGTGGGACGGACGCTGATAAGAGTCGCGTTGAGTGACCTGGTAAGCAACCTTTTGTGGTTCTTGAGTTTTTAATGATTCAGCATTCGAACATATTGCTTACATAATCCATTCAAATGTTTACACGTTAGTCATGTGAGAGCTGGGGATAACAATTGTAGATTTAATTGGTTCACATAGCCCCAAACAATAACAGTTTTTGGACTGTAAATATTTAAGTCTCTCTTCGTTTGACAGACTTTCTAGCTAGTGAAAAAAGAAACATTGCTTAAAACATTTGGAACATAGCCTTGATCTATATTTTTAACTATTTTTTCTAATTGTTTTTCAGATACGTGTTGAATGCGGGCATTCTGTTTTCAGTTAAGGCATGTGGAACCATTTAAAAAGTATTATCGCACTTCCATAAAACAAACAAAATGAACAGTATTCAGTATTCAAATGTCTATTTGTAAATTGAATATTTTGACAGAAAACAAATAAAGAGTGTCAAACGATTTCTGTGATAGATTTGCACGAAAAAGTCAGAATGATATTTTGAAGCTAATAACTGTCAAAGTTTTCAAGTTGCTTGTACATTTTTTACGCCTAAACATAACTTTCAGTGGGACTAATTAGCAATTTCATTGGTTCCATTAAGAAACAAAAAAAAAACCCCGTTACAATATTACAAATCAGCTGATATGTACTCACACCAATGAATGAATGAATAAGCCATTCAATTGATATTGAATGTCCCAATAGAATGCCAATTAAGAAGCTACATAAAACATTAAAGTCTGCTCGACTAGAGTTATCCTTTAAATGTTGAAAACAAGCTAAAATACAAAATATTTGCATATTGTTCAGTTAAAAATATTTACAATGCATTTTTTATTACAACATTTGAAATATTTTTGTTTTGATTTTTTTAAAAATTATTCGTACAATATATAAGTAAAAATATTGTTAAATATAGTCTACAGCTGACATGTATACATATATAGTATATATATATAAATATATATTTTCTCATTGTTTACTAAACCAAAACACAGCAAACTTCTCCATTATCGCAGTCTGTGCCAGGTCTTTGCAGTCCCTGGGAGCAATATTCCATGCAGGCTCCCATATGTTGGTGGCAAGGTGCTGGTCTGACGGGCACTGCAACGGGAGGGGAGGTGCACAAATACACACACAGACACATACGCACAATAACAGGTGAATAACAGAGAGAGAGGGGAGAGAGAGAGCAGTGGAGATAGTTAGTTAATGAAAAAAAATGAAAAGATGAGTTCATTAATAGTAATACCAATCAATCAATTATATTAATATAGGATATTAATTTATTTTAGAGTGGAATCAAAAGTGTGAGGGAAGGATGGGATATAAGGTTTAGGGGTCGCGATAAGCGTTTGGATATATAACTGTGAGATATTTTAAGGGCGTTATAAGCGAGAAAAAAAGGCTTTTAAGAATTGTTGTGAATAACAGTACTTACACTCATAGCAACATTCGACACCAAGATGCTGACTAGTTGGACAGAGACCCTTATTGCTTGTAGGCAGATTACAATCGTTGTTGTGCACACAAAGACCTCCAACCAAAACACACTGACGATCATTTGGATATACACGCACGCCCTGAATCACTACAAGTTGGAGAGAGTATATCGTACATATATATTTTCATTCATCTCTTGACGAAATTCTAACAAAACTTACTATAATTATCAGGACCATTATCGTTCACTTCGTTTGTCTCCGTACCCGCACAGACAAATTGCAGCATTATAGCTGACACCAGGCATAGGCCAAGAAGTTTCCTCACATTTGACATAATTGTTGTGTGTTTATGTGTGTGTTTGTGTGAGTTGAATTTATTTTCTATTTATTATTATTAGTTTAAGTATAAATATTGTCACAGCGTGTTTTATTACTATTTTCAAAAGTAATCCACTCGATAGCACGGTTTGTGTAGCACTGAGCAAGTCTAAATCCGTTCCAGATGCTTTTCAACGAAAATAACAAAAACTGTTGTCGAATAGAAAACCATCAAACGCAACGTTGTTTTGCACAACTCGACGAACGATCGGCAAATGAGTCAAAAGAGGCAATAATAACATAGCCATAGCCCAGAGAGTCATAACAACAACAACCAGGCACAGCACAGTGAAGAAGAGAGAAGATGAGTAGATGAGGTGCGAAGAGAGGGGGTTGATTTAACAGATAGTAACGTTGAATGCGGGCGCGCTCAGTTCAATTGAAGAGCGTGAGAGCCATTAATAATATTGGCGCGTTTGCAAACCACACACATGAGGAAAACCCACAACGCCGACGACGACGAAGACATCGACGACGACGACGAAGAAGACGACAAGCGGCGCATAAAGATCAGCTGGCAGTAGCCAGGCAGGCAAAGACAGCAGCAGCAGCAGCAACAGCATTCAATTAAGTCAACCCCCGGAACCCCGGAACCGAAACAGAATAAAAATACAAAAAAGAAAAAACATAATTCATTTGATGTATTCACGCGCTCTGAACAAGACGCCAATAACTTAATGAATGGCCCATCGAATATTTAGATTCAAGTGGTATTTATGGGGTATTTGGTTTATGGAACAGATTGACTAGGAGTTACCCTGTAAAAAATATAATTGATATAAACTTTATCAAGTTGGAATATACTTGAGATGATTCTGATTCTTATCTGTTACAAACTATTGCACCATTTTGTGATTGCCTTTTTTGGGAACTTCTTTGATTACGGGGTATTTTTGTGTGTAGCCAACCAAAAGGCGCCAGCCCATAAAGTAATCAAGAAGTAAGACTTCTTTATGATTAACCGCATTTATCGAGGCGTAACGCGATTTAACTGCATTAAATACCAATGATCTGGTTTTGCTCTCTCTAAGAGTATGCGTATGTACATATGTGTATGTTTGTATTATGAAAACAATCTGTAGTTGTTATCAGCTGTTATGAATTTTTAGTGTACGTAAGTTAAATTTTTTGGAAAACAATTTTTGCAATGTAAGCAAAATAAGCAAGAAAATAAACTGAAATACAACGCAATGCTATACGAGAATGTTCTTAATTCAACAGATGGTTTTTCTTAGCAAAACAATATTAGCAAACAGAAAAAACTGCATGCAAGCGCTGTTAAGCTATGACATTACTTGCCTTTTCAGTCATTTGGATTTTACAGGTAAAAAGGTATTACATTACTTTAGTTTAAACTAAAAACCAAACAATTTATAAACTTGAACACAGATCATAACATAATCATAAGCGTGTTTGACCATGTGTAGTACGAACGTTCATTGAAAGTCCCCGACTTAAGTCACACGCTACTGATAACACATAAACACGAGTGTGTAGCACGTTTATTTTTCCATGGAAATTAAATAAAAAACAGCAACTTGTTGACATCGTTATTTATAAAGAAAATAATGATTAAATGGGCTTACAAATACTCCTTTCAACTGAAACACATGTCAAAGAAATTTTAACAACTTGAGATTGTATTGTTCATTTTTGGGTCATTGCGAATTTATGTTTGTGAAGTAAATAAATAATAAGTCAATTAATACTTCTAGCATTATAATATATCAGTCATTACTACTATTTTGTGTTGTTACTCAACCTGTTATGTGAATTCATGCGACTCAAATTCTAGTTTTAGTTTTATTAAGTTTAAATATCCGTTTTTAATTGCACTGCTTTTTACCATGTAGCACAACAAAGCAGTGCAACTGTGCTTGATGCACTGCTTACAAAGCTGACAGCCCTGGTTTGGACTGCTTGATAAATTGATTGCCATAGACGAATAATGAAACAAGACAGGAAACCACGTTTTTCTGTTAGTTGGTCAATGATTGATTGCTAGAAATGCAGTAAAATGTTTTTCAACCACAAAGTGATTCATTTCTCTCAGAACTTTGTGACTAAATACTAACATGCTCAGCCCACGCAATAATCAAAAAAGTATTTATCATTATTCAAATGAGATAAAATTTTATACATTTTATTATCTAACGAAATGCTAAATTAATTGCGAACAAAACATAAATGGACCAGTTTCACATAGTATGTTAACATATTTTGTCAATCAGTCTTCTTAAGCAATTCTAGCAAAATTGTCAGTGCTTATAGCTAAATTATATGATTACTGCTACAATACAGTTCAATTATAATACATTTCACACTGCACTACAAAGTAAATCGTTTGGCAACGACGGCATTTTGAATTTAGCACCAAGTGCACGTACAGCAAATATCACAGGGTTGTTATATAGTACATATGTACAGTTATTCGGGCCATAAAGGGCCAACCTTCAGGCAATTATTTGTGCTCCTTTGGCCGCTCATCAATTGTGTAAACGCTAGCTGGAACGGCATTAGACTCATCACTAGCCTTGTTCTCACTTCCAAATGGTATGACAAAGATGCTCGGCTTTGCCGCATGTTGCATTTTAATAACGGTATCATAGCTGGGCGGTGCAAATTCACTGTACGACGGTGACGGTGTGGGCGGCGCCCTTTGTGTCTCAGTGGGCATGGCGTTTGCCCGTCTGCCACGCATATCCCGACAACGTCGATCCGAGCAAGCCATTAGCATAAAAAATGCGGCCAGTGCGAGAAATGTTGCCACATACCAAACAATCGTTATCACATCCATTGCCGTCTGTGATAACTCGTTGCCGGTATCGGGTGCTAAAAGGCGATATAGATAAAGGGATCATTAGTTAAAATTTTGATACATAAGATATAGAAAGCTTAACATCAAACGAAAAAAACCACATAACAAAGTGAGAATTTAAGTCAATTAAATATTCAAACAGAGATTAAATTCAAGAATTTATTTGATAAAGAAATTAATGATAAATTGAGCTTTATCCAAAAACAAATTAAGAATGTCATAACGGAACTAACACGTCAGATAGATCCCTCAAACTGGGACTTATCTGTCGCCAAGTGAGATTTTGTTTGGCTATTTGTCATTTGATGACGCAAAATGTTTGATTTACCCAAACGCGTCAGAGTCTAACGGGCACTTGAAGTGATTGTATTTTAAATAAAACCTGTTTCTTAACCGGTTATTAAATTGTAGAATATGACTGCAAATTTGTATACAGGGAAATACTTTTCAACGTAAAAGCATTTTTTTTTTTTTGGATTTTAATACTTACTATTTTTGTAAACAAATATGCGGCTATTATTGTTATCCAATTGATCGTTCGAAAGATCTGAATCCGTTGTACCATTAACACTCGTTAGATTATATGGCAATTGTCGTGCAAGAACGTTCTCCAATGTTAGCAGATAGGACTGACCAAGTGCGGCGGTCGCATAGAAACTGAATACTGAAATGGTAAAAATACAAAATGTTATACTAGAGCCAGACATTATTACTGATAAAACAAGAAACCAACATATATATCACATACACATAGACAAACTGCAAAGAAATCATAACAAACAAATGACGATATTTTTACTACGCCCGATCACAACGATAAGCTATCAGGTAATTTTGCCATTGAATATGCTTCCCCCAATAAAGTACTATTATTAACATGCCATTCCCCATTTATTTTTTCTAAGGCGTGTGCAAATTACAAAGACAAACAAAAGACAAAGCGTCCAGATTTCTATATAAAGAATAAAAGGCGCAACTTGTTTGATCATTTAAACATATCATAAACTTATAAATAATGGGCTAATCGCAACATTTTTCTAGTGATAACAAATAGCGTCGATTTGTCTGTGTCCAATTTTAACACCTCCTTGAAGTACCTAGCTAATCGAACAGTGTCTAAAGCACTTAAGTTGAGTTCAAGTTCCGTCATAAAAACTTGCTGAGAATAAACAAAAACATATTGTTATTATTACAGCTTTTGCCATTTTTATATAATCTATTTTCTACTGCCGGAACGTTCGATGATTTAACAATTTCACCATTTTATCAATTGTCTAATGAAAATCGCTTGTTGCCAGCGTCATAAATAAACACTTGTCTATATATGTACTTATCTTTATGGAATGGCGCACGGCACAAATTTAGATGAAGTTTTAATAAATTTTTTGACACTTGATTTTTTTATCAATTTCACAACGCAAGGTTTACAAATATATCTGTTGTCCTAGGCTTACATTGCAGCTGTTGTCCAATTTAATGCATACCTATACTATATAGTTGGTGGTGATTTTTATCGCTTAGCTTTGATAAAGTTAGTCATACGCCACGTTGGTGCGGAATTGTGTCATGCAAACTAAACAAGCTGCATCTTAAATATTATTTCTGATGACAAATATTATTTTCACAGAAATACTTGTGAGGAAATATTAAGCTTTAACTTAATCTATTATTAACCCAACCTTGAGTGTGTGACATAATTTGGTTAACTAAATTAACAAGTTAAGTTGGCACAAAAGGGGTAATTCAACTTGATTAATCGGCTAACATTTTCAAGCGATTAGAAGTGCAAATATTAAACACAAAATGTTTGCTTTCTTCAGCAGACAAGACTCAAGATCGATGAACGTGAAGCTTCTGCCTGATGCATCAAAGCAATCAACCATATCAACCATGCGCTAATTATAGAACGCAGGGAGGGCGGACTGATAAGGCAAAAGGCGAACACAACCCATTGCCAAGAGCCAACAGAATCAACAAGAAAATTCCATAAGCAATAAGAAGCTGAACAAATTGTTAATACAAGCTTAAGCAAAGTATGTGCTTAATTCAACTAAAACACTTTAAAAAAAACTGTATTTACACCTACATATTTGATGATGTTGCAACTGTGCAAATTGTTGCCACATCTGGCTTATCTATTAAAATGTTTATTTTGCTTATAAACCGTGCCTCCCCCTCTCTCGCTATCGTTCTCTCTCTCTGATATTCTATTGCGCTCTCTTTCTTTTCCTCTCTCTCTTCGTCTTTTGATCTCTATTCAGCCCCCTCTCCTGGGTCAGTGGACGCAAGTGAAAAAAAACAACGCAGGCTATCACGTGCCGCATAATTGATATATAGTGTGGGAGGTGGTCGTTGCAGCGGGTGGTTAATTTGTATTCGAAATTTCAATAGCTATTGTGCCGATAACAAGTTGAGTCCAATGCCTTTTTTTAACAATTCTATGTGTGCTTGTGTATGTGGAAATTTACATAAGCTGCTGCGAAACGGTTAACCGTTTGCAATGTGATTAAAAATAGGTCCTCCAAAGGCAATACAAACTATAATATACGGTGCCAGAACTCTTTATCTTTATCTGAATCTCATTAAGACATTATTATATGATTTATGGGTCCACGGATAAGCAATAAAAATATTGTTTGTAAAATATGACGGCTTCATTAATAAAACAAACAAATACTTATGCCTACTAGATGTTGCCTGTTTTAGTTGCTAAACGCTTAATAAGCCTTTAAGCTGGTTATTACGATTATTGTAATATACGCCAAATTCGCTTATCTAATTATTGACAACAAATTTCGTCACTTGGCAACGTTCTCGTTCAGTCCATAAATTAGAACTCATATGATAATGCCAAAAACAAATAAAAATAAATGTTACAAGTTCTTAATGCATTATCTTGTTAACTTTGATAAAGTATTTGACAGGTTGACTTTGAGCCAACTCAGTCAATATGCATTATTTAGATATGAACTATTATTATGAGGCTTTTTGCACCTTTCGAGTTATGTGAACTGCCACGGAAATTTCCCATGCATGTTCTCAATATGAATGTATTTAAGTCAAGAACAAAACTATTTGCTCATTGGCAGTAACATTATTTTATTCTCAACTACAACAACAATATGAAAAGTTGTGCATATTTAAGATGCATTTGTTATACGATTTTGGTTGCATTATGAATCATTATTATCTTGAAGCCTTAAGTACAATGTTATTTGCACAGCTTTTAAACCAATACAGATAAGATCTTAGAATTTGATATGATTGTTAACTAATAACAGAAAACTTAAAACACAAAAGATCAAAATAAATAAAATGTTGTTTTCATCCCAGAAATCTTTAAGTTTTCTAACTATGCAAACATTATTTGAACAGATATTTATTTCGCATTATTCTTCATGCAAACAGCATTAAGTTATTATTTACTCACTTGTAACAATTAGCAACATTGTGAGATCTATCACAAGCGTCTTGGATACACAAAATAATTGTTTATTTATGATTTACACAAATTGTTTTTGATTTAAGCGTTGTGTATCAAATAAACTAACGTTTCCGCGTTTGGCTTTTATTTCAAAACAATTGACTGCACAATAATCAATAACGTTAAAATGTGTGTGAAGAAAAATTTTATTACAAAATTAATTAATTTTATTTATCGTTGACTGTTCAATTGTATTTTGAGCTACACGCGCACAACTTTTTTGTTTGCTCGTTTAGTACTACGTATGTATGTAAATCAGGTAACGGTTAACGGTGCCACCCCGATTTCGATTCGCCAAGTTCACTGGCACTCACGACACAACGTGCTGCGGACCACCTTTAAAAAAATCGATCTTTCAGGTTCAGGTTTGTATTGCTGACTGAGCGCAGCTCTCCAGCCAGCAACTTGGCCGAACGGACAGACTCGAGCTGGTATGGATAGTTAGCCCCCTTCAACCCCAACTTCGCTTCATCGTCGTTGACAGCCTCGCCTCGTGTCTGTTTCGTCGCGCTGCTGCTGCTGCTGCTGCTGCTCGTCGCATGACTCACACACACACTCATACAGTGAGAACAACTGGTTGATTCGCGATCGCAGAGTTGTTGTACTTATTTTTATCATTTTTCTATGCTTAAAGTTATTTCAATAAAATGCGTTTAATCGCTAGCTAATTGTCTAAAAGCTTCAAAGCAACAACAATAAAACACTGCAACAAATGTCACAGCCGGTAAAGCAAAACAGCAACAGTCACAAATACAATTTCTGACCAAATCATGCTGTTCTTTCTACGCCTCTCTCAACACACACACGCCAGCTCTCTCTCCCTTACACACACAACCTGATGCACTTTAACTTATAATTAAATACCTGCGCATGCATTTACTACCATTGTATATATCGATATTTACAGTTTTGTTGTCGCATTTTTTCCTCTTGTAATTAGCACATATCGTCAATTCAGTTTAAAAATAAAAATGCAGACGAAAAGAAAACAGTATTTTTTTAGCATTTCATTGTGATTGTGTTCGTAGGGCGTATGCCTCCTTAACGTATTGATGCTGCCTACACACCCACAATTTATATGCTAATCATATTTTTAAATACCCTACAAGAATGTTAGTTAGATCACTTGTTTCAGAAAAGTTATATGAAAAAAAAAACAATTCAAGACAATATGAAACCGACTTGAATTAAAGTTTGAAGGCGAAATTAAAAAACTAGTTTTATTCTCTTTCTGGGACCTCATAAAAAGCATGAAATTTCAAGTATGTATAAAATTAATCCTCAAAATCGGGCAACATAAAGTAAGTTTAATAGGTAAAATATAAAAAAAAAAATCAAGAAACAAGAAAAAACTCGCATGAATTTCATAATTTTCACGCTCTTGGCATCACTTAGGCAACAATCGAGAATTTGTTGTCAGTCATTTGGTGTCTCATATAAATGTAGCTTGTAAACAGGTTTCTGCTTGGTTCTTGATATCGCATATGATTTTATACTGAATGTGAATGTAGCTTAATTAGCGCCAAACAAGCAATTGCGTTTCAACCGAGAAAACGCTTGTAAAATATACGATGCGTCTGTTATCTGGAGCCTGAATTGTTCTAGATTAAGAATAATATAGTGTAAACACATACCTATGTATACTAAAATCAAATTAATGGCCTGATTACCGATTATGAGAAGTGGTAATAGTGGCCAAGTAGCAACAATTTTGGCGGCAACTCAGAAGCTAGACTTGAACTTGACCATTATTGCAATGGGGTGCGAAAAACAATCGGACATTGACTTTACTTAAAGTCTTTTGACTGAGCTTATAACGTTGGATTAAAAGTCTTAAAGTTATCATTGTATTGTATGTAATTGATTTACTTTTGCACTAGCATTAAACTTTATCAAGGCAACTTAAAGATTTGTTTAACAATTGGCATTGAATACTTTCAATTATGGTTTGTCAACTTCACTCATGAAGTTCAAGTGTTTGTTTGAAAATGTTGCCAATAAACGTGAAATTTTGGAGGTAATTACGAAATACATTTTACCTTTACGCACTCAACAAACTTAAAAGCACAAACAGAAATTGTGGTTAATGACTTCTTTTTGTTTTCGTTTTGGGCTGAGTCATTCGGGTTTTGGGCTCTGTGTCACCATGTTATGAAACTCTTGCCAGGTAGTTTGCGTATGCAAATTAACAGTTCCCCCAACAAAAAAACCTTAAATTCTTAGTTTTAACATTTAGTTGATTTATTAATAGTTAATATACGTATATTTTCCGACAAATTGACCGCTAGTTTTTGTATGCTTGAATTGTTTTTTTTTTTTTTTAATATTTTGAGTACACACTGTAGCTTACATAATAAAATTTTTGCTTATGGTTTTGCATTTAACAATTGACGACACAAGGCCCGCAATAACATAATTGTTGTCTTTTACAAATACGTGTTTAATATTTAAATTAAATATAATACAGGTACAACTAGATGGAATGCCGCTAAATGTCGATCGCATTACCGCATATAATAGTGTATACATATATATATTTCAATGATTAATACTTATATTACAATTAGTTAAATGGAATCTTCAAATTTGCACTAACTAGCTTTAGTTGTAGTTTATCTTATAATTGATATAATTTGCATTACTAATTGCAGTGAGATTTCATAAGTGTGTTTTGTTTGTTTAATTCTACATATTTGAGATTGATTTGGATTGTATAAAGCACTTAAAATAAACAAACATTATTCAAAACTATCGCAATACTAAAAAACATAAAAGTGTGTGAATGTATATATACATAAGTGATAGTAAAAAAAAAAAACTGATATATAAAAGGGATAATCTCTAAGTTACAAGGTTGAGTTGCTGCTTGTACTTGATTTGTTAGCGTTTGAACACATTTACCTAAAGTCTTAATATACATATAGAACAATAATCTTAGTTTTGGCCTAATGCTAATATCGAATATCGAAAACATAAAATCACTTTAACGAATGTGCATATTTACATTGCATTTTGCATCTTTTGCTAATTTCTTTTGCGATTATCAACAACTATTACCTAACGAATAATGGAACTGTTACAACAAGTGTGCTGCATTTTTTAGTTTCTGTTTGTTTTTTGATTATTTTTTTTGGCGCCAACCTCTTTTCTTTTTGGTTTTCCTGTTCTGGCACAAAGCGGAGCATTTCAATTGTGTGAATTATGTAGCCTTTATCTATCCGGAAAAAGTGATTCGTAGCTGGGCGGCAAATCCTTTGGTGTTCCCGGCTGCTGATGCTGTTGATGATAATGATGATGATCCTGCGAAACTGGCGATAAATCATGTGTCATCACGCTATCAAATGACGTTCCTGGAGGTAAATCAATAGAAGGCACGTCCGACTAACAAAAGTAAAAATAATACATATATCACACATATATACATGTGTACATCCAAGCCAAGCTGTCACATATAACATACCCGAACACGTCGCTGATTGAAGCGGGCAGCTGATGCTTCATGCGCGTGCTGTTGCACTGTTATGCAGTTCCAATATTTCCAACAGACCCAAACACAAAAGCCAACACCGAGCATTGTGAATATGAGTGATGTGATTGCCGATATGGCCACATTGGTGGTATCCATTTCGTCTGGTGCAATGGCATCGTGAAAGCAGGTGCCTTCATCGCGGCACGGAAACATACAATTAGTGATATTGTCACGCACAAAATGACGCGATATGCAAGAGTATGGATCCTTTGGATTGCATAAAAAGTCACCAGGAAATTGACATTCTGAATGAACAGTTAGGACCATGCGAAGCTCCAATGGTTCGGCAAATATATGACGATCCCTATCAATGAATATATGCACATTCACATCTCGATCACGCTGATCGAATACCAAGCGACCCGCTGGACCATCGATTGAGATATCGTTGCAAATGCGGTTGCTGGGCGAACGATTTCCACTGGTAAACTGAATGTAATCGATGCATTTTGCCGTCACTGGATCGCTGCGGAACTTAAGCCGCGTGATGAGTGTGTAAATGCCACGAGGTGGACGGTCATTCGTTTGCACCCGGAACTGACAGTCGTATTTGATTCTATTGGACGAATGACCTCCGCCGCCGCTGGGCAGCGTTACATTCCAGGTTTGTGTGATTATTGCTCCGGAGTCATGATCTTCGGTAAGACGCAGAGTTGGATCGCCACGGAATGGTTTTGCCAGCGTATAAATAAGCTTGTCCGAGCAGAGATTATCCTGCAGACGCACAACTTTGTAGGAAACAATTGCAGATGGCGCATAGAACGCAATTGCTAGCGTCAATCTGAGCAGCGAGCAAACTGAGTATTTACTCATTGTGTTTTTGTTTATTGGCACGTGTGCGCTACGTCCTGCGTGCGTGCTATATGTGCGCGATTGTTAATGCAAACATGCACGTTTGTTTCGACCTTAATTTTTACTTTAAGTTCTATGAAGTATGTTTGTGGAATTTTTTGTTGTTTTGCATCTGGGCCAGGGCTGGAAACTGCCAAGGCTAGCCAGGGCTGCGTGAGTTACAGATATATACATATACATATATATATATATATCGATGTATCGATTTACTTAGTTTGTCATATAGTTTCACCAATAAATTGTTCAATAATAGTTGGTTCAATCTATTATTTATGATCACTGCAGAATGTAAGTTTTAATTTTTTATTTTTATCAAAACTAAAAAAATAAACATGTAACGGCTTACATATGTGCGCACTGTTAATATATTGTAGAAAATGTTAAACCATAGTTGGCACACAGCTGGGTATCGATACCCTATTACATTATTTATTACCAGCCACCCGCACATCGGGGGGTCAACTTAAAAGAAAGTGTCTATTTAACTAAAAGCCGGCAGTTCTTAGTGGCATAAGCATCACACCCAGCTTATCCAACAGTGAATCTCATCCATCTGCAGTTGCTTGTCCTTGTCGCTGCATCGTAACATGACTGTTTGGCGTTTGCCGTCTGCCAAAAATCCAGCTGAGCTATTTCTAGTTAACCGTAACTGATGGCCACATCGAACTTTGTACTTGGAGGTCTAGCCTCAGTGGGTGCCACAGTCTTTACGAATCCCATCGAGGTTATCAAGACGCGCATCCAACTGCAGGGCGAGCTAGCGGCGAGGGGCTCCTATGTGGAGCCCTACAAGGGAGTACTCCAGGCCTTTATCGCAGTAGCTAAAAACGATGGTATAAAGGGTTTGCAAAAGGGTCTTGCACCGGCGCTCTACTTCCAGTTCATTATTAACTCCTTCAGGTGAGAGCAAATTAGGTATATACCATATAATTGTTATTTTAGTAAGTTTTCTATGAATTTCATCAGATTGAGCATTTATACAGCTGCCATGGAGAAGCATTGGATGCATACTAAGAAGGGAGAGGTGTCATTTGGATTGGGTCTTTGTTGGGGCGCTATTGGTGGTGTTATTGGTAGCTATTTTTCGAGTCCGTTTTTTATGGTAAGTCGGTGTACAGGTGCGAGGCTGTTACATAAAGCATGCCATACATATGTGCATACATATATGTACAATATCTATTTGTATTCGTCGTCTGTCAAATATGATTTAAACCATGTGCCTCGAATTTGAATGTCAATGTGATGATTCCATTCCTCCTTAGACCAAAAACTAGCTTTAAACTAGAGATGTATACCTATCGCACTTTTCTATCACGACATGTATAATTGTAAAAATTGTAAAAATCGTAACAGAATTTTATGAGTTTTTTTAAGAATTCAAAGTTTTCATTTAAAGACATTTTTCATGTTGTAATTTAAAAATAATATGTATGCACTTAATATTTGGCATATTTCCAAAATTATAAATATTTTTTCCATAAACATTTCAAAGTCCATAAAATGTGTCCTTCCAACAATTTAGATTAAAACGCAGCTACAATCACAGGCAGCCAAGGAGATAGCAGTTGGCCATCAACATGCCCACAAATCGATGAGCAGTGCGCTGCGAGATATCTACAACAAAGGCGGCATCGTTGGCCTCTGGCGTGGTTCTCTGTCTGCACTGCCTCGAGCTGCGATTGGATCTGGCGCTCAAATAGCAACCTTTGGTAAAACAAAAACGTTGCTTACTCAACATGATCTGGTTACGCAGCCGACACTTAACTCTTTCTGTTCGGGCCTGATTGCTGGATCGCTTATGTCGGTAGCTATCACGCCACCAGATGTGATAAGCACGCGTTTGTACAATCAGGGCTTAGATGCGCAGGGTCGGGGTCTTTACTATAATGGCTATATGGACTGTATTGTTAAGATACTGCGTACGGAGGGCATCTATGGTATGTATAAGGGCTTTTGGCCCAACTATCTGCGTATCGCACCACATTCGACCTTAGTGCTGTTGTTCTTCGACGAACTTATCGCATTGCGGGAGAAATACAATCTACAGGTCTGAGATGAATGTACTCACAGCGCCAGTTCTAGTCTCAATGCTGTGTACTAGTTGTCATTGTCTTATCTTAAGTACAAATATCTTTAGATAGCTGTTGCTACTTATGTTAACAACAAATTCTCACCAAAGAGTCATCCTGGTTCAAAACTTCCCCAACTCAAAGTGGTAGCTTAGTATCGATATCATAATTGTGCCTTAACGTTTTCGATTTTGTAATGTATGGCTAAGATTTGTATAATGCAATATTGAAAAACAAATTGTTTTAAGTTTGCTCAATTGAAAACGTATTTTACATACTTAACCATGCAAAGAAGTGGCCATTTGGTTAGATGAAAATATACCTGTAGTTAGTAAATGTAACTGTGCATACTTTTATTAAATAAAAATTTATTATTTTGCTTGTATTGAATATAGATTTTTAATTTGATAAATTTGTATTAAGCTATGCAGCCATAGTAGCATTTGTAAATGCAAGATATGCTTACAAATTTTAATATACCCAGTCAATCATTCTTAATGCTTATAGATTAAAATAAAGCCATCGGTAGCATTGGAAACTGGCAAGTTTTCTGATTGCACACTTTTAAACTTCGCTGTATGCTCAAATTTGCATTACTTGAAGTTGGAAGCAGCTAACGCAAAATTGAGTCGTTGTGGCGGTGAATCGATTATTCGCACTATCGACAATATAAACAATAATCGAAAAACTCAAAGAACATTGAAGAACCTAGTCGGCAACGCACATTGAATCGACTGATTTCCGAAATTAACAGTCAATAATGGCCGCCCAATTATCATTTGTGACGCAGTTGTTTGATAACTACAAGGAAACAGTTAATACATCGCTGCGCGATTCGACCAAACCATGGACAAAACCATTTGAGATATTGGAGCAACGTACTGGCATCGACAGATTAAAGATATTTTGCGGTGAGTTGTCCTGAGAGTCCATAAACAACTTAAATGTCCTCCACAAACAAAAAGCATGCCTCAATGACCCCACCGCCCGCCAAGTGCATAATACGTGGCTACGCAGCGTGACTAAGAGGAATTTTGTGAAACTTATAAATAGCAGCAGCAACTTGTTATACTGTGTAGAAAGGCAAACATGTCATGCGGGCGCCCATTAAGGTGATTATACACCAAAGGCTTAATAGTTGTTCAGTACTCCAAGAATTGCATACTTTTTACAGCTCCAACACACACACACAATTAGAGGCACTCACTTTGCTCTCACTCTCTTTTAAACACATATGTATGTAGAATGTACATATGTAATATTTTTCAATAAACGTTGTTTTTTTCTTTTGTTTACTTCACATACAACATTTCTGCTTGTAGTAGCGTAATTACTGATCGGTACGGCGCACATTCACAACTCCCAGTAACAGTATAAAATTATAGAAACGTACACTTTTAATTAAATAATCCAAAGGCCAAGCTAAGCTTCAACTTTGTGCTTTCGTGGCGTTTTTGTACACGTGTGCGTAAAGACTTGGGGTCAGGTGTGCCACAGTCATACCTGTATGTGTGTACAAACTATGTGCATGTGTATAAGGCGTGAGCAATTGTGATAAAAGCCTTTAATGTGGCTTTGGGATTATATGATGGAAATAAAACAACGACAGGCGGCACGTCGCAATGTCAGAGTTCCCATTGTCTACATGGGCTCAGGTGAGTGAGTCGCCTCTCTGTGTACGCTTGCGTATTGAAGATGTATGTATGTGTGAATCAACGGCGCTTGTTGTTCATCTGTCAGTACCTTCGGAGCACGCAATCAATTGGCAGAGACCGTGACGTCACAGACGATAATTTAGTTCGATAAAATGTATAAAAATGCGAAAGAATCAATTATGCGTCTCCAACGTTTGTCCGCTCAGCCGAACATGTAATGCAACACTGGCCGCTGGGTCTCAAAATTGCTGATCATAGAAATTGCATACGTAGTACAACATTAAGAATTTATAGGCGAAATGCGCGTGGCCAAGTGTCAACTTATGACAAGAGCTAAAAGGTTAATAATAGCCACAATACGGGCAAACACTACGAAGCTTGCAAAAAAGGCAAATGTGTTTGAATTAATCTACATGCAACATCTGCATTCAAAGATTAGAGATTATGGCGTTTGAGGCATTGGAAGCAAAACTTTTTGAGATTTTCCAAGAGAATCCTATTGTGCGCTATGGTCAGATCATACCAATAGATTAATACCAATAGCATTAAAATCTTGGTAACCAAAAATAATAATGATTCGTTTTCTGTTTTTGTCATTTGCAGGTGCGGTTATAGCATGTGGTCTTTATTTGATATTCGGCTATGGCGCTCAGCTCTTGTGCAACATTATTGGCGTCATGTATCCGGCGTATGTGTCCATACATGCCATTGAGTCCAGCACCAAGTTGGATGACACCAAATGGTTGACCTACTGGGTCACTTTTGGCATCTTCACGGTTATTGAGTTCTTTTCCCATGTGCTTACCCATATAATACCTTGTTATTGGCTGTTGAAAGTGAGTAACATGTTCTTCAACTAAATTCAAATAGTTTACTTAAATTTTAAATTTCCCTCAGTGCGGCTTCCTCATTTGGTGCATGCTGCCCATGGAGAAGAATGGTTCGGTTATCATCTATCACAAGCTGGTGCGACCTTACTTCCTTAAGCATCATGCTTGTAAGTATTGTTAAAGATCATCCACAAATCATATACTTCAAAGCTTTCCTTTTTTCAGCTGTCGACAAGATTATCGATGATGGCATGAAGAAGGCCGGAAATGTGCTTAAGAGTGATTAAAGATGCAATTTTGTACTCACCACATCATTAACTTCCTTAAGCATTTTATTGCTTTCGCATCCGATGGAGGAAGACTGTAACGCAAAATTAATTGCTTATATTGTCTATTAATTTTAAATTTTTACTTGATTGTTGTTAGGGCGAAACCCCATAATTATTGATTATGATATGATTACATCATGGATAAGATGTGTTTTTAGTGAAATCTCGGCTTGTTACACAAAAATTGTAAAAATCAACGGCTATTTATTGAGTACTTTAATTAAAAATAATGCAAAGTTACGCCGAATCGGCTTTCTTTGCAGTTTCAGCCTCTGCTGCTGCTGCCGCCGCTGCTGTTCTTCGATTACGCCAGGCGGTCATATAGGTACGTGGATGCACGGGCAGCAAGCCTGCGACGCCCAACAGCTCTGCCGCCGGTTCGGACAAGTGAGCACCTTTGCCTAGCCAGAAGCGTATGCGTTCTGTATTGAGAGCCACCAAGCGTTCGCTTGATTCGTTTGGCAGGGGATCATAGGAGCCCACTTGCTCAATAACAGGCTGATGTTGGTTCTTGCGGCGCTGTAATTAAGTTTTATTGAAGTTATTTCATATTTAATAATTGATAACAACGCATACCTCCATAACAACTATGTGATAGAATGGTCGATTCGTACAGCCAAGACGAACAAAACGTATTATTTTAGCCGAGTGTTTGTAGAAACGACCAATGCCACTTGCTGGTGATAAGGACATTTTACAATCAATTCAAAACTTTACAAAATAGAAAATGTGTTATGAAAACAGACTGAAATATAATTCCAATCGATAAGTAATCAAGTAACTGACTATCGATTAATAGACCATTGAAATAAATAAAATATGCAACAGTCAACGATTAACAGAATCTGAGCAATTATGCAGCCCTCTGACAGGACATCAACCTAAGGAACTTAGATTCGTGCTGTAAAATGCCGTAGTTTTTATTTAAAAATACTGTTCAAATGCAGCTCTGTGTTATGCGCACTGGGTGTGCACACACTGTCCATTCATTCAAAATGGCGTCAGCAGTCGAACACGAACACTAAGGAATTTTCAGTGGTGTCTGTGTCTGTGAATTTATATTGGGGGTAAAAAAAACTGTGCATTATTTTGTTTATAAATTTAATTGCAAATGCGGCACGTTAATACATAGCGCGTACACACACCAAAACATTAAAATTCATAAGTGCGCTTAACTATGAATCTAATTTAAGGCAACAGCAGCAGAAAGAAGCACGCCAACGCCAGCGAAGTGAATTTTTTGAGGGAACGGAAAAAAATGGCGCCCGCCTTAGCCACAGAAGCAAGTTGACTTTCTTTTCGGTGTGTGTAGTTCGTCGCCGCACTCGTCGCTCGTTTTCGTCGCATATTTGTCGCGATAAAAAAGTGAAAAAAAAGAGAGAAATATTGCAAATTGCATCTAAACGTGACGTTGATGTACAGCAGGAGGCTAGTATTTTGTACGTGCTTTTGTATAAATACATACATATACATATAATACAAATACAAGCAACAGAAAAGTGCAATTACATTTGCGTTTGGAAATTTTGCGCTTTTTTCTCTTTCGCCTCCCCCCTTTTTTCTGCTTTTGCTTCATTATAATGTGCGCTGCACAGAGCAATCCGCCGCAATTCGGCTACACTTGGGGCTTTGCAGACAACGGCAACCGTGCCGCAGAATCAGTCTTGGAGATATCGCCAAATATTAACTACACTGTCAGTGGGGAATCGGTAAGTGGAGTCTCAAATTTGTATGTATACATAGAATTTCCTTGGTTGCATATTACCATTTTTTTTTTTTGTATTCCTTTTCATTTGTGTTTTCTTATATCGAATGCGAGTGCTTTTGCAAGTGCAAGCTGCTTTACTAAATAACCAATCGACCCAACGAGCTAGCTAGCGGCAAACCCCCCGCCACCCACGTAATAATGTTGCTGTTGCTTTCCCACAGCGAATCGTGTTGTGTCTTCTTACCGCTCTCACCCCTTTGTTCGTTGTTGTTTCCTTAACAACAGCGCCACATACACACACGCATACTTATTAGTGATGGTCACATGACATTGTCGTGAGGGCAAATATCACTTAAAAATATGAAAGTCATATACTCTGTACACTTATTAGCTTAATAACGAAAACTAAGATAGAATTTTCATTAATTCACATACAGACTACGCCATTAAACATTGATTTATAAAGCTTTTTATAGAAATGGTCGTATATGCATTAAGTGTAAAATAATCGGCTGGTGGGCGACAAGCCTTTATATCATGTTCTCATCTCTAATACAGATACAGCTACGTCGTTCGCTCACTCGCTGGTTTGCCACGCTGTATGTATAAGTGCATCGGTCATATATATGCAGGGTTGTACGCGTGTATGTATACACGTACGTCGTACGATATACATAAATACGTACGTGAAGGCCCAAATACAAGAAAAAATCAGCTACATATACTTTATGTAACTGCGTTGGTCATGCGAATGCGAGCGAGTGTTAGAATTCTTTTACTATACATCTATACGAAATTTTTTCGTTTCCATTTCATTCGTAAACATTCATAATTTGGTATTTGTAAAAGTTATGCGTACGTATGTTATGTATGTCGTATGCCTGTATGTATCTTGTTTTGTCTGTATGAAAACAAACAAAAATACGCACGTTGCGCTGCACACGCGGTGGCAGCTGATTGCAATGTTACACCCATTCCAATAATAACGACATTTTAATTTCATGCATATATTATACATTAATTATTAAACGTGTGGCGGAGCGAGAGCTACATTCTGGCGTTGCAAAAAGTAATCAAATGAAAATCGATAAATATAAGTATTATTTTCTACTAATCTTATTAATTAACAGTTCATCAATTGCATATTGGTTTTAAATTTAAACTTTTTTGTTGTTCATTTGTTAATTTTTTGAAGCTCGTTTTTGTTCAACAACTTTGTTATACAATTGGCAGTACCTTTTTGCTTTGGCATGAGAGTGCAACCCTATTTCGCTGCATTTCTGCCTGCCTGTGCGCACTATTGTGAATACACACACACAGAAAGCATACACACGCTGAGTTGTTTCGTTTTGTGTGAATTCGCCGTGATGTGCTGGCGACCATTTTGTGTGCATGTGTGTGTGTCAGACTTCAATTCGCCGTTTGTTGAATATTCAACACAAACACACGCCCAACGCACGCACACCTTGAAAAAAAAAACGACGCTCTCTCCCTCTCTTTGTCGCATACACGCCCAGTTTGCGCGTGATGGTGTGCGTACGATGCGTGCGTGTGTTTTGATTACACTTGCTTATGTTTTGGCGCTCAACAAACTGTCAAAAGTCCAATTCCACACACATCTCGAAAGCAGTGCGAAAAAAGCGCGCGCTTTGCTGCTGTCGTTTGTATGCCTTTTCTTGTTCTTTTTCTGCTGCTGCTGCTGCTGCCGCCGCCGCCGCTGTCGTCACCGCCACCGCTGCTTGCATCCCTTTCTTTTCGTATTGTGTTTCTTTAATCAACTGTTGCCCCGCCGCTGCGCAGGTGTAGCGTGTTAATAAGACAAAATGAACAACAACAAGACAAAAGACAAAACAAAAAAACAACAAAGCGCAACATTAAAATACATACGACCATAAACCAATTGCAGTAGCAACTGTACTTTTTGTACTAATCATTAGCATAGAACTAGTTTAATACCCTAACCCAAAACTATTTAATTAAAAAACAAGTGTTATGCAAAGCCAATCAGTGTTAAACAACGCTGATTCAAACATTGCACTTGCATTTCCTGTAATCAGTTCGGTTTTTGGGGACAAATCAATCAATCAAACAAACAAAACTAACAACAGACATTAAACAATAAATCAAGTATCATAGCAAAAAAAAAAAAAAACTAGTTAAAACAAGCTATCATAATAACATCCATCATAATTCAATTGTTTATGTGAGACTTTGTGCCTAGTCCAGCCTGAGTAATAAACTGAAAAACAATGTGTACACACCCATTTTAGATGCCCTATCTGTTATCCACGGATGGATCATTGGCCGTTCAAAAAGATGTTAAGGGTGCACTCTCCGGCAATAAGGGCAATGTCGTTCGGCGCATGTTCGTGGTAAACGATTCCTCATTTGCGCCTGGAACACAAAGGTGCGTTTTCAACCAACAAAAACTTAAAAAAACAAAAATGAAAAAAGTGACGGAAAAAAGTTAAACAATTCATAAGTCAAGTAAAATCTTTAATAAAGCCCACGTTTATTTCTGGTCTGCTTCGATGTTGTCTCTCTCACTCTCTCTTCTTTCTGTATCTCTATCTCTTAATCTATCCATTCACAGAGTAATTACCACAGGCTCCGCATCGACGGTGGTCAAAAAGCAGGACTCTGGTCAGCAGGTGTTGAGCATAAATTCGCTCGATAAGAACTGTAAGTGGTTTTGTCGTTAAACATTTATGTTTGACAATTCAAATATTAGTGTTGCACGCGTTGTTGATGTGTTGTAATCGATAGTTTGACTGTCGATCATCATTTAGGGACGTAATTTTTTCTCTCGCTAATCGATTGTTCTCTCTCTATCCATCTATCTCTCTTATCTCCACTCGCTACACGCTAATGTCCGCTCGCTCGCTGTAAATTTTCCAACAAAATGTTAAATCCACCTTCGCGTTTTCTATCTCTCTCTCCGTCTGACTCTCTGTCTCTGTGTCTGTTGTCGCTGTTTGTTGCTTAAATTTGCATTGCTGTCACGCATTATCAACCACCCATCCATCCATCCATCCATCCACCCACCACTATCCGATCATCCATCATCCATGTACCACTCAACTCAACCCACTCTCACTCACAAATTCACATTTCAATAACGGCGGCGGGCGGCTGTGGCGCATTAGATCTTTTGGTTGATCAGGCAACAGCGGCAGCAGCTGCAGCAGCGGGCGGAGGTGATCCGACGGCACATCACCATACATTGACAAATGGCAGCATTGTTGATGCCAAAACTGGACAAACGGTATTGACATCAGCGGGCGCTGCGGCAGCCAAGTCGCATTTCAGCTCAATTGGTGCACTGCATCTCACGCAAGAGGAGTGCAATGAGATCCTAATTAAGCGCGCCATTGCAGCCGGCCACGGCCATCACCATCAGACGCACACAATCACCGCTGGCGACGGATCGCACCACCATCATTCGGCGCCAGGCGCGACACCAAGTAAGCATCTCAAATCTGTGTTGTGTTTCTCGATTATCTCCCTCCTCCTATTTCTCCTCCTACAATTCTCCTCAATTGCTCTACACACTCTCTGTCTTTGGCACTGGTACTGGTATTCGGTTCTCGTTGCTTTCCCGATGCGTTACAGTTACCGTTACGTTATTTTACGTTACGATTGCAATAAGTTTCTTATTTTATTTTGTAATTTTGATTGATTTTTGTTTTCCTCAAGATCCCTTTTTTGATTTGCATTGAGTTTTGTTGCGTTAAGTTCGTACTTTTGATTTTCTTTCTTGTGTTTTTCTTTTCTTTCTTTTTTTTTTTTTGATATATTTCTTTTGGAAAACCATTTGGTTATTGTTCCGTTGGCGGTGCAACAACCCTCTTAGGTGACATACTTCCTGGTATTTCAGTTCAAGTACAGAAAGTAATACAAGGACTCGAAGATAACGAGGACTCGCAGGGCGACGCACCCAACTTAAAGTTGGAACCAGGCACATTAGAATTGTCCCCAAAGACCGAACTACAGGAATCAATGCATTTCAGCGAAGTAAGCCCAACATTTATGTTACACATAAACACACAAAAACACAAAAAAAAAAAAAAAAACACAAACAATAAGATATTTTTGTATATATAATATATATTCTAATACATATTATGTGACCCTCAACCGATTTGAACAGTTAGTAACCAACGTGTCTGTTTCTCTCTCTCTCTCTTATTCTCCTTTTCTTTTCTTTGCGGTATTCAATTTTAGAACGACGCCACCATCAAAAAGGAGCGCCCGTACAGTTGTGACGAGTGCGGTAAATCCTTTCTACTCAAACATCATTTGACAACACACGCACGCGTGCACACAGGTGGTTGTTCTTGTTCCTAGCACATTACCATTCCGTTAACGAGCAGGTCTAATCAAAACAGAACTTTCTTATTTAGGCGAACGACCACACATTTGCACCCATTGCGGTAAGAGTTTTGCACACAAACACTGTCTAAATACACATCTGCTATTGCATTCAACGGATCGGCCATATCAGTGTCAAGAGTGCAAGAAGAGTTTCACGCTTAAGCATCATTTGTTAACGCACTCACGCGTTCATAGCCGCGAGCGGCCATTCGTTTGCCAGGAGTGCGGTCGAGCATTTCCCCTCAAGCGTCATTTGGTTACGCACAGTAAATTTCACGCCGGCGAACGTCCCTACGTCTGCGAGGAATGCGGTGAAAGTTTCGCACAGGAAAACCATCTGATTATGCACTCGCGGTAAGTTTTAACAAAATCAAAAAATCGGCGACAAATAAATTCTTAACTTAATTCCATTTTCTTTGCAGCTTTCATGGTTCATTGAATCCATTTGTTTGCCCTGATTGCGGTGCCTCATTTCCACGCAAATTTCAACTGGTTAATCACGGACGTATACACGGCAAGATACCACACTCCTGTACAGTTTGTGGCAAAGAATTTCTACAAAAGCGCACACTAGTTTCCCACATGAGGTAAACAAACGACTTTATCAGTTCTAATCCCAGCTGCTGACAACTTGGTCTAACTTCCCATTTGGTTTTTGTTCTAGGCGCGTACATA